>CM076570.1:1050747701-1050992880 GCA_034641835.2 Pinus albicaulis | reverse complement strand
ATGATGGAGCCTAAGTTGGAATTAGTTTCAAAGTTTTAGGGATAAAAATCTATCTTTTAGGGATGTTGAGAGATTTAGGGATTTGTTGAGATTTTAAAGGGATAGAACTCAATTTAGTGCATTTTTAATTTGTATAAATTAGAAGGCCTCAAAGGCAAATAAGACACTGGAATAGTTGGAGAGAGTGAGAGGGTGATTGAGAGCAGGTAGAACAGCAAGGCTGTAAGCCTTCAGCAATTGTAAAGGGCCTAAATGTTGAATATCTGGACATGAATCGAAAGTTCTTGTAAGTTTTTGTTTTTTTTATATATATATGAGGATTGTAACTTTTGAGTTATATGAGTGTGTTGAATTTGAGTGTGTGAATGTGTTTGAAACTGGGAATTAGTCTCTGACATAAAGCTTTGCATAGTCGAAATGATTCGATGCTATTTAACGTTGATATGATGACTGCTAAGTATAATGGTAAAGCTGTGTTAAATGAATGAGAGACTATTTTATATCGATCTGTAGTTGATTGACAGCAACGAAAGGAAGGGAGCGCCCAGTGAATATGAAGTCATGAGCTTCATAAGAAACCAAAAAGGGTTCAAATTTTAAAAGCTGTATTTCCAATAGATAATTGAATGCGTTGTTCTGGTTATGGTAAATGCAGATTTGAATAATCGATGTCAATTGGGATGAATAGGTATGAATATTGTGCGAATTTGAGTTTGCTGGATTAGAGAGCATTCTCACCCTCTTAATTTCTCTTGGATTATACCCATTGGTAAACACATTTGATCTACTGTTTGATCTGTGTGTTAATATAAAAAAAAACGCAGTCAATTTATTTTTGGTCTGGCAAACGAATTACAATCTGGCAACTGTGAATTGAAGTAATGGAAAGAGGCGCAACTCTTGTTTTAATTCTGGAAATATATATGTTATGAAATCGTTACACAAAAGGCTATTGAAATTTGATTTGAAGAAGTCAATATTGAATCTGGGTTTTACATGAATTACTGGTGTCTGAGGGATGCAATAAGCCAATTTATGAGCTTTGTGGATGTACTGAATTAGATGTTGCTGGAATCGATTCCTCTAGTGGCATCGATTGGAGGAATTCTGTTCGATTAAATATGTTGTTGATGAGGGAATACAACTGAAGTCGAATTTAGCAGAGCAAGAATACCCATATGAGAAAAGAGTGTTAAAAATCTTGGGTTGAATCAACTTAAAGGTCCGTGTAATTCAGATTCAGAGGAATCGAATGCCAGTTTGAAGCATCAGTTCGAATATCTAAGATCCAGTTTGGAAACAGCAGTCAAAGATCCAAGTCCGCGCTGGAAATGATCTGAGTCAGCGTTGGAATGTAAATGCGAGTATGGGCAGTATAATTTTCTAATTTAAATGAACACTTTGAATGTATGAGTCTGCGATGTTTAGAAAGAGCGCTGCTGAATTCTTGAGAGGTATGTTGTGGCTTAAATCTGAGTTTGTAATTGCCATAGCAGAAAACTATTTGAAGAAATGTGTGAACGAAGTTTTGTAATTGCCAGATTCAGTTTTAATACATGGGCACATTTGTTTTATGGATATTTTATTTGAAAATCCAGTATTAAAACCCATATGTGAAGCGATGGGTAGAATGCATTGAATAGTGTGCTGGTTGTTGAATGTGTGAGGTGAGTTTCAATGTTATTCGAAGTGTGGGACTGATGTTGTATTGAGTGTGTTGAGATTACATTGAAGCTTGAAATTTAATTCCAAGAAGATTTTAAATTATTGGGTTTATGGGTTTGAAACATATGATTTAAATGTTTCCGCATTCAAATGATAACTTGTGAAGTTGCCAGGAATTGAAAGATAAGCTTCCACCTAAAATTTGAGATTGCCAGTGGGTGAAAATTTCCGTGTATTGAAGTTTTATTGGGCGGTTATGATGATGCATTTGTATATGCACAGAGATTAAAGATTCTGGGTATTGCAGGCTAGCCTTGCATCAACATGTCTATATAGAATATGGACAAGCATGGAGACTTAGTCAGAATGATAGTATTCACTCTGAATTTCTTTTTGTGGAACAAATGTGTAGTTTTTTGCAAAATCAATTACTAACAAAATGGTCCCTAGTGGAAAAACTTCATTGGATTTTTTGAATTTAAAGTCCTTCCATCGAGCTCTATGGGAATGCTTGGTGTATTTATAAATTTCTACCTCAAACTTTCTCAAAAAAACTATCACAAAAATTTCTTCTTCTTGTAATTCAATTCTTTTAGCACAATTTTGAAGCTTGAATCAATGTATGGATATATTCATATCTCTTCCATTTAACTTTCACGTTGGACAATGATTGATCATTTATATTAACACGATATTTGTTTTTAAATTTAGTCAAATTTCGACAATCATCGCATTTTTTACCACCAACACATTTCTTTTCGTAAAATAATTCATCGCTTTCTCTTCCACATAGAATTTGGGATATGAAATCAGAGATAGTGGAAGGAGGAGGTGAATATTTCCAAAATGTTCTACCAAAATTAAGGAATGTGTCATAATATGACTGAAATTCCACATGATAACGACAACAACAAGTGTCGCATACGGTGATAGGTTTTACATACCATGGTTTTTGTTGCACAAAAGCACTGATTGAGACATCAATTTCACGATTCTCTTATTTGAAATTGTTGAAAAAATCTATCTGAGTGGTGTCCAAGAAATGTTTTGGATGTGTTTCATACTTATTTCGTGCTATTCTTCTTCGCATCACATCCCTTGCATTTGGCGAAACACGTGAATTTTTCTTCCAATATTCATATATTGTTTTTTTTAACATTTTCTCCAAGTCTATATTTGTACGGTTGCCTACAGATAGCTCTCCAACAAGCGAGTTCATCATTTACATCTATTTGCAACTGAAATTTTTTATGTTTGTGCAAATTTTTTCATGAGGTTCCTAATGCTCGTGCCATAGATTTTACCAAGTGATTCTCTTTAGTACTTGATGAAACCACTTCCATATGTATTGCTCTATGTACAACTGAAACATTTTTTTGTCTAGATCTTCTAATTGAATTTATAGCACTATTTATGTTTTGTATCACATTTTCCTTCATTTTTTTATCTTTTGATGATTTTGAATAACCAATAAAGTCGTAGTTTCTTTTAATTTCCTTAATGATAGGAGACCTTTCAACAATTGGGCTTGAAATACCACATTTTCCTTTATGAAGTACATATCAAAAATGCAATTAACACGATATCATATAACATGGTCAGCTCTTTTATCTCCATATGTGTGAGTGTCAACATTTTCTAACATCTCATCATCGACATTGATTTGATCTATACATATTCGAATTAATAATACATAATACGTTTACATATTCAATAAATAAATAAATGAATAAATATGTATAATTCCAATAATTCGTGCATGTGTTCAACACACACACACACACACACATATATACCTTGTGATTCAATTTCTTCACTTGAATTTCTTTCAACATTCTCTCCATCTTCAATCATTGGTTCAATATCTCTTTCACTTTCTCTTTCAAAATTTTGTATCTCATCATCAATGTTCTTAGGAATATCTCTCTCTGTTTACATTCCAAAATATTTTTTAAATTAGTTCATCAAATAAAAATTAAGCTTCACATTTTACACTAGGAAAATTTTAAATGTCAAATTCATAATATTTACATTTACATACCTGCTTCAAATTATAGTTGAGGTTGATTTTCCCTTTCAATATTTGAGAGTGCTTCTCTCTTTCTTTTGCGAGATTCTCTCCCATGTTCTCTACGTTCCTCAGGGTCTCTTGTTCGATCATATTTTCTCATGCAATTCCTTCGATTTCCCATGATAATAGAGTATGAAGTTCAAAAAATTTCATTAAAAAATTTAGACAAAAACTTAATTAAAAAAAAAACATCACAAAAGATTTAATTTAAAAAAAAAAAAAACTCATTTTAAAATTTTTTCAAAAAATACATACTTCAATCCAAAACACTTACTTTAAGAAATCCGAGAAAAAAATGTCTTATAAAAATGAAATGAAGCTCAAAATATTTCCTTCCAAGTCTTGCAAAAAAAATTCATTTAAAAAGTTATCCAAAAACTCATTTTAAAAAATCATTATAAAAAATTTACTTCAACCCAAAACATGTACTCTAAAAAAATGTCACTTCAAAAAATACCTCCAAAAAATGTCCCTTGAAAATTAAGCCCAACTTCTTAAAAAATGCCACTTTAAAAAATACCTCCAAAAAGCCTCTAAAAAAATATCACTTTAAAAAATACCTCCAAAAAATGTCCTTTGAATATTAAGCCTAAAAAGAAGCCTTTCGAAATTAAGTCCGAAAAATGTCTTTTGGAAATTAAGCCCAAAAACCTCTAAAAACGAAATACATCCAAAAAAACGTCCTTTGAAAATTAAGCCCAAAACCTCTAAAAACACTGAAAATTAAGCCCAAAACTTTTAAAAACAAAATACCTTAAAAAAAAATAACGAAAATTAAGCCCAAAACTTCTAAAAACAAAAAACCTAAAAAAAAGCAATGAAAATTAAGCCCAAAACCTCTAAAAACAAAATACCTTAAAAAGAAATGAAGCCCAAAAAACATCAAAAAAATGTATCACATACCTCCAAGAAATGTCATTTGAATGTTATGCCAAAAAGAGTCCTTAAACCCAAAAAAATCCATTGCAAAATCAGAGCTTTGCAAAATCAAACCAAATGAAGAAATGTGCGAAATTATGCAAAAATAATGAATGCGTTTACGTCAATTTGTATTGCCGCGAAATGTTTTTTTAAGGGGCTTCATTGAATTTTCCGGCCGACTTAAAGTCAATTAAAAATTTGGCCGAACTTTTGTAAGAAATTAGGCCAAAATTTTGTGTCGTTAGACTTGACGGGCCGTCGAGGCAAAGAACAATTCAGCCGAACCTTTTTAAAATGTTTGGTCGAACTAACACGCCTCCAATTAAACAGAGCCAAGCTTTGAACACATTTCTTTAACTTTTGACTAATTAAACTCCATGAAACTTTGTGAATTAAATGTTGGAACTAAGACAAGCATTTGCAAAATGCAATCTACTTTCAGGAAATATAACTTTTATGGAATTTCATAAATATTTACTAATTTTAATAAATTTTGTAATAAAACGGGTGCAAACAATTTCTGAAGGTCATTATGATTCAGTGAAATCAATATTTTGTATCTTCCAAAATATACTATCAAAAATATTGAAAAAATTATGGTGCATTACATTGGTCCATCATCTGTAATGGGTAGTTTTTAGATTTTTAGTTTATAGCTTATATGTTGAGAAATTTCATACGTTCCGAAACATATTCAAAATATGCATTTTTTCATATTGGATGAGTTCAAAAAATTCTAGTAATTATGATATGCATCAGTTGGTTTCGTAAATATGATGAAACCGAAGTAGACTCTGTTAAGATTGTTGTAATACATTTTTTTTCTCAAAAACACAAAGTTTTCAAAGAATACACCAACGCGTATTAACATGACTTTTTATGAATCATTTGATTGTTAAAAAACACACACTCAAAGAAACGTTAAGTTGACATATCCAATGTGTATAAACAAATTCCAAAAAATAAGTAATAGAAAGCTAATAAAATTTCTGACAACTTTTATTTTTATTGCAAAATGAAATTCTAATTGAAATTTTTTTCTCAAAAAAGGGCAAAAAGTGTAACCCAACTTCACATTTTTATCCCCTCCCATGTGGGATCTTCAGTGGGTAAGTTCTTCCACTTGCTGAGATACTCTAAAATTGATCGATTTTGTATTTTTCGAGTTCTTGTTTCCATGACTGCTACAGAACTTCTTTTGTTGCGATGTTGATCTTCATGTTGTTTCATTCGATTCTGCACCAAAGTTAGGTTATCCTTTGAGAGTTGGAGAACTTGTTGTTGATGCTCGATGTGATATACCATTGCTTTATCATCCATATTAGCTTTCATTTGATCCTTCAAACCATCCAACTTAGCCTCGATATCTGCTTTTAAACCATCTATGTCATCTTTGGTTGCTCTTTGTAAGATCAAAATTTGTTGCACTTGGTACCGTAATTTTGATATATCATACTGCAATTCTTTCTCTTCATGTGTCATAGTAGAGATTTCAGAGGGCTTAATGGGCATGGAATTATTTTTAGGGGGAATTTTAGAACCCAATACTGATATCTAAGCTTCAATATGCCCTTGAGATCACTTCAAACTGATTTTTCAAACAAGACTTACGCAATTTGAAAAAAAATACACACCTTTTTCTTGCTTTTGAGGAGCTTGATATTGAAACTGAATAACCTCTATGATTTCGGATCTTCAACATCTGAATTTATGTCTAGTCGTAGTCCTCTGAATCTTCTTTCCAATGCCACAGGTCTGACCTGATTTGGATTCTTCAAGGCAAAGTTATGCCCAATCTCCCACAATGACCTAAGTATGGACTCGTTCAGTAGAACGAACTTGTACGACGTACCACGTGTCACTGTTTCCTCCTTCGGATTTGAAATTGTTACACAAAAAACTACATTTCGTGTACTTTCATTCACTTTTTACAGAATTCCAATCCAATGCTCAAAAAGAGATTTATGATGATTTTCCCAAGGTCACCTCTTTGAGATGAAATTTGGGAACCTGCAAAAATCCTAACTTCCACAGATCATATCTCTAGAAAATATTTTGAACCAAGATCTGAAATTTTTAAACGATGTTCCTCAGGATTTATTCGCAAATGGGTTTTTTTTAGATTTTGAACATTCATAGAAAAAAAGTTACAACGAAAATGCCACGATGACCTATTTGAAGCAATGAAAGTCTAGAATCCAAAAGCTTCGATACCAAATGTTATGAAACCAAATCCCAAAATAGAAGAAAAGAGAGATCAACACCTTAGAAATCAACCACTTTGAGGGGGAAACCTCCTTTAAATTATATAAATGAACAATTATTAGATGATACAAATGAAAAAACCTCCTTTCTATATATAAGAGTCCATGGAGTCAAAATATAATCCTAGCCGACCTAACAATAATAATGTAAGGGCACAACAATAACAATAGTGGCTTTTATGGGGCACAATAATAACAATATGGGGGCTACAAGGGTACAACAATAACAATAAGGGGGTTGCACTAACAAAAATAATGGGATAAACTAGTATTATAGGGACCTAACATTAACACTAGCACCATCACAAAGATCTATCTTCTAACAAGACTATTAACACAGATGCATTACTTGCACGAATACAGAGACCTATTTAACTTCAGACAATGTACATTCAATAATCATAACAACAACAAATTTATAATTAAATCAACACATTAACGCATAAACATGGGATTCATAATAGATCGGAATTCGCCAAAACTTCTCTTTATTAATAGATCTTCAATGAGTACAATATTTTTCACCTATGCACACAGTAGCAGGGTCCTTGCACACAAATCATGACTCTTCTTCAGGCCTCCACGCACACAACAACAGGAGCCTGTCTTGACCCAAACCAATTACAAAACTTGCCCAAAATCAGATCATTACATTCAATTTTTCAGCAATCAGATTCTATCTAACTTGACTTGACTCTTACATACTTATAGGACTTAAACATGCAAATACCATTGTCTCAAACCATGGTTTGAGACTCATGGTTTCCCTTTTTACCCATTACAATGATAAAGGATATTTTACCCGCCCCAAAGCCCCTTAACTTTTGCACGCAATGCGTTTTAACAAAACTTAACCCAAAATTTGACCCCAGGAGACCCTAACCCAACACCACTGCTTCTCCTTAGCTACTCAGGGACTTTAGCCCACTATGGTCTTCCTGAGTTGCTCCAATGAAGACCAACATAGGGCACAGAGGGCTACCGCCTATCACTGTGAGATGTCCATCTCTCACAATGAACACAGGCTAGGAGGACTGCCCATCTTCTGTTGTAGAAGTCCTTCTCCACACACTAGTCTCGGGCTCCAGAACCCTACTCTTGGTTTGATCATATCCTTGAGCTCTAACAAATGCCAAGCTAGTAGTCACCTTTGTCCATCAAGTTTCCTCACTTCGGCTCCAACTTAGACACTATCACGTTGTCCTCCAGCACACCATAAGTTCCCAATCTCGTCCACACTTGGTCTTCTCTCACGCTGCCCTCCAACAGTCCACGAGAGACCAAGTTCATGTTGTAGCATCTACTCCTAGTGAGGGCATCCCCATAGCTGGGATAGACCCTTACACATGGTTGCCCACAGACTTCACCAATCTTCCCTTTGCCCTGCAATAGAGGAGATATTGCACAAATCTAAGAACTTGAATGTATCCTCACCTACAACACCAACAATCCATCATACAAGGGTCCTTCTGCAACATACCTTGTTTTTGTCCTCTTGTCTTCCAATCTAATGTGCCTACTGTCACCTGGGTTGCTTGGTAGGCCTCCCAACAATCCACGCGGGCTCCTCCAAACAACTCTTAAGGCCTCCTCAAGTTTCCCATCAACTGATTCACGCAAGAGTCAACACTTTGACCCAATACACGACAAACCCTTTTTCCACGTTTGATGCCCAATCACTGTGGAAACTATTACTGATCTAGGGCATCTAACCATGAGATCTTCCCTCTCCTCATTGACTTCCACATGTTGCCCTATCAGGATCCAAATTCGGTCAGCACCTTTGATCTAAAAACCTCCATGAAACACTATTGTACTCTGTTTGCACTTGTTGTTCACTGCAGTTTAGCTTAAGGCATACCATGCAACCATTAATCCTCCACCCAGTCAACAAGTTTAAGCCCTTAAGGGCTGCAACCTGCCTTGGAGAGGCACCTCCTATGCCACATTGTCCCTTCCAGCCTTAGTTATCCTTAATGCTACCCTAAAGACACCTCCAGCTATTTGCTAAGGCATGCGACCTAGCACAACAACTTGATGTAGCCTTCGGCCTCCAATTAGCCCAAACAGTCACCCCACGCAGCAATGTAATTTCCCTCCTGCTCCTTGGCCTGTATTCCCAGCACCTCGGCCCTAGAAAAAATACTTAGACTTGTCTTTTTAGCCCTAAGACAGTCCTCAATCAAGTCCGTTCTCATGCCCAGACTCTCGACCTCCAAACAGACCTCTCGGACCTATATTTTAACCCTAAGACAATCCCTCAATAGATCTGCATTCCTGCCCAAAACCTCAACCTCCTATGCAGTGTTGTCCCATGCTATCATTAACCCTCTCTCTACTATGGCTAGCCTTCAATTTTAGAGTTACCTTCTTGGAGAATTTTCCCTCAAAATGGATGCTAAAACACTTGCTTTACCCTCATTTTATACACAATTGAGGGGCTTCTATCTAGGATGTAACACAAGGGTTTCCAACCTATCATAAGCCTAAAACACCTTAGGATGACCTAGACATGCAAGTGCAAACCCATTAGTAACCTTCAAAAATTCATAACTCCTCAACGACATCTCAGAATTAGATGATTTTTGATGCGTCAGATTGGTATCAATGAGCATTATCATCCTCATGCATCACATGTTGAAAAATCATCATGGTTTTGGACCAAACATCGATGGGTGCAAAACCCCCAAACTTGGATCTCAATCCCACAAGCTCATTTATGGCGCTTTGACCTCCAACGCTCAAATACTAGGGCTTGGAGTACCTGCCAAGCTACACAAAAATCAACACTACCTCGTAGCGAGGGAGGTACTTCGAAGACTAGGAAGTAACCATCACTAGTACATTTTGCGGAAATTCCGACACCTTAGTTCCGACACTTTTGTCGTAATGTCGGAAATTTCCCCAATTTCTATCAATTTTTCAAATCCCGCCACAAATCGTCGCTATACCGATGTTTAGGGATATCTTCGCTTTTGCAACATTTATGTTTGTCATCAAAATTGTGACGTTTTAAACACTTCGTCGGTCTTACGACGTTTATGGGATGAAACGTTGGAATTGCGACGTCGCCTACACATTCGTCGGTCTTGCGACGCTTGGGAGAAACCGTCGGACAAGCTACGTTTCTCATATAGACGTCGGTCTTGCGACGTTGTGAAGCCAAACGTCACAAGACCAACATCTATATGAGAAACATCACTTTTCCGATGGTTTCTCCCAAGCGTCACACGACCGACGTTTAAACAACACAACATTTTAATATGAAAAGCATTGTATTATTTAACATTTTATTAATATAAATATGATTTATTTGGATATAATAAATATTGCATCATTGGATAACATTTTTTTGGTTGGACAACAAACTTGGACATGAAAAACAATTACATGCGTGGACATGTAAAGTATTACTTTATTAACAATTGTTCAACATTTGAATATGAAAACATTATATTATAAAACATTTTGTTTTTATAAATATGATTTATTTGGATATAATGAGTATTACATTATTGGATAATGTTTTTTTTTGTTTGAAAACATGCTTATACATCAAAAAAATTACATTACACTTATACATGAAAACTTGCACTTTTTGGTATATTATTCCAAAGGCTAGGACATGCTTGGGATCTTTTAAATCCTTGATTACAACTTGGTGAGATGAAAACTATACTATTCTACCTTTACTTGAATGAGTGATTTGATATTTTAATTGAAGGTTGCAACAATGACTATGAACACATAATACATTATTGAAATGTATGTTATATTCCTTAGTTGTTATAGACCCTACATCACCAACAACAGAAAAGAGAAAAAAAAAAATTGGTGTTACTATCATTACAAGCAATAAAATTGCATTTATGCTTAACCATATAATAATATGCTCTAGAATAAATAAGCCACTCATTGGCATAAGAAGTAGAGGATGCATTGAAATAGAAACCAAAAGAAAAAGTGTATTTCCAAAAGAGCTAAGCCTAGGTGAAATATTTTGTGGAAACAAAAAACATGATAAGCATATCTCAACGTAGGTTTGACCTTTTGACATTTGGTGTGTAAGATGAGTGTGAGAACCAACTATAAAAGTCAAACATAAGTTACTAAAATACTCCATGGTTAGGGACTAATAAACAACCAAATTCACCATCCTTTCAAAAGTATTACATCTATATGAATACATTGTCCAAGGGACCTCACAAGTATATGAGAAAAAATATACTAGCATACCCTCAAAATATAAAGTGAATGCAAAAGTGAATTAGGGTTGTTATGTTGTTCAAAGATCAATGGATATTTATTTTAAATAGAAAATGAATAATTCAAAAGGTATTCATGCAAGGGTAAGTATGAGTGGACATATGATGGAAGGATGTGATGTCAAAGGTCATGAAATATCTATTCCTCACTAAATCTACTTCAATTGTTGTTCCTAATATCCCTAGCATTATGGGAATATAAGGAATGAATGATTTTTGTTATGTATCAGGTAATTTTTGTTACAATTAAATTAAAGGTCGTGAATCATTGTTTTATATGAGATCCATAGTCCAAAGTGTACAATAGGGTCATTGTGATAGCCCAAACGAATTTCATCTTATTGTAAATATTATCTCTATTTTGTAAAATTAAAATCACCGATAAATTAGAAAACATATTCCATATTTTGGGGAATGAGATTTTATTAAGGGGGCCTGGTTGATATTAATGTCAGATTGTGCACTTTAATGAACTAGATGCATAATAAATTTGACTAGAAAAGGAATGGTTGGGAACCATACTAATATGTATAGAGAGAATCAAAACTAAATGAACTCTAGTTGTGTTGACAGCCTAATAGGAGTGACGAAGAGGGTATTCCCACATAACCAAAGGAAGTGGCTAAAATGTTTAATGGGAGAAAATTCACAACTCTACACATATTGAAGAGGCAAGCATTGGAATTAGAAGGCACGAGAAGAGAATTATTTAAGGGGTATTTATTTTTCAAGGCAGTTCTAGGGGGGAAGAATATTTTATTTTGAAAGAGATACTTCACTCTGTAGGAGCACAACTAATGAAAATCAATTTAGAGAGTAGTGGCTTGGATAGAGGCTTATGAACCCATTGTTAGTGTCTTGCTCAAGGGTTGATGAACCCATTGGGAAGCTTTCAAATTGATATTATAACGAATGAAATATGAAAAGGATATTAAGAAGAATCTTGGTTTTGTAGATATTTCGTATGTTTATAAAATTGATCCAAATATATTATTATTGACGTTGTTTTGTAACATTGATAAATTGACCGATTTATTAACCATATATTTATATGAAAGATACTTATTTCAGATATTAACACGATGAGAATCCACTTGAAATATCAACCTACATATTTTTCTTTGAAAGACATAAAAATTTCAAGTCGCGCCTTGTGATCAGGTCGCCCGACTGGGCGCGTTCGGGTCGGGCCGTTTCGTTCGAGGGTGCCTGTATCAGTTTTGCTAAGTTGTGACCATCTGGGTGCCTTGTGCACATTTGGGCGGCCTGTTTTCCATTTTCTCCCATGTGGCATCATTCGGTCGAGCGCACCGTGTCGCGTCGTGTGAGGTCGCTCGACCGGGTGCGTTCGGGTAGGTCCGTTTCGTTCGAGGGCGCCCGTATCAGTTTTTCTAAGTTGTGACTACCCGGGTGCCTTGTGCACGTTCGAGCGGCCCGTTTTCCATTTTCTCCCTTGTGGCATCATTCAGTCGGGCGCGCCGTGTCGCACCGTGTGAGGTCGCCCGACCGGGTGCGTTCGAGTCGGACCATTTTGTTCGAGGGCGCCTGTATCAATTTTGCTAAGTTGTGACTGCCTAGGTTCCTTGTGCACGTTCGGGCGGCCCGTTTGCCATTATCTCCCATGTGGCATTGTTCAGTCGGGCGCGCCATGTCGCGCTATGTGAGGTCGCCTGACCAGGCGTGTTCGAGTCGGCTTGTTTCGTTCGAGGGCACCCGTATCACTTTTGCTAAGTTGTGACTGCCCGGGTTCATTGTGTACGTTTGGGCAACCTATTTTCCGTTTGCCCCCATGTGGCATCGTTCGATCAGGCGCGCTGTGCTGTGCCTTGTGAACAAGTCGCCCGACCGGGCGTGTTCGAGTCAGGTCGTTTCGTTCGAGGGTGCTCGTATTAGTTTTTCTAAGTTGTGACCACCCGGGTGCCTTGTGCACGTTCGAGCAGCTTGTTTTCCATTTGCTCCCTTGTGGCATCATTCGTTTAGGCGTGCCATGTTGCGCCATGTAAGGTTGTCCGACCGGGCACATTCAGGTCGGGCCGCTTCGTTCGAGGGCGCCCGTATCAGTTTTTTTAAGTTGTGACTGCCTGGGTGCCTTGTGCATGTTCGGACGGCCCGTTTTCCATTTGCTCCCTTGTGGCATCGTTCGGTCGGGCGCGCGGTGTCGCGCCGTGTGAGGGTGCTCGTCCAAGCGTGTTCGAGTTGCGTTGTTTCGTTCGAGGGCACCCGTATCGGTTTTTCTAAGTTGTGACTACCCGGGTGCCTTGTGCACGTTCGGGTGGCCCGTTTGTCGTTTGCTCCCATGTGGCATCGTTCGGTCGGGCACGCTGTGTGAGGTCGCCTGATCGGGCACGTTTGGGTCAGCCCGTTTCGTTCGAGAGTGCTCGTATCAGTTTTGCTAAGTTGTGACCGCCCGGGTGCATTGTGCACATTCGGGCGGCTCGTTTTCTGTTTGCTCCCATGTGGCATCATTCGATCGAGCGTGCCGTGTTGCGCCTTGTGATCAGGTCACCCGACCGGGCACGTTCGGGTCAGGCCATTTCGTTCGAGGGCGCTCGTACCGCCTTTACTTGCCAGGACCGCCCCGTGCCTTGTGCACGTTCGAGCAGCTTGTTTTCCATTTGCTCCCTTGTGGCATCGTCGGTTACGCACCATGTTGCAAGGTCGGCAGTGAGGCGCCGACTAAGCGCAGCTCCGGGGTGCACCGTTTCATTCAAGGGCACCCGTATCAATTTTTCTAAGTTGTGACCGCCCGCCTAGTGCATTGTGCACATCAGTAACCCGTTTTCCGTTTTCTCCCATGGGCATCATTCTGCCGGGGCACGCCATGTTCCTTCACGTCCGTGCTGGTCCCGCCTTCCGTGTTCGGGTCGGGTCATTTCGTTCTAGGGTGTCTATATTAGTTTTACTAAGTTCTGACTTCCCAGGTGCCTTTTGCATGTTCGAGCGGCCCGTTTTCCATTTTCTCCCTTGTGGCATCATTCGGTCTGTCGTGCCATGTGAGGTCGTCCGACCGGGCACATTTGGGTCGGGCCATTTCGTTCAAGGGCGCCCGTATCAATTTTGTTAAGTTGTAACCACCCAGGTGCCTTGTGCACATTCGGGTGGCCCATTTTCTGTTTTCTCCCTTGTGACATCGTTCGGTCGAGTACACCATGTCGCACCGTGTGAGGGCGCCCGACCAAGCGCGTTCGGGTTCCGTTGTTTCATTCGAGGGCGCCCATATCAGTTTTTCTAAGTTGTGACTGCCCGGGTGCCTTGTGCACGTTCGAGCAGCCCGTTTGCCGTTTTCTCCCATGTGGCATCATTCAATCGGGCGCGTCGTGTCGCGCCGGTGGAGGTCGCCCGACCGGGTGCGTTCGGGTCAAATTTCCGTTTCATTCGAAAAGCATCCCCACGCTTTTTCTGCTGTGACCACCCCAGTATCAGGCATGTTCGAACAGGCCGTTTTCCATTTGCTCCCATGAGGCATCGTTTGGTTGGGCACGCCATGTCGCACCTTGTGATCAGGTCGCCCAACCGGGCACGTTCGGTTCGGGTTGTTTTGTTCGAGGGTGCATGTATCATTTTTGCTAAGTTGTGACCGCCTAGGTGCCTTGTGCATGTTCGAGCAGCCCATTGGCCGTTTTCTCCCTTGTGGCATCGTTCGGTCGGGCGCGCCGTGTGAGGTCGTCTGACTTGGCGCGTTCAGGTCGAGCCGTTTCGTTCAAGGGCGCCCGTATCAGTTTTGTTAAGTTGTGACCGCTCGGGCGCCTCGTGCACGTTCGGGCGGCCTGTTTGCCATTTTCTCCCTTGTGGCATCGTTCGGTTGGGCGCGTCGTGTCGCGCCGTGTGAGGGCGGCCGACCAAGTGAGTTCAGGTCGGGTCGTTTCATTCGAGGGCGCTCGTATCATTTTTACTAAGTTGTGACCGCCTGAGTGCCTTGTACATGTTCCGGCAGCCCGTTTTCCATTTGCTCCCTTGTGGAATCATTCGGTCGGGCACGCCATGTCACACCTTGTGTTCAGGTCACTCGACCAGGCGCGTTCAGGTCAGGCCGTTTCATTCGAGGGTGCCCGTATCAATTTTGCTAAGTTGTGACCACTCGAGTGCCTTGTGCACATTCGAACGACCCATTTTCCATTTTCTCCCTTGTGGCATCGTTCGGTCGGGCGCGCCGTGTCGCGCTGTGTGAGGTCATCCGACCGGGCACGTTCGGGTCGGGTCGTTTCGTTTGAGGGCACTCGTATCAGTTTTGTTAAGTTGTGACCACCCAAGTGCCTTGTGCATGTCCGGGTGGCGCGTTTTCCATTTTCTCCCTTCTGGCATCGTTCGGTCGAGCGCATCGTGTTGCATCGTGTGAGGGCGCCTAACCAAGTGCATTCGGGTCGAGCCATTTCGTTTGAGGGCGCTCGTATCAATTTTACTAAGTTTTGACCACCCAAGTGCCTTGTACACATTCGGGTGGCCCGTTTGCTGTTTTCTCCCTTCTGGCATCGTTCGGTCGGGCGCGCCCTGTCGCGCCGTGTGAAGGCGCCCGACCAAGCGCATTCGAGTTGCGTTGTTTTGTTCGAGGGCGCCCGTATCAGTTTTGCTAAGTTGTGACCACCCGGGTGCCTTGTGCACATTCGGGTAGCCCGTTTTCCATTTTCTCCCATGTGGCATCATTCGTTCGGGCATGTCGTGTCGCACCATGTGAGGTCGCCCGACCGGGTGCATTCCGGTCGGCCCATTTTGTTCGAGGGCACCCGTATCAGTTTTGCTAAGTTGTGACCACCCAGGTGCATTGTGCACGTTCGGGTGGCCCGTTTTCCATTTGCTCCCATGTGGCATCGTTCGGTCCAGCGCGTCGTGTCACGCCTTGTGATCAGGTCACCCCACTGGGCACGTTCAAGTCGGGTCGTTTTGTTCGAGGGTGCCCATATCAGTTTTACTAAGTTGTGACCGCTCAGGCTCCTTGTGCACGTTCGAGCAACCCGTTTTCCGTTTACTCCCTTGTGGCATCATTCGGTCGGGCGCGTCATGTCGCACCGTGCGAGGTCGCCTAACCGGGTGGGTTTGGGTCGGGCCGTTTCGTTCGAGGGCGCCCGCATCAGTTTTTCTATGTTGTGACTACCCGGGGTGCCTTGTGCACATTCGGGCGACCTGTTTTCCATTTGTTCCATTGTGGCATCATTCGGTCAGGCGTTCTGTGTCACGCTGTGGGAGGTCACCTGACCAGGCACATTCGAGTCGGGTCGTTTCATTCGAGGGCACCCGTATCAGTTTTTCTAAGTTGTGACCGCCTGGGTGCCTTGTGCACGTAATTCGGGTGACCTGTTTTCCATTTGCTCCTTTGTGGCATCGTTCGGTCGGGTGCGCCTAAACCCATTTAACCCCTAACCCATTTAACCCCTAAACCCTAAACCTCTAAAACCTTAACCACTAACTCTTAAACCCTTAACCCCTAACCCATTTAACCCCCTAAACCCATAAACCCCTTAACTTCTAAATCCCCCAAGCCCCTAAACCTTTAAATGTGCGCCTAACCCATTTAACCCCCTAAACCCTAAACTGCTAACCCTTAACCCCTAACCCCTTAAACACTAATTCCAAACCCCCAACCCATTTAACCCCCTAAACCCCTAAAACCCTAACCCATTTAACCCCCTAAACCCTAGCCCCATTAACCCGTAACGACCCCTAACCCCTAAAATCCTTAACTACTAAATCCACTAACCCACTAAACCTCTAAAACCCTAACCCATTTAACCCCCTAAACCCCAAACATCTAACCCCTAAACCCCTTAACCCCTTGATCTGCTAGGGGTCGGTTACCTTGATATTAATGGTGGTGTATTCATACTCCTTCTGAATAACCAATAAAGGGTCAAGGAAATTGACCAATATGTTGTCAAGTTTTATCTTATCCATCTCTGGGGTAAGCTGCTTTTCAGCTAACTCCACTTCTTTTGATCTCAATTTTTCCAATTTCTTCCTTCTCTCATATGATACCTGAGCCTTTGCCTTTCTCTTCCCTTCTAATTCCGTAATAGTGTCATAGTGATGCCAGCCAACTTCTTTGGAAATCCTTCCTAGCAGACAATACTTGTGACCTGGCTGAAGCCTCAACACTTTCAGAGCATCTGGAATACCATTCTCTTCCCCTAACCCCTAAGCCCCTAATCCCTAATCCCTTAACCACTAAATCATTATTCACCTAACCCCTAACTGTGCCTAAATCCCCTAACCCCTAAGCCCCCAATCCCTAATCCCTTAACCAATAACTCATAATTGATATTCCCCTAACCCCTAAATGCGCTTAAATCTGCCCTAACCCCTAACCCCAAATCCCTAACCGTTTTATGGATCTAGGACTTGCACTGTTCTTGGGATTTTCCCATTTCCCTGGAGTCATCTCCTAGGACACATTTGACAAAGATCAAAGCCCCTTGTAATACTTCAGATCTTTTATAAATATCTTTACCACACATAAGATGGAATAACACTTCTTCCTTGAGTTAAATAAGTGTTGGGCACAACATGATCTATCTTGTTGCAACCCTAGGATCCTCCCCATAGTCACCAAACAGGCCCTTAAAGGGCTGCAGCACACATCAAGAGGCCTCCTACCTTGCCACGCTGCACTTTAGCTTCCCTCTATTAAAACATATTATCAAATACTAATCATGCCTATTCTATGCTGAAACATTTGGTATATTGGTAAACAAGAGAATTCTCCACAAATATATTTGAGTCCAACCTAACTTTAATGATGATGATATATTGGAACTGCATCGTAAACTAGCACATGCTGCAAAATTAGTGGAAAAGGTGAAATTATCGAGTGTCATCCCATTATGGTGCATATAATTGAACAGTTTCAACGACTCCTCACAAAGACCATTGTGAGCATATTATTCATCATAGAGAAGACCTTAACATGCTAATACTTCAACATAGCTGACATTTCTATATCCGACCCCTGAGCAACATAGCTGACATTTCTATATCAAACCTCCCAGCATCAAATTGTTTAAATATGGATAATTCACTAGTGTTAACCATATGCCAAAATAAAGGGTAACACGGGCTCCAACTAATTAGATATGTTCTCAATATGCAAGGATATTTACTGAGCGTGTTACATGAATAAAAAACCTTTCATATTGAGCGTGTTACATGAATAAACAACTCTTATGATTCTTGATCATGGTTGCAAATGCAATATTTAAAATACAACATAATTTAATAGTGTAAAGTTTAAAACTCCTTCTAATAAAGCATGATGATTTAGTAGGGTAGAAGGATTACTATATGCAAAAATCAGTCCATTATTTACTCATATAATTTTATTTGCTTCTCAAAAAAAAATGTTTTTTTTTTATTGTAAATATTTTTAAACAATAAAAATAAACAAACATTTAATTATTTAGAAATTGTTTTAATTATTTAAAAATTATTATAATTATTAAAAAATATATATTTTTAAATTAATTTGAGTGATCTTAAAAAAAAACACACGTGTTTCATTTCAAAATGTCAAAAATTTTCAAATATCAAAAGTTTTAATTTCCCTCGTTCATTTCCCTTTGGTTGCATGGTTTGTCCAAGGAAGGAGGGAGGATGCGGCCATACTGTCGCCGGTTTTGAGGAAGGATGCAGCCATACTGTCGCCGGTTTTGAGGAAGGATGTAGCCATACTATTGCAGGTTTGGAGGAAGGATGCTCGGAGATTTGTGCCACGAGCCATGCTCATGGATCTGGAGCCTGGCACCATGGACAGTGTGAGGATATCTGCATTTCTCTCAACTCCACAACTCCAAAAACATGTACTATTATTCTTCAATACAACAAGAATTTTGCAGGTTGGCGTTTTAGCTTTTTTTGAGGATCTTGTCTCATGGGTCTGCTTGTAATTTTTTCTATTGGGACTGCCTTTGGTGGTACATTTAGAGCATTAATAAAATGAAAATATGTGGATTTTTGGAGTCTATACCCATTTTGGTTATCAGGGTCTTGGAAGGCTTTTCTGTATGCAACCCATTACCAACCCAATCTGATGAAACAAATGCATAGTGGCCTTTGTGGGAGCTTATAAGCCTGATCCAGGTGTCTTTTCCTTGGATCTTCCTCTCCAGGGAAACAATACCCAACTGTGATCTTGATCCAGTTTCCCAGATAGTGTATTTTATCTCTTAGGTATGAACAAAACCAGCGTCACAAGCCATCATTCTTGTACTATATTTTATTGTACTATAAATACCATGAAAACCTAGTCCCATTCCCTTCCATTCCGTCCATCTCCTAATTCCCTTCCCTACACACAAATTTATTTTCTCCCTTCCTCGTATATTGAATCCAGAATTCCATAGAGAAATGTGTCTCCAGATCGATCCCCGCAGTAGATATTGTAGCTCCAACCAGACGTACTACAGCAAGCGAAAACCAGTAGATTTTCCCCAAGATAAATACCTGGATCTCTCCACTTAGGTCTCCTTCACCACAATGGCCCAATAGCCCTCATCGACTCTGCCACTAGGGAAACCACCACATTCCTCCGACTATGGAAGAGCGTGAAGTCACTCTCCGCTAGTTTAAAAATCCTCCTCTCACCAAATTGAATCCATTTGCCCATAATCTGCATGACTATCTTGTCCATTGGAGCCATCATTACGACCATCAATCCTCAAAATGTCGCAGCTGAGCTAGCGAAGCAAGCCAGAGACTCGACAACCATGTTGGCCTTTGATCAGGTTTTAGACTATTCACCATGCCTTCAATACTTCTTTCAACTATCTCTCTTATAATTCATTTCCTTGTAACTAGATGCATTCTCTTAGAAGAAGATGATACACTAATATACTAAAGATTACAGGTACCTAGAAACCAAGCGCATGGGTTAGAAACATCGAGTTAATGATTTAGAGGCTAGGAGATCACAATGTGCTAGCACTTGGTTAGAAGCACATATGCTTGGCTTAAGGATATAGATGGTGATTCCAATACTTTTGTTCCCTTTTAATGACAACAAAGATTTGTATGCTAAACTGTCCAAGAGTTAGATGATCAATGCAACTCAAAGACAACTTTCATACTTGTGTTATATTGTTGTCTTAGTTTTTCCTCCTTTCTAGGACATAATATCACTTGTAATTCACTGATATTTCTACCACTTCAAGTCTCCAGGTGACAGGTCATAGGTATATACAAGACTGAACTATTCAGATTATCAACAAAATGTGTTTCTTAAGATGCACATGTAGTAACTATATTTGGCTTCATGCAAACAATAATGAGGATGCTTATGGACTTAGACAAAATCTTCAAACATAACCAATTGACAATTGAGAAGAGTCACATCGAACAAATATTTGTAAAATATTGGTGATTAGGTAATATTTGAGATTTGACCTTCAAACTATGACTAGGTCAACAATGAATTCCCAAGAATATACCAAGGAACCACAAATCATTGCTAGACTAAGATGCCACAAAATTAAGACATCGAAACAAAGGTATTTCCCTTCTTTATGGTTCCACTACAATGTTTCAGAATAGGTGAGTATCAATCTTGAAGTGCTTTGGTTAGATTCACCACAGAGTTGCCAAATAAGGCTGTAGGGATAGATCCTACAAACACATGAGTAAACAATCCCTTATTCTTAGAATTTATCCCTTGAGGAACCTCACAAAAGCACTCATGTTCAGAATTAGCTGCACCGGTTAATACTCTTCACTGATCTATAAGAGTTGAAGTACTGAAATGGATGAAAAACCTTCCAAAACTTGTCACTATACACAAAAATCTCTTGTGCTTGTAAGAAATTTGTATTAGCAATAAAAGGTTTCTCAAAAGTATACCAATGAACCATAAATTTTATATGCCATTAACTTCAGACAATTCCTTTAACAGTTCTGCACAAAAGCACTCATGTTCATAATTAGCTGCACCGGTTAATACTCTTCACTAATCTAGAAGAGTTGAAGTACTGAAATGGATGAAAAACCTTCCAAAACTTGTCACTATACACGAAAATCTCTTGTGCTTGTAAGAACTTTGAATTAGCATTAAAAGGTTGCTCAAAATTATACCAATGAACCATACATTTTATATGCCATTAACTTCATACAAGTCCTTTAACAGTTCCACACATATGATGAGGGAATAGAATACTCAAAATTATGTCCTTAAGGAAGGCAAGATGACGTTTTTAGTGTTATGGCTAGGCTTAGTATTTCATTCTTACAGTGACACCACAACAAATTCATGTAATCATAGTCAATACTCCTCGCTGCTTTTCAGTGTATAAGGATCGAGTCGAGACTGGGCCTTTTGTTTCATTAGACAATTGTTCCATAGGACAGATAAACTTAGAGCACTGTACTAGCCATTATTCTTCTTTAAAAGGAGACATAGCTTGCAGTAGTTATGTAACAATATTCGTTGGCCTTGGAGTCTTCTTCAAGCTACAAAGAGACACTTCCCAGTTCAGAATTTGATGCCCTAAGAGGGCCGAATAATTCTTCCTTCAAAACAATGAAAGCCTTAGAGAATGAAGCCCTAATGAATGCAGAATGCTAATGCTTCATGCAGAGAATGTCTTGATTGAACTTTCTTCGCAATTACTTATAAATTACTAGTGTATAGCCACGTCATAAAGTTTTGGCCTAAATATATTTGTTTCAACATTAAGAAACTAGAGGATAATTTACTACCTCACTGCACCTTGCCCACCAAATATCTATGTGATATTTTATTTATCACTGGCCGCTATTCAAGGTTTTCATTCTCTTGAATCCTTGCGAATCCCATACGTTTATGGTACTTATCACTAAATAATCAATCCAACAAACATTGGGACAAATACCTCCATGTCAAAGTTATGTTAGAACACCACATGTTTGCATTGATCATTCAACTACTAGTTTGTTTTAGAAGTTTCAACCCCTTGCGTCACATCATATTTCAGTGTCCCTCTTTGCCTCTTGCACATCACATGAGCAGATAGAGTAGGACAAAGACACTGCATTCATAGAGCTCTTTTTGCAAGGTTTAGCTCAGATTTCTTGAGCGTGTTTTTTGGTATCAAGCCCCTCTAAGTGTTTAGTATATGGCACATTTGTGTTATTTCAAGTTTACCTCACCATGGTGTGCTCTTATTACACCTATTGCAAGGCATGCTATATTGCATTTGATTTTCATTGACTGCTATTAGTTTGGGCATTGACCAAAAATTTTTCCCAATTCCCCTGAGGGTTACATTACGCATCAGGTTTTTATTTTATTTTTTCTCAATATTTAAATGCATTTATCTCTCATGCCATTGGTTGATCAACTGGGGGTCTTATTTTGGAGCCAGCAACGGCCATCTTGGGACAGATTAAAATTCCATATTTCCAACCTCCTCTTCGAGAAGATGTATTATATCAAAACAAGGACCACCAAAAATAGGTAGACTTCAATACATCTACTCTGTAGAAAAACGAGCGTGTCTTTCCAGGTTGAGTGAATCTTACAATACAAATTTAAGCATTGGCTTCCCTATTTATTATAGAAATCAAGGAAAAATTCTTGTTAAGCAAGGATTATATGCTAAGGACCTTAAATTTCCTTCATGAATTTTATTTATATCTCAAGTGTATAATTTAGCAGTTTCTCTTGTAGTGGTTTGTCCCTAGTGAGATGCTATGGTAGAAATTCACATATAGTGTGTTTGTAATTCCTATATTTGTATGGCACATTAGATTTGTAACTTGCTTAGAGATACTTGACATCATCTTTTAGTGTCATTATTCTAAGAGAGGTCTTCACCTTTAAGGTCTTTCTATTCTTTCAAGCAAGTGAAAATTTTTGTTTCGAGTGTGCATAGGAACTTAAAGTTAATGAAAATATCATCTTGTGTTTTTTGAACAAGTTTTTCACCTTTGCATTTTACAATCTATATCTTCGGTTTGCTCATCTTGCTTCATCTTTTCCTTTATCACTTAGTAAACATTGTAGAAAAAATATTCGTTGTAATTTTCACACTAAGCTTCCTAGGATATTTTGTTGTCTAATTCTCGGCTAAAGATGGAGATATTTTTAATATATCTAAACTTTTCATTTATTGTTAAGAAAAGAAGTTGGCATTCTACTAGATGCATCATCAATGAATTTTACAAATAACCTTGCACCAGCATGCCATATAGTTTGTAGTGGCTCACATATGTTGCAATCTCAGTTGGCAAACATTCTTCAGGGGCATTTGCATTGGAGTGCATTCTTGTTGGGAGATTCCTGATGTGTGATTTGAGATTTGTTGATTGGTATTTTACATTGTTTGTGAGTTTCTGCATCGTGTGTTCTCTGGGGACTCCACTGCAAATGTGTTAAAAAATGAGGTCAGTTATTTGGTTGCTTTTTGTTGATGAGGTACATATGGAAATGCTGGAAAAATGATCATTGCTGATTGAGGATGCCAAATTGTTAGACCATGCATCTTATTCTGATTTTATTTTCCTTAAGGAAAAGGATATAAATTTCATTGTGTATGCCCTTCCATTTTCATTTTTCTTTTTGCTGGTGAGTAAATAATTCTGTATATATAAGAAATATTTTTGTAAAAGTAGAGATCCAGATAGAAATTTCCACTCCAAGGACAATCCTTTGGGCACACTCAGTGTCTTGATTTTTCTTTTTATATTTTTTGTCAGAGGCTAGTTTCTCCAATATGACAGTAATTTGAAGTCTTTTCATAATACTTTGTTACACATGACTTTCATTTTCTTCTTGCATAATTTCTAGAAATGAATGGATATCTTGTGGATTGTTGTAAACAAATTTAGTTCTATTACCATGCCCAAGAGAATTTAATGTTTGTCATTATTGGAGGACAGAGATATACCATAAGAGCTCATTCTGTGTTGTAGCCTTTTATTAAGACTTGAATCAGTTAAACCCTCGGACCTATTGCAACCTTATATTGAGGCTTGGTTCTATTGAAGCCGCCATACTTTGGACCTCTTCATTGCAGTCTCAGGCCAGGGATATAGCTGCAGGATTTTGACATATTTTATGCGGTGAACATCTATTCAAATATCAGATTATCTCCTATTTACTGATGCTTGGACAGAACTTTCGAATTAGCTAAGTCACATATTTTTATTTATGAGCTCAGTGTTAAGTTACAAGACTGTGATAAGACTCAGTGACTTATGTTTCGTATACCAATCTAGCTTGTAAAGCTCGGTCCTGTGGAATTGAGCCCAAGAACACCTTAGACTTACCTTTGTGGAAGTAGAGTGGTGATAACACATATGTGGAGTATATTTGAATGGATATCTTGTGGACTGTTGTAAAAAAATTTAGTTTTATTACCATGCTCAAGAGAATTTAATGTTTTTCATTATTGGAGGACAAATATATACCATAAGAGCTCAAAACTGTGTTGTAGCCTTTTATTCAGACTTGAATCAGTTAAACCCTCATACATATTGCAACCATATATTGAGGCTTGGTTCTATTGAAGCTGCCATACTTTGGACCTCTTCATTGTAGTCTCAGGCCATGGATATAGCTACAGGATTTTGACATATTTTATGCGGTGAACATCTATCCAAATCTCAGATTATATCCTATTTACTGATGCTTGGACAGAACTTTCAAATTAGCTAAGTCGCCTATTTTTATTTATGAGCTCAGTGTTAAGTTACAAGACTGTGATAAGACTCAGTGACTTATGTTTCATAAACCAATCTAGCTTGTAAAGCTCGGTCCTATGCAATTGAGCCCAAGAACACCTCAAACTTACCTTTGTGGAAGTAGAGTGGTGATAACACATATGTGGAGTATATTTGAATGGATATCTTGTGGACTGTTGTAAACAAATTTAGTTCTATTACCATGCTCAAGAGAATTTAATGTTTTTCATTATTGGAGGATAGAGATATACCATAAGAGCTCAGTTCTGTGTTGTAGCCTTTTATTAAGACTTGAATCAATTAAACCCTCGGACCTATTGCAACCCTATATTGAGGCTTGGTTCTATTGAAACCACCATACTTTGGACCTATTCATTGTAGTCTCAGGCCAGAGATATAGCTACAGGATTTTGACATATTTTATGCGGTGAACATCTATTCAAATCTCAGATTATCTCCTATTTAATAATGCTTGGACAGAACTTTCGAATTAGCTAAGTCACCTATTTTTATTTATGAGCTCATTGTTAAGTTACAAGACTGTGATAAGACTCAGTGACTTATTTTTCGTATACCAATCTAGCTTTTAAATCTCGGTCCTATGGAATTGAGCCCAAGAACACCTCAAAATTATATTTGTATATGGAAAATATTACTTAAAACTAGCACATTTGGCGGAATTTTTTTTTTAATATTTTTAACCAAGTGTCGAAAGACTGATGCCTTAGACGTCGTAAGAGCGACGTTAGTTTTTTTAATATTTTTACTTTTTCGTTGGAAGACTAACGCCATACATGTCGGAAGAGCGATGTTAATTTTTTTAATATTTTTACTTTTTTGTCAGAATACCGATGCCTTGCACGTTGGAAGAGCGACGCTCCTTTTTTATTTTCGTCGGTAGACTGAGACCTTGCATGTTGGAAGAGCGACGTTGCTTTTTTAAATATTTTTTACTTTTTCGTTGATACAGCGACGTTACATAATCGTCAGACACACGACGTTCTAAACGTCAGATGACATTTCATCGGAATTGCGACAGTTATAAAACGTCGAAAGAGCGACAGTTTGGGAGACGTCGGAAGAGAGATGGTTTGTAAAATGTCGGAAGAGCGACAATTTGGAAAATGTCGGAAGAGTGACAGTTTTTTGGAAACGTCGCAAAAGTGTCGCTCTTCAAATGCTTTATTGAAGTGTCAGAATTGTGACGTAATGGCTAACCACGTTTTGTCCAGACTCAAACTGTCGCTCTTACGACAACTATGTGTCAGAATAGCGACGAAGTGGCAGTCAGAAATTGGGCCAAATTAACTAGTGCATCATCATTCAGTGACGACACTAGCCCATCTGGCATCCATCACCGCAACATACCCTGTATATGAATATGAAAATATTGGTAGTGCCTCTTCCTCGTCACATATGATCCTGAAGATCTCAAACCTCCATAGGGCTGCCCCCTCTGAGGCTAGACTCCCTCTGAGCCTACACGATATCCACTAGCTCATTCCTACAAGCACTCATCCTCCTGGATCAAAACTACTCATACAAATCCCACCAATATCGGATATGCAACACCCTGATTTGATGAAGACTCTAGCCTGCCAACCTATAGTCCATCACATGAAGCCATCTCGATCAACCTGATCTCGCCAAATAAACCCTCAAGTTGTCCCAACCATCCATGAAACATCAACGAAAGTCGACGATTAACTATCTGCCCTACAACAAAGTGTTATTCACTAGGCTCGCCACCAATCCTCCAGAACTCCTAGCCCATCTCGCCATGTAATATGTCAAGACCACATCTCCATGTATTCAACTACACCCTCTACTCCATGACCTAGACACCGACAACTCCCTTTGAGTTGCTTCATTGTGCACACTCTGATTCACTGTCCTCCAAAATAGCTAAGATATCCTCGAATACCATGCCGAATTTCCATGACCTTGGGTCTAGGTTAGAGTCTTAAATCACTGGTGCTACCAAACCAATAATCTCAACCTCTAAAATACTTTTCACAACGGAAATATAAAGCAATAAATCATATATACACAAATATACACAATTGTTTAAATTTTCAACCCAACTTCATTATATTTACAACATATAAGACAACAGTCAAGGGCTCCCATACTAGGGATAATGGCCCTCATACATCAACTAGTACAAGACAAGATACTCTGACCATCTGGATGTAGCATCTAACAACTCCTCTTAGTCGTACCCTGTACCTGCCCTATCCTTCGACCCCTGATCTACAAAACTTGCCTCTATCAATGCTCCAAGTCCATTTAGCCACTGAATCTTGGATGTCCAATCTGATCTCTAGTTGTCGCTTCGTCCATCAAGAGCACAACACATCGAAACTCTTTTCGAGTTGTTCACAGTTCCACTTGTGAACAGATCTCAATCTGCCCATTGCTTCTCTTCAGCTACTCAGGGAAATAAAACAACTGTGGTCTTCCTGCGCAGCTCCAATGAAGACCAACATATGGCACAAAGGGTTGCCATGTATCAATGTGAGATATCCATCTCTCACAATGACCACGAGCTACGAGGATTTTCCATCTTCTGTTGTAGAAGTCCTTCTACACACACTAGTGTCGAGCTCCACAAACCTACTCCTGGTTGATCAGACCCTTGAGCTCCAACAACTGCCAAGCTAGCAGTCATCTTTTTCCATCAAGGTGCTACACTTTGACTCCAACTTGGACACTATAAAGCTGTCCTCCAACATACCATAAGTGCCCAATCTCGTACACACTTGGTCTTCTCTCATGTTTCCCTTCAACAGTCCACGAGAGACCAAGTCCACGTTGTAGCATCTAATCCTAGTTAGGGTATCCCCACACCTAGGAGACCCTTACACATGGCTGTTGATTTTGGGTTAGCATAAGATGTGCTCTAAGTTTCAAAATTTGCAAGGAGGCTTAGACACATGTATTCCAGATAACCCAGAAATCATTTGGTGAAATTCGATCCTGTTGGAAATACTGAGAGGGGGGTGAATCGGTATTTATTTTCAACTGTTAATTTTACTAGTTAGATCACTTATATTTAGAAGAAAAAATGAACAATGATGGAATATATACTTTTATTAATTTCTCCTTTACAATGAGTAAAGTACAATAATGATATAGGGCTCCAACCCAAGATGAAGACTCCAATCTTCTAGGCTCCAACATGTATTGTGCCAAGCATCAACTTAGACTTTAAAGGCTCCAACCTTGTCAATTTTGAGGCACCAACCTCAAGGGCTCCAACCCTCTCTTTGGTACAGGCTCCAACCTAGTTTCTTGGGGAATCTAATCCTCTAGGGCTCCAACCGTATCTTCCAAGGCACCAACCTTGTCTCTATGAGGCTCCAACCTCCTACTTCAATTCGTCAAGATATATTTGGTTATACTTTACAACTCCCTTTGTCTTCTTCAACGAGCCCTAACAATATTCAACTATCCCCTCACTTAGTCTCCACGTCATTTCATCAATGACAACCATGTTATTCACATGAAGGTGTCTCCACTGCTCTTCATGGTACCTAAACATAATCTTCAAGGTCACCTCATGATGGCTTCAATGCATCATGATCTCCAAGGGTGTCTCCAAGAATTAAATCAATGCTTGGTGATGCCTCAAGATGTCTTCAATCTGTTGTCCCAAGAAATGTCTTCAATAGTTTGCTCAAGAATTTCCCAAGACTACTCCAATTCTTCTTCAAGATGTAATTTCCATCAAGAAGCCTCGATAGTTTTCTCTTCAAGACCCGCTTCAAGAAGTATTAAAATCAATGTCTGATGTATTGCTCTCAAACATGTTCAAATTAGCGATACCAAGATTATCCTTCAAAGAATGTCTTCACAAGTTCAAAAATAATCCTTCAATTTGTCATTATGACAATGTTCCAAATTATTTGTCAACCCAAGTCTGCTCCTAGCTACTTCAAGGACAATTTCAAGATGTCCACACCATGTTGCTCTAAGGCTTCTAGTTTTGCCCAAAAAATGCATTCAAGAATTATCTAACAGATTGATACAATAAGCCTTCAAAATATGTTTCAAGAGGTCACCAACTATTCTGGTCCTTTCCAAATAGTTTTTCAAGGTCTCTGTCTTTAATACTCAAATCTCAATCAGGTTTCAAACAAGATTAAGTCTGCTACAACAACAAAATTCCAACAAATGCTACAGGAAATTTTCAAGGCTTCTCCTTGAGTTTTCTCTCAAAGGTATCAGTAAGCTGCTCCAAAAAGTCTCCAATAGTCTGCCCTCAAAGGATGCTTAATTATCAACCACAATTTTCAACAAATTATGATCAATCTGCAAGGTCGAACTTCAAAGGAACAAGTTTGAATTTCTCACAGATCTGAACTATTGTGCCATATGTATGAATGTCATAGATAAATACCTCAGGTTATGCCACAGGTATGAACTCAAAGTCTGAAAAACGAGCTCATGTAGCCTATCACAGTTCTATCCAGCAATCCAAACTCAGAAATAGTGGTGAGGTAGGAAGGTGTTACTCTGGGCACTCAAACATGTCTGAGTTCTCTTTTTAGAAGGCTGTCCACATAGGTAGATTACCCAATAAGATGTCTGAGCTTCTGTTTTCCTAGTCCTGTAGGTGTATAGATAACCTAATCACCTAATTAACCCTAAAACTCTTTCTCCTCGGCCTCCTGTAATTTCTTTGTCTTCTCACTGCATTTTCTCTGAAATCTTCATCGAAAACTGTGCTTAAAATGACGAGTCCAAAATCCTATTTATATTGGTTTTCGGTTGGAATGAGGGTACGTGACTCTTTGGAGGGAGGCCGACATGTGTCCTTGAGCATAGGTCTGCTCAATGTCAGAGTTAATTTCCTTAAATTAAAAAATCATTATCTCCCAAACTATTTGGAGTTTTGGGCCAAGTAATAACTCATTGGAAAGAAATAATTATGCTCTAAAGGATGACATAGGTATCAAATTGAGAGGTTGCCTCTAAGATAGTAAATATTTCTTTTTAATGTGACTTGTCATTAATTAGTGTGGAATTTGAGGTAGGGCAGACATGCTTCTCTTGTTAGGCTTCTTCATGGTTTTGGCTTCTTCATTGTTTAATATCTTCATCATAGGATCATGGCAGCACATCTGCAATGAGTGTATTACATAGTGGCGCAGGATATGTTATAAGCAGTATCATTAGGAAGGTCTCTTTCAATCACGTCATCACTTAGACTTCCAATATTCATAAAACACCATGATTAAGTGTGGTATTATAAGAGTATAACATCATCAAAAGTATGGCTTCATTAAGTATAGTTCTTCACATCATGGGCTTGTACTTAAGGACTAGATCACCAATCACACACTTGGCAACGTCTTAGGGAAAGACACCATCATCTGGAGCCAGGCATCCCAAGAATATTGACATCTTAGTCAAAGGCATATTGACATCAATGACAACCTTGATTAACAATCTCCCCCTTTGTCATTGATGGAAATATTCTTGCCCTTCCAACATTCTCTCCCCCTTTGACATCAATGGCAAATGGGGTGACCAAGTACTCCCCCTGTCAAGTTGCTTATTTTCTTCATGAATAGTAGTCCTTCATAGGCATGTTACTCCCCTTGTCAAGGTGCTATTTCTTCTAGAAATATGGTCCATGATATATGTGTTTGTATTTCTTCATCTGATGAACCAACTCCCCCTGCCTGCGTAAACTTCTCTAGCTTCAATAAATATTGCGTCCTTTTGATCAAGTGTAAGAAGTCAATATAGGAATCATGTTCTTCAATGGAGCTTCTCCTGAGAGATGATCTATCAATGGATGAATGTCCATGGGTGATTCATCAAATATTTCATAGGGCCTATTCACGGATAACTTCTACAAGAAAATTCAGGAATCACAAAACTCCCCCTAACTGTATGCATGGTCTCCTTTTTTGCAGAGTATCATCATCAAACACTTGGAATATCAAGGATGTCTTCATCACATCAACAACATGGGTTGTTGGCTGGAGTGGTCAAGAAACTTTGATTTTGCTTCCTTCTCCATACTTGTGTAACTTTCTTTTCTAGCTTGGTTGTCATGGCTCTAGCTTGTGTAGGGACCCAAGTCAAGTTAAAAGCACGTGATATATGTCCAATGTTATGGAAATTGAAGCACTCCATATTTTTCATGAATGAGAAATCATGACTTCTTCTTGAAAAAATTCTTCTAGGAGATTGACATGGACCATTATGTTTGTCTTTGTGATATGCCCTACAATATTTTTCCATGTACCCAAATTTTGTACAAGAATAGCAATAACCAAAAAATATACTTTGGTACATGGGAGATGGAGTTTTCCTTGATGTACTTCTAAAGTATTTTTGCCTTGGGATTCTTTGATGATATTCATTGCCTTTTGTATTCTTGACATCATCATGAAATATCTTCATAAAACACCATCATTAAGTGTGGTCATATAAGAGTATAACATCATCAAAATTATGGCTTCATTAAGTATAGTTCTTCACATCATGGGCTTGTACTTAAGGACTAGATCACCAATCAGACACTTGGCAACTTCTTAGGGCAAGACATCATCATTTGGAACCAGTCATCTCAAGAATATTGACATCTCAGTTAAAGCCATATTGACATCAATGGAAACCTTGATTAACAATCTCCCCCTTTGTCATTGATGGAAATATTCTTTCCCTTCCAACATTCTCTCCCCCTTTGACATCAATGGTAAATGGTGTGACCAAGTACTCCCCCTTTCAAGCCGCTTATTTTCTTCATGAATATTAGTCCTTCATAGGTATGTTACTCCCCCTGTCATGGTGCTCTTTCTTCTGGAAATATGGTCCATGATAGATGTGTTTTTATTTCTTAATTTTATGAACCAACTCCCCCTACCTGCATAAACTCCTCTAGCTTCAAGAAAGATTGCTTTCTTATGATCGGGGGGAAGAAGTCAATATAGTAATCATGTTCTTCAATGGAGCTGCTCCTGAGAGATGATCTATGGCAAAGGATGAATTTCCATGGGTGATTCATCAAAGATTTCATAGGGCCCATTCACAGATAACTTCTGCAAGAAAACTCAAGAATCACAAAACTCCCCCTAACTGTATGCATGGTCTCCTTTCTAGAAGAGTCTCATCATCAAACACTTGGAATATCAAGGATTTCTTCATCAAATCAGCAACATGGGTTGTTGGCTAGAGTGCTCAAGAAACTTTCAGTTTTCTTCCTTCTCCATACTTATGTAAATTTATTTTCTAGCTTGGTTGTCATAGTTCTAGCTTGTGTAGGGACCCAAGTCAAGTTACAATCACATGCCATATGTCCAATGTTATGGCAATTGAAGCACTCCATCATGTTCATGAATGAGAAATCATGCCTTCTTCTTACAAAATTTCTTCTAGAAGATTGACAGGGACCATTATATTTGTCTTTGTGATATGCCCTACAATCTTTTTCCATGTGCCCAAAGTTTGTACAAGAATAGCAATAACCAACAAATATACTTTGGTACATGGGAGATGTAGTTTTCCTTGATGTACTTCTAAATTATTTTTGCCTGGGGATTCTTTGATGATATTCATTGCCTTTTGTATTCTTGACATCATTTGCAAGTCTCCTTGGAGTAGAATTTCTTTCGTTGTTGTCTTGATTCTTCTCCTTGCCTTTGCTGGAACTGGGAGCATCAACATTTCTTTCTAGGTTCCTCACATATTTGTTGTTTGAAGCCTTATCATTCTTGCTTGAGGATTCACCTGCATAGCCAAGACTTGATTTATAAAGGGGAGACCTTTGATGAATTTTGATGTCATCTAGGGTTTGAGAGCTTTTCAAGTTCTTATTCAGCAAGTCAACTTTATTTTTAAGAAATACAATTTCTCCTTTCAACTTTTCACAATATTCATCTTTCATAACTAGTTTCTTCTTAATTTCTCCCATCATCCTTGTTCCTTCATGTGCTTCAATTTTAAGGGAGATGATATTTGATTTCATTATGAATATTTCTTCATTCTCCTTTGCTAGACCGCTCTCCATTTCTTCTTTTATTCTTGTAGCTTCACATGTTTCGGCCTTGAGAAGATTGATGTCTAATTTTAGTTTGAAGATTTCTTCATCCTTTTCTTCTAGTTGAGATTTAAGAGAGGAGACCTCTTCCTTGTATTGACCAATATATTCTTCAAGATTGTTCAGCTCTTAAGTCTTTTTTCAAGGTGTCTTGACAAAGTTTCTTCCCTTTTCTTTGCCTTATCTAATTGATTTGTCATATATATGACCTCTTCATGATGCTTTATTTTGTTTTGATGAAATTCCTTTTTAAGTTTAGCTAGATCCTCATCTTTTTCTTGTACTTGAAGCTTGACAAAGTCAAATTCCTTCCTTGTCTTGTCTTGGTTACCATCTTGCGCTTTCTTCTTAAGTTCCTCATTTTCCTTTTTCAAACTGTTAATCTCTTCCATGGAAGCCATAAGTTTATTTAGGAGATCTTCTACAAAGTCTTCTTTGTTCTCTTCATCTTTTAGGTCTTATTTAGCCTTGTTGTCATCTCTCTTATCTTCAGGTTCCTTGATGGATTATGGACTTATTTCTTGTTTTCCATCATCTTCTTGACTAGAGATCATTTTCAATGCTCCTTTTGAGTGGAGATCATGAAGTTTGTCCCATATGACTTTTGTTGATGAACATTTTTCAAAATTGGCCTTCAAATATTATGGTAACCCATTCAAAATTTCCTTCATTTATATTATATTGTACTCATTGGATTCTTCGTCCATCATGTCATTATTAATCACTGATTTCCAAACTTCAATTCCTTGAGTCTTTAAGAAATTCTTCATTCTTGCCTCCCATATATCAAAATTTCCATTGAACAATGGAGCCTTCGCAAATTGATTTACTTCAATTTCAATGGTTGAGGAAGACACATCTTTAGGAGGACTAGAGACTTTCTTCCTTGGATTTTCCATTTGTGTTCTAATGATCAACCTTCAAGCTGTTAGGCTTTGAGTGAAGGTACTGGCTCTGATTCCAATTGTTGGAAATACTAAGAGGTGGCTGAATCAATATTTATTTTCAATTGTTAATTTTATCAATTAGATCACTTATATTTAGAACACAAAATGAACAATGATGGAATAGATACTTTTATTAATTTATCCTTTACAATGAATAAAGTACAATAATGATATAGGGCTCCAACCCTAGATGAAGACTCCAATCTTCCAGGCTCCAACCTGTATTGTGCCAAGCACTGACTTGGACTTTCAAGGCTCCAACCTTGTCAATTTTTAGGCACCAACCTCAAGGGCTCCAACCCTATCTTTGGTACAGGCTCTAACCTAGTTTCTTGAGGACTCCAATCCTCTAGGGTTCCAACCATATCTTCCAAGGCACCAACCTTTTCTCTATGAGGCTCCTACCTCCTACTTCAATTCGTCAAGATACATTCGGTTATACTTTACGAGTGTCCTTTGCTTCACTTGATCCCACGACAATCGTTAATCTTGACCTCTAATCCTCACTTAAGTCTCCGTCATTTCCTTGATAATGACCTTGTTCTTCACATGAGTGTCTCCAGCTGCTCTTCTACAACATTTTTCAACTGTAATCTTCAGTCACTTCATGAGTAAACTTCAATGCATCACTTGATCTCAGAGAGTGTCTCTAAGAATTCAATCAATTCTTTGGTGATAAATATAGATGTATTCAATTAGTTGTCCTGGCTTATTAAATGTGATAGTGTTACACCATTTTTTTGGTCATCTAACACAGTAATCATTAGATGAACCCATTTTTACCATGTAGACCGGTTTACCCTAGTAAAATTGCTTTCACCGATGAAATATTTATTCCTTTATATTTCACCGTCATATTTAACCCGAAACAAGGAAATTAATTAAATAAACCATTATTTATTTAATTATTTCCCAGGAATAAATTATTTAAATCATTATTTAATAATATTCCTAGTTAAATTTGACTAAATCATTTTTAAATAATTAAATAAATCATTATTTATTTAATTATATCCCCATCATCTCCCTAAAATAATAAATAAATCATTTATTTATTTATTGTTTATAAATAAAGGAATTGACCCAAGTCAAAAGACCTTTTCCCTCCAACAAATATAATAAAATATTCCTAAAGGGTGGTTCTAGAATTTGATTAATAATATTTTATTCCTGCACCAAGTTCTATATAACCCTAATATTTTGTTATAAATAGGACGGTTTTCCCCATTCATTAGTCACCTCCATTGCATTAGGTCACTCTGGATGTACTCTTGGTCACCATTTTTCCATTTTTGCCTTGTGAGCCTCCATTGAGTTCTATGTTTGTTTGGGTTTTCCACCATAATAAGAGAGAAGAATTTTAGATCTAAAACGCTGAGGACTTTCAAGAACCCATCCCATTGAGGAGAACCAGAAAACACCTTTCTTGTTTTCCTCTCAGGTGCCCCCTTTTTATATAATACAAAAATTCTTTCAAATACATTGTTCTTGTCTTGTCTATTGGATGCATGGAGCCATATTTTACTTTATCTGCTTAATTTCTTTTATGCTTAGATCTGGATTTGCGCAAAATTATTTGGATCATCTAATTACAGATTTAAAGATGTTTTGCAGCCATAATTGATGTTAGGGCTATTTGTTATGTGTAGCTAAAGTGATATTTTACGATGAAAGATTCATACTAACAAATAGGTTGCTCAAGAATATCCCAAGACTACTCCAATTCTTCTTCAAGATGTAATTTCCATCAAGAAGCCTCAATAGTTTTCTCTTCAGGACTTGCTTCAAGAAGTCTTCAAATCAATGTCTCATGTACTTCTCTCAAACATGTTCAAATCAACTGTACCAAGATTAGCCTTCAAAGAAAGTCTTCATAAGTTCAAAAATAATCCTTCAATTTGTCATTAGGACAATGTTCCAAAGTAGTTGTCAACCCAAGTTTTCTCCTAGCTGCTTCTAGGACGGTTTCAAGATGTCCATGCCATGTTGCTCTAAGGTTTCTAGTTCTGTCCAAAAAATTCCTTCAAGAATGCTCTAACATACCACGGGGGATTCACTGGGGGAGCAATACCATACCACGTGGGTTCATATTGGGGGATATATATTAAGGAAAAAACGACATAATATATTGGAGTATATATAGGGGGTAAAGGGTTTTTATATTAGCAGGTATAAAAAATGGAATTCAAAGTCAATGAAAAAATATAAAGGGGTATAAAAAATGTTAATGAAAAAAATGGATACCTACAATATCTAGTGAAAGTAGGAGTTTTTAAATTGGGAAGGTGTATTGGGTTTGTATTGGTAGGGGGTTAAATAATGTGATTTTAGATTTATCTTCCAATATGTAGTCAAATTAAGGGTATTTTTAGTATTCCATGAACACACGTGATATGTTAGAGGTTCATTGAGTGAAGCCCCCATGTAACAGGCTGCTACAATAAGCCTTCAAAATATGCTTCAAGAGGTCACTAACTATGTTGGTCGTTTCCAAACAGTTTTCTCTGACTTTAATACTCAAATCTCAATCAGGTTTCAAACAAGACTAAGTCTGTTACAACAACAAAATTCCAACAAATGCTATAGGAAATTTGCAAGGCTGCTCCTTGAGTTTGCTCTCAAAGGTATCAATAGGCTGCTCCAAAAAGTCTCCAACAGTCTGCCTTCAAAGGATGCTCAATTACCAACCATATTTTTCAACAAATTATGATCAATATGCAAGGTTGAACTTCAAAGGAACAAGTTTGAATTTCTCACAGATATAAATTATTGTGTCATATGTATGAATGTGGCAGACAAATACCCCAGATCATGCCACAGGTCTGAACTTAAAGTCTGAAAAATGAGCTCCTGTAGACTATCACCCTTCTGTCCAGCAATCCAAACTATGAAACGGTGGTGAGGTAGGAAGGTGTTACTCTGGGCACTCAAACAGGTATAAGTTCTCTTTTTAGAAGACTGTCCACATAGGTAGATTACCCAATAAGATGTCTGAGCTTATGTTTTCCTAGTCATGTTGGTGTATAGATGACCCAATCACTGACTTAACCCTAAAACTATTTCTCCTCGAGCTCCTATAATTTCTCTATATTCTCACTATATTTTCTCTGAAATCTTCATCGAAAATTGTCCTTAAAATGACGATTTGAAACTCCTATTTATATTGGTTTTTTATTGGAATGAGGGTATGTGACTCTTTGGAGAGAGGCTGACATATGTCCTTGATCATAGGCTGGCTCAATGTTAGAGTTAATTTCATTAAATTAAAAAATCAATATGCCCTAAACTATTTGGAGTTTCGAGCCAAGTAATAGCTCATTAGAAAGGAAAAATTATGCTCTAAAGGATGGAATAGGTATCAAATTAAGAGGTTGCCTCTAAGATAGTAAAAAATATTTTTTAATGTGACTGGTCAATAATTAGTGCAGAATTTGAGGTAGTGAAGACAAGCTTCTCTTGTTAGGCTTCTTCATTGTTTAACATCTTCATCATAGGATAATGGCAGCACATCAGCAATGAGTGTATTACATAGTGGCGCAGGCTATGTTATAGGCAGTATCATTAGGAAGGTTTCTTTCAATCATCAATCATGTCATCACTTAGACTTTGAATCTTCATAAAACACCATCATTAAGTGTGGTCATATGAGTATAACAACATCAAAAGTATGGCTTCATTAAGTATATTTCTTCAGATCATGGGCTTGTACTTAAGGACTAGGTCACCAATCAGACACTTGGAAACTTCTTAGGGAAAGACATCATCATCTGGAACCAGGAATCTCAAGAATATTGACATCTTAGTCAAAGCCATATTGACATCAATGACAACCTTGATTAACACATCCAGATTGTATTCTATTAAAATAATTAATCATTTTTAAAATGATCTTAAGTCTAAACTTAGGAAAATAAAATAATTAAAGTGAATTAATAGAATATGGGTGTGAATGTTCTAGAAGAGCTGGATCAAGTCAAAAGTTAATCATAGCCATTGATTAGAGATCTGATCTGGGTCGTTGAAGTTTCAACGAGAAGACTATAAGAATGGCTTGAAGGGTCATTTGGAAATCACATTTGACAAGATGGAGAAAAGATGAGATATTTTCTTTCAATTTCTCTACATGATTTGATAGATGTGTCAATCATAGACTTGTACTCAGAAATAATTACTACATAATAATATAAACCCTCATCTGTTGCACTGATTTTCCCGCATTGGGTATTTTTAGGGACATTGGTCCAAAAATAACTATATCAGATGTGTGTGTGATCTATTTTGTTCAATTTTGTTTCTACACTTGTATTTCTTCCGCAGTTTATTTGTGTAGGTTGTAGTGAGATGTATTCAGTGTTTTCCGTAGGAAACTGTAAATAAATTGTTAAGTTAAAATTAACAATTAGGGGAATATCTTCTAGTTGTTGCAATAAGATTCCATTTTACAGAATTTTCACATGGTATCAGAGCTTGCTTAAGATGAGTGAAAGTGAAGCAAAGAACAAATCAAACAGATCCAACGTAGTAGAAGAAACCAGGGATCAAGGAGCTGCGTAAGCAACATATCGATTTCCCAGTGAAGCGCACAGTCCAAGCTAGGAGGGCTAGAATAGCAAGGAAAATCTCTCTCTGAGTGAGGTGATAGAGAGGTAGGATTGTTCCAGATTGTTGTTTTTCTGAGGTCGAGGGAGAAACGTAGAAGATCTATGCAGATCAACCGCTGGAGGGACACAGTTTGTTGTGTAGCAGTGATTGCTGGTGTAGAAGCGTTAGGAAGAGTAGCTGAAAGACATTTTTGGGGATTTCTGACCTCAGTGAGTTTCTTGCCCAAAGAAGCTTAGATTTCCTGTGCAGTAGCAACAGATTTTGTGGCTTGCTCCAGCAGGGAGTGCGTAAAGCCAGCTACGCATAGGGTTAGAGGCAAAAAATTGATAGTTGTTGGGTGAGATGGCCACCATTGGATTGCGTGACTAGGACCGGTTGGAGGGTGCCTCCAACTATGTATTCTGGAAGGCAAGGGTTTCCTTCCTTGTAGGTGAGCATGACCTCAAGCACTTTATCCACAGTGCTCTGGCTGAACCGGTGGATGCAAAACCATTAAAGGCTTTCAAGAAGAATATGGAAAAGGCCAAAATACTAATCCTCAATGGAGTGAAGGATCACATTGTGTCTCACATTTCTGACAAAGGGAAAACCAAGGATATTTCGGAAGCATTGGCTACACTTTATGAGGGATATTCCGAGCAGTGAAAGATGTTTCTGGAGGAGAAAATGCGGACCACCAAGATGAAAAAGGGAGAGCGTATTGATTCGTTTCTGTCTAGACTTTAGGAAAACCAAGATCAACTGGAAGCCATAGGAGCAACTCCTAAGGCCACAGAGATGGTTAGATTGGACCTCAAATCAGTGTCAGAAGAATATAAAGTCTTTTTCCAAAGCATCCTGGGCATAGGAAATTTGTCGGACTGGAAGTCGATGTGGGAAACTCTTTAGCAAGAAGAGATGAGGAGAGACTTACTCAAGTGTCAACTTGAGGGTGGCAACGATAGTGGTTCGAAGGTCAAGAAGGAGGAGGAGAATGTGACCCTTACATCAAAGGGGTAGCAAGAGCAGCGCAGGAGGAAGAAGGATCTTTCAAATATCAAGCGCTTCCGATGTGGCGAGATGGTACATTACGCCACACAATGTCCTCTCAGAAAAAAGGACAAGGATGAGAAGCATGATCCTCATGTCGGAGCAGCAAAGATAGAAGAGGAGGAATTTTCTATGATTGCCCATACACCTCCAAGAGGGAGGTGGGGTGATTTGGAGTTGTAGACCTAAAGATCTACAATATTGGGCAGGATCCTTGAGGAGTCTACCTCTCAAATCAATACCTTGCTGCAGCAGCCCAAATCATAAGTAGTGGGATGGAGGGGTGCCAGTTGGTGTAGAGGAGTGCATAAGTGATAGTGAAGTGGTTAGTAGCGCCAGAGTTTGAACAACGCAGAGAAGAGTTGCCAGTAGTGGAGGAAGGCATAGTGTCGAAGCTAGTAGCAGCACAACAACTTAAGAGGGACAACACAAAGGCTGGAAACAGTCAGATCTTCATCACTGAGATGCATCATACTTGTCCAATTTTGGATGTTTTTCAATGGCAGTAAGCAACTATGATGTAGTGCAGTGGCAGAGTCAGCAACATTTCGTATGAAGAATTAAGAGAGAGTTGCAGTATGGACGCAGTGTTGACAGTGGCAGTGTCAGAAACAGTACAGATGCAACATTTGTGCAAGGTTGATGGGCAGTAGTGTCAGTCATCAAAAACACAGAGGGAGATGCTATAGGATCAAAGCAGTACTCAAAGGGTGTTTTGCTAGATCACATTCCTTGCTAAGAGGGAATGTTGATTTTGGGGTAGCATCAGATGTGCTCTAAGTCTCAAAATTTGCAAGGAGGCTTCGACACATGTATTCCAGATAACCCAGAAATCGTCAGATTGTATTCTATTAAAACAATTAATTATTTTTAAAGGGAACCTAAGTCTAAAATTAGGAAAATAAAATAATTAAAGTGAATTAATTGAATATGGGTATGAATGTTCTAGAAAATGTGGATCAAGTCAAAAGTTCATCTTAGCGATTGATTTAACAATTAAATTCATCATTCATCATTCTAGAATCTAAATCGAAAGCAAAACAAACTAGTATATTAGTATAACTATATACTATATACTAGATACTGAAGTTTGAACACTAAATATTAAATTACTAAATTCAATATTTATATAACTCAAAGTCTCAAAATAAAAAATAGTTAAGAGTGAGGAGTCAAGAATCAGTCTAAGGTCATCAATATCTAGTGTCACAACACAAAAGTTAAAACTGAAAAGTAAAAATGGATAATGAACACTGAAAATAAAATCAACATCAAGGACTCAATCTCAATGATTGGTCCTCAGCATCCCTTGGTTGTATAAAGTCACCAAGACCATCAATGGGAATGTTGTTATCTGAGTCAGAGTCACTCCCTTAAGTAACCAATGGAACTCCAACCAAACCATGTCGTAGCTCATCTAGTCCATCCTCATCATCTATCTATGCACTATCCTATGGATCCACATCCCATTGTTTTTTTGGACTCCTCCCGTACTCCAGTGTCTTCCTATGTGCTGGACATAAAGAATTGTGCACTGCAACTAATTTATTTTCTCTCCTAGAGGAAAGTTTATTCCTCTTGATATGATGGATGAAGCTATAATTGGACCAATTCCTCTCTGTTGTAGAGGAACTAGCAATCTGAGACAATAAGTGAATAACAAGTTGTTGGATCTCTGGAGCATCATCCCCATGCATGGTTGACCAACCAATGGGGTCATCCTGATAGGAGAGAAGTGCTCAACGACAGGAGAGAAGCGCTCGGTAGGAGAGAGGAGCTTGATGGTAGGAAAGAAGAGCTCGACGGAAGGAAATAATAGATCGACAAAAGGCAAGAAAATCTGGGAAATGAATAGGTAAGTTAACCTAGGTAACTTTTTAATGTTTACTTTAGTTTTATTTATTTTTATTTTTTTAAGTTTTGTTTTATTTTTTATTTTTATTTTATGTTTTTAATTAAGTGAATTTTCATTTTTTTTTGTTTTTTGTTTCAATATTGGGGGTTATTAGACAAATTCAAAGGGGGACGCATCCACCCTCAAAAGGGGATGCCTAAAAGCACCCCTTTTGAGGGGATGCCCAAAAGCACCCTTTTTGGGGAGTCACATCCCCCACACTGGTGAAACACACGCCCCTACATCTCCCTAAGAATCCCCAAAAAAAGTGCATTGGAAACACACCCCAAATGTCCCACATCCTAGGCGCATGGGGTAATATTCACTCGCTCAATTCAATGAGTCTACATTTATTTGGTTGCTAGGACCCCTCGGCGGCGAGTTGAGGAGGGGGGTGTGTGTTGGTGTAAATAATTTAGTTGTTAGTTATTCTTGACTTGGTGGATATTTACATTTATTTAGTTGCTAGGACCCCTCGACAACAAGTTGAGAAGGGGGGTGTGTGTTGGTGTAAACAATTTAGTTGTTACTTATTCTTGACTTGGTGGATATTTAGTGTAGAACATGTTTGACATTGTGACTAACGTTATTTATGAGACCGGGATATGTAGTTTTTTGCTGATTAGTTTCATCCTTTTTAATGAGCGCTCTAGCTGCTATTTACCTATTAGACACCCTCTTCTAGGCTAAATCATCTGATAATACCCATTTAGTTTCCTTCAAAATTCTTGGCAATTTGATTGCCAATTTTGTAGGGATATTGAATGAACTATCCGTGTTTAAATATGTTTATGTGATGCATTGATAAATCATTGTGGTAGGAACAAGTCTTTTGTGTTATTTCACTGATTACTATAGAATTCCCTGTATAAGGAAAGATTATTGGAAATAGATTGTGGAATTAGTTTAGAATCTCTGTTGTGGAATTAATCTGGATGCGAAGTGCGCTTTAGATTTCGAACCTTTCTGCGAAAATCCTTTGAATTTTCAAGCATGAGAATCTAAGGTGGGATTTTGATGGAGTAGAAGACTCTGGAGCAAAAAGCGGTATAGTTTCCAAAAAATGAGGACTTCCAACTAGAAGAGGACCCATCAAAATCAGATGCAATTATTAGAAATTCCCAAGATGATGTTAGTTAGTCACTTCATAGGAATTTGTTTTTTTTAAAGAATATTTAGAGAAGTTTTAGGAGGAAGTATGGTTTGAGAGTTGTAGGGTATCTTTGGGATTTGGTTGAAATCCCCAACAACCCAAAACCCATGCTTTTAAATATCTTGGATACCAACACATTTGGGTTCATCTTTGGAGAGAAGATTCTCCAAAGAATTTGATACACTACATATTGTGTTCTTTCATTGCTTGTTCTAGATTAATGCAATACATATCAACATAGATTCTTGATTGCATCTCTTTAATTAGTGTTTGTAGTTGAGGATTCATCCCAATAATATTCTTATTAAGGGCCAACTCTAGCAGTGCTACTGGCAGTGGTGTCCCTTCATTTCTTTGTTTAGTTGCATGTGTGCTTCAATTCCTTAACATAAAAATTTCATTTTTGCAGCAATAGTTATTGAAGCATTAGTTCATAGCTTTTGGAATTCGAGGGGCAATCACATTCCTCTGAACTGTTGTGTTTTCATTTATTTAGTAGTATTTTACTTCCTCATCATTGTTCCTTTAATGTTATTTTGTAGCATTTTTAGATTCAGAGAATGACCTCAGTCGTTATGAGTTGATTCTTTCTTTTGAATTCGTTATACATGTATGGATTAGAAAATCACAGGCTAAAAATAGTATATTTTAATAGGTTATATCCATATACAATACTCAAGGTTAGGTTTGCATTGTATAAATACCTATGTTGCACAAGTTTCTGGTACACCGGTATTTTGGGTACGGGGAGCAAGTATCCGGTACAGCTAGAAGCTTTGCCCAAATTTCCAGGAAACGTCAAGTTGGGAGCGATAATAATAAACTATATTAAAATTTAATATATACAAAAAATAAAAATAAAATAATTAATGTTTTTCCATCCGAAACTTGCCAATTAAATTCCATCTTGCAATGAAATATGTAAAAGATTGAACTTTGAAACACTGCCAAAAAAAATCAAAATATTAATCCATCAACAACTTTTGCCAATGAAATTCCTTGCCATCAAAGAAACATGGAGAACTCCTAAACCGAAAAAAGGCTATTATTACATGATTATTATGTGATTTCATGCAACACTATATTATATTCAATTTCGAAATTAAGTTTGGAAATTTATAAAATGAAAGTGACTAACATGCTATTCTTTCTCTTTGTGACCATCATTGCAATTTGTTGAATCTTATCATTAAAGCTTCAAGATAAATTTCAAGAAAATAGACTTATTTGCAATTGTTGAACTTCAATATTTGCAACAGAAGTTGCTAAGGAATCACTGGCAATTGTCTATATTTTGTTCAAACCTTTGCTACATCCCCACATCTTTGTTGCTTTAGAGAGCCTATGCAGTTCAAGCCCTTGACCTATCATATATCACTTAGAAAATAAACAAATGGTACCTTCTCTGCTCAAAATAGACACCCGAATGGTACCAGCTCCCAAGTTCCCAAGAGCAACGTAGGGTGAAGTACGTACGCTACCATGGCGGGAAGAGGGAAAATTGAGCGCGAATGGCTACAGCAAAATGCCTTCAAAATATTGAAACGACGGGAAGACCAACAAAACCCTTGAAAAATCATAGGGATTTCAAAAATTCTCAGATGAATTTCTTGCCTGTGAATAGGAACCTCGTTGGCTTCCTTCTAATCGTACTAGAGACGTGTATGCATGCAAACAAGATGTTCAATTCTCCTTGGTTAAAAACCTGAAATCGATCTCGTGTATTCCTCTGAAATGTTCGTGTATTCCTCTGAAATGTTCTACAGTTAAAATTAAGCGAAACCTCTGTAAGACTTGCATTGAAATCCTAAACAAAACCCTGGACGCAATGAAATTTTGCTAATGCGTAGTGAATTGAGAATGTAACGAAGATTTTGAGGGAGAAAATGGACAGAACGAGGCCAGACACAGGCATGGATAGCAGTCCATTGCTGGAAAGCGGCAACACTAATAATGAGAAATTTTGTGTTCATGGTGCAACGAAGATGGCTGAGGTGTGATGGCCACGCAGAATCCCATTGACTTGCTCCGAAATGATAACAATGGCGACTCGTTGCACACCATAACAATGGCGACTGATAACAATGGCGACATGTTGTACACCATCACTCCCCCAAGCACACAAAAATCTCTGTGCAGCTATCAAATTTGATGGGTTGTTATTTTAATGGCAATGTGGGGTTCCTATGAAAGAGCAGGGGTATGCAGCTTATTACTGGCATGGATGCGTCCCCGTCCAATTGTTGGGCCCGGTAACCCACGCCACGACAAAGAAAAGAAATTGGGGCTTTTGTTTAGGTGCCCTGTTCGTCAAGCGGCATGGCACATTTTAAAGATTACCAGAAGACAAACAGGGCAGACTGCATTAAGAATTGGAGCAGCCAGATCGGCTGCAATATCTCGCATGTTTTAGTATTGGCTCTTGTTGCCCTGAGTCAAGCAATCCTTTTCATTCAATTGCCATTTTCACTCTCTGATTTCCTACCTTTACTCTGAGAACTCCCTAGGGCCTAGGTTATCCTTCTGCTTCTTCAACGCACTGCCCAAACGCTTGCCCACCTCCTGGTCTTGTACGGTCCTTTTCTTTCCTTCCAGTTGAGCGCCACACCTTAACTCACGTTCCTTTCTTGAGTCCTGATGATTTACGTTCTTAGTTTTCCCTTTTCTTCCTCCTGGTCTAGATTCTGCCACTAGTACATCAATCTCTTGGTAAACATGCCCCGTGGAGTGTCTTTCCCTCTTTATTGATCAGAGGTTCTTTGTTCTTATCTTCTATTTGCTTCAAATCCCCGCTCTCCTTAGCTTCTTTGTTCCGGTTTATAATCCCCTTCCTTGTTCCTTCCCGCTTCTTGAATTTTGACATCCTCCTTGTAGTGAATAATTAGGAAGGAAAACATCACAACTTAAATCGATAAGAACAAGTTCTTTAGATCTTGTAGTATAAAGAAGTATTTGAAAGATCTTTGAAACATCATAATCATCTCCTGCTGCATAAGATGAGCTGTGCAGTATCAAATTTTGTATTGGTACTTCCATGGCACACTTGCAGTTGTTGCTTGGTCAGTTTTCCTCCATTTAAATAAACATATTTGAGAAATCTTTAAATTATCATCTCCTTTGTTGCAGAAGACAACCTGTGAAGTAGCAACGGTCTTTTTACTTTTAGTCTATAGGAGAGGGTTTCTCAAAACAAATATTTGAAGAATGACAAAATGCAACAAATATCATACATAATCAACACAATGCCTTGAAGCTTCTCAATCTGAGTTGAGGACATGCACCACTCGAACCTTTGTGGATTATAATAGTAAATTGCATATGGAGTGTAACCATTCTTCACTTAAAGGCTGATGCCATAGTGCCAAGAATGGTGAACATATGAATTCAGCTAATGAATTTTGACTATTTTGTAAATATTTTAGCAGGTCTTGGACATGGGAATGGTCTGGGCCGACAAGACGCCTCTTATTGAATTTGATCATGACTGAAAATGAATAATTGATTCAGTGAGTGCAGTTTATTTGGTGCATACAACATCATTCACTCTCTGCAAATATGCCTGTAAACTGGGAAATATTGCACTGCCATGAAAATTTTGATAAGTTAGATAATGCAAATTATTCCATTTTAAAAGGTATGTCCATGAAGAAAGATATATGTTGGTTTAATTTGCCATTATTTCACGGTTTACTTGGCAAGTTGCAGACAATGTTCTCGGAATTGAATTGTTGATCGAACCGGCAGATCCCCGAACTGGGAACTGGTCATAGCGGATTGGATCCGGTAAAAAAACTAAACAAAAAAACCTGTCAACAAAAACACATAAAATATTCAAATTTTAAAGAAAAACATATATATTCATATATATGAATTCAAATTCATTTATATACAAATAAGCAAAAATTCTCATTTACATAGTTGTAAGGGTGCACATAAACAAAATAGCACAAAGTACAATCCATCTCTCAACTGAAAATACATCAACAAATAGGCTCTAAATTGCCTCTCTAGGTATCGAAAAAAATCATGTTACAACAAATACCTGCATATCATCAAAATCATTCCCTATATTGGAATATTCTTCATCAATATCACTTTCTAAGCATTAAAATAAGATATAAAAAGTTTAGCATGTCAAATCAAGATTTTGTTTTAGTGATGGGTACACTTTTAGTAGGGTCATGATAGAGGAGTTCAATTATCAATGCAAGTAACATAAAGGACTTGTTCTGGATTAAATGCTAGTTCAATATCTTTGTACATGAAAAAATCCAATGGAAACATTGCAATCCCCCAATCCTGAAATCTTCGAAAATTGTTAAGTTTTCTAGATTTTGAGTGGGATCTAAAATTCTACTTTCTCCATATGAAATCCAATGAGGTCAGAACCACTCTCAAACATCTCGAGTCAGTTAATGGCAATGATAAAAATTTAAGTAAAAATAATTGCATGGTAAGACAATATGCTTAAATTCTAAGTTTTTTTTGGAAAATATTGTGTTCAAAGAGACCTTGGTAACATTGTACAAAATCAATCGATTCGGTTAAAAAGGGCCAGTTCGTTACAAAACTCAGTACAAAAACTGACTGATTTGGTACCAAGCTTTGACATTGTGTCACACTGGTTTTTTCTCAAAAATGGTTGGACTGGGTGGCCCAATTTGGTTTGGTTCAGTTCTGATAACACTGGTTGTAGCTTGTCATGTGAGTGGCAATGAGATCATTTTGTTTTGATGCAAGTAGAGTGAAGATAGATGGTGATGAAGTCACTGGTTATACAATTTGATGAGTGCCTTGAACCATTGTAGTACAAAATGATCATTTAGTATCCTTAAATGCATTGAGAAAAGTTGCTTCATGTACTTGAAAATTGTTAGGAGATAATCTTCATATTAGAACTCAGGCATATCAAGACTTAGATCAGATATAATAATAAATATTTATTAATAAAATGATGTAATAATGATGCATTTAATATAGTAATTAATGTAATGGTTATGTAAAGAGACGTTTTATTATCTCATTCTAAGTCCACACTTGTGTGTGAATCTCACATGTTAGGAGAATAATTAGAAAAAAGGGATTGTTGTATGCAAAAAAAGGTGGAGGGACTACTAATTATACACAAACAAGTGAGATAGAAGGGTCAAGTCAGATAATTGTAGCGAAGAGAGAATTTGGATAGAATTTCTGCTCGAGTGTCAGATTGTGAGCACTTGAATACTTTGCAGGATTATAGTGCACCTTGATGAACAAATCCATCAAGAGTAAAGAGAAGTGACCAACGTGTATCATTGCAACCTTTAAGTTAGTTACTTGTCTAGGCTGTAGAGCCACCTTTAAGTTAGTTACTTGTCTAAGCTGTACAACCGTTGTTATCGGAAGGGTGTCTGCAAAGAAGTGTGAAGCTCGTGTTCAGAGGACAAGAAGCCCATGTCTAGGGGTTTGATGAATCGGAGGAAAATAAGTTTGTATAATAAAGAGTTTTACATTCTTAGAATATAAGACTTACATGTGTAATAAAATCAATGTAATAATTTTAATTAAAAACTAGGTTTTTTCTGTTAGGATTTTGGACAAATATGACCTCTCAAATTCTTTATAGTTCATAATATAATATTATATTGTGTATATTTGTGTGTATTTTCATCCCAACCATATGTAAACTAGGCTTTCAATTTTTAATAATATAGTTTGCTTTTTATAACATTTTTATAACATGGTATTAAAGTGGGAAGATCATAATGTCCAATTTTTGCTTTCCATTTATAATAATTTAGTTTGCTTTTTATAAAATGAAATCAAAGTGGGAAGATCATAATGTCCAAGTTTGAACTATTGACATTTATCAGGTCAAGGTCAAAGTACATGTACATCAATCTGTTGTGGTCGTACAACTCTACTCATTGTACGTTATTGTGTCGAATAGGTATTGGTATTATAGAGCTTTAATTTGCATAGGCATACTCTCAATTTTTATTTTTTTTTCTAGATGAATTTAGACAAAATTTTATGAATGGAAACTATGGAAAAAATCAAGGCAAAAATTTCTATACCTGGAACGTGAAAATCTAAATGTAATTGATGAACAAAAATCTAATCAAAATGTAATTGATGGACAAGAACTTATGAGGAATTTAAATGAGAACACACAATCATCTATACATACAAATACATTTAATAATGTCACTGGTAGATCCAAATAAATTATTAGAGTGATAGAATAGAGATGATAAAATCAGAACTATTATTGGCCTTGCCCTCACACATTTTGAGCTTCATCATGTAGATATGAAAAATTCATCTAAGGAAATATGTGATAATATAAATAAGTTATATGGAGCAAAAGTAATGAATGCAAGGTTTTCTTTGAAGTTATAGTTATTTAGATTCAAGGTGTCTACACTATGTCTAGTGACATAAACAATTTGAGATCTCTCATCCAATAAATAGCTGAATGAAAGCTACAATACAAGAAGAGGATGCAAAACCTATTTTGTTTTACAATCTACTTTCTTAACACAACAATGGCGTATTTACTCTTAATTCTGTCTCCATACACTTTAGAAGACATGCTTTCATCTCTTTTAGCTTTACAAGAGAAAGCAACTAAAGGAGACTTTGAAAGAAATTCTCAATGAGAAACAACACTACTCAAAAGGAAAGGATGGGAAAGAAAATGATAGGCATGAGTGGGGTTGATGTTGAATTTCCATGACCTGACTCTTAAATCACTGACCTTGGGTCTAGGTTAGACTCTTAAATCACTTACGCTACCAAACCAAGAATCTCAACCACTAAACTACTTTGCACAATGGAAATATAAAGCAGTAAATCATATATACACAAATATACACAACTTTTTAATTTTTCAACCTAACATTGTTATATTAACAACATATAATACAACAATCTAGGGCTCTTGTACTTGGGATAATGGCTCTCATACATTTACTAGTACAAGACAAGATACTCTGACCATTTGGCTATACCATCTAACAACTCCTATCGGTCGTACCCTGTACATGCTCGATCCTTTGGCTCCTGATCTGCAGACCTGCCACTATCAATGCTCCAAGTCCATCTGACCACTAAATCTCAGTTGTCCAATCTACTCTCTAGTTGTCCCTCCGTCCATCAAGGGCACACTACATCGAGACTCCTGTCGAGTTGTTCACAGTTCCTCTTGTGAAAAACTCTCATTCAACCCACTTGTTGGCTTGAGGGTTCCTGACCCAGGTTCGGGGTCTTTTATGCAACCAAAAAAACCCTCCAACTACTAGCCCTTTTGGCAGTGATCTTCTTGCGCAGACTAAAGTTTCACTCGAAGCAGTATGAGGGGGTGCTGGAACCAGGTTTCCACACCCTGAGGGAGCGTATGATGTTGATCTTAACCCTTCTTCAAAGATCTAATGACTACTGTTTTGCATAATAATTTCCTTAACCCAATTCAGATCTAACCATATAAAACCAGATCTAATTTTGATGCAGTCTTGTGCACATAGATAATTATACTTAATAGAAGTTGAATTAACCCTTGCACCATCACAGATATCTATCTTCTAACAGGACTCTGAACAAAGACGCATTACTTGCAAGGATACAAAGATATAGTTAACTTCAGACAACATGCATTCAATAATCATAACAACAACATATTTATAATTAAATCAACACATTAACCCGTAAACATGGGATTCATAATAGATCATAATTCGCCAAAACTTCTCTTTATAAATAGATCTTCAATGAGTACAATATTCTTCACTGCACACACAACAGTAGGGTCCTTGCACACAACTCAAGACTCTTGTTCAGGTCTCCACGCACACAACAATATGAGCCTCTCTTGACCTATACTGATTACATAACTTGCCCAAAATCAGATCATTACATTCAATTTTTCAGCAATCAGAGTCTATCTAACTTGACTTGACTCTTACATACTTATAGGACTTAAACGCGCAAATACCATGGTCTCAAACCATGGTTTGAGACTCATGGTTTCCCTTTTCACCTGTTACACTGATAAAGGAGCTTTGACCTACCCCAAAGCCCCTTGACTTCTGTGCGCAACATGTTTTAAAAAAACTTAACCCAAAATTTTACTCAGGGGACCCTAACCCAATAGGCCCCCAACACAATCTAGTGACTCACCCTCGAGTCACTTTGGTCCAACTTCCTACATCTTAGCCTTAAGTGCCTGAATGGATTGTTTGAGTGGCTAGATCACCTCTGTACTCTGTGCTGCAGCGCTCTGTGCCTCTCCAACAAGTTTTTCGGTAGTTGGTCCTTTGGCTGCTAAGTTGATGCTCTGCTGAGTCTGTTGGAGCCCCTTGAGTGCATTGTTGATGGTCTGTGACAGTTATAGTGCTTCTTCGATCCACGACTACATTCGATTTTCTAGCAACTCTCCTGTCGACGCAACTTCTCAATCTCTGTTTGAATTGCATGACCTTCCTGCACGCGGGCAAGCCTTTGAGCTAGTACCAGGGTCGGCATAGCAACCCGAATCTCGTTGAGATGTTACTCTTTGGCCTGTAAGTATGTCCTCAGATGCTGGACTATGGGGTCAACTTGGACAGAGGTCCAAATGCCCATGGCATCCTCAAATAAAGTGTTGCATGCCTCCAAAACGACTGAAATGTTGGTTCTGGCTTTCTGGATGACTGTGGCGCATTGTGCTCAAACTTCTGGAGGATTCTTTGGCTACAATTTCATCAGCAGGTCTGTGATTTTCTACTCCAACTCAGTGCACACGGTTGTTATTTCTAATCGGGAAGCTTTTAGTGCGACTGCCAAACTCTCCAACTTTATGGTGGGCGTTGCAGTGGTGGGCACTGTTACTTTAGGCATATTGGAGCACATTCGATTGATCATGGATTCTAAATTTATGCGCTGGCTCTCTGCGGAGCGTCGAGTTTCTTCTGCTACCTATTGTCCCTTATGCAATGTGGTAGTATGTTGCTGACCTTCATTGGTGGCCTATGACGCCTTGTATTCTCGATACTGAGGCTCATCCACGATCATTGTGTATAGAATGGATCTTGCTGTTGGGAAAGATGGCCAAGTCAATTCCAACATCTGGCCACACGTGGACGGATGCGTGCAAGTCTGGATCTTCAAGGTGAAGTGCAACTCTGGGAATCTGGAACACTAAAGGCTCAATTTTGTTGCCGATCTCGTCGAATTATCTATCCATTAGCACCAAAGGCTCAATTGTGGTCTTCTTGGATGCTTTTCTCTTTCGGCACGGTCCTAGTGGGGACTGAGCACCTCTCTTGGTGCCTCGACGTGTTTCTATCTATGTTGATGGTGCATTTGTGCTATCTCCTCCCTTATCTTCCATTTCAGCGTCAGTGCGCACATCCACTATCTCTTTAGGTGGATTCTCAGCCTTTGTTGTAGGGGTTGGTTCTTGTGTATCCTTCTTTTGGTCATTCTACATGCGCGGCTTCGTTGGTGGTGGTTTTGGCTGTGCAGAAGAAGTCGCATCACCATCTATGGTTGCATTTAACGAGATAGGGGGCCACTTTGTTGTAATGCATGCGAGATCATCCTCCGTAACTAAATATGGAAACTCATACCAGATGCCTGCCATGTCCGCCTTTGCGCGAATGTGGACATTGTGGAAAGTGGCTTTAAAATCTGCGATGTGCTTGCATTGGTCATTGAGTGTGGGTGGCAGGCGCGGTTTGGACTCCACCGTCTGGAACAACTCCATATCAAAGAGAACCCAAAATATTTTATTCTTTGTCACCCTGGATGGAATCTTAGATGCCCATAGTGATGCATACTTCGTGGCTTCACATAAATTTGGGTCAATTTTTGGCAGTTGGGACTGTGTCGGAAAATTCCACCCAATTAGTGCGACAAGTAGCAACAACCATGCATAGTAAAAGTGCTTTCCGTCTTATGATTTTTTGACGTTCTCCAGGAATTCGTTACAGAGGTACTTGGACCAATTATATTGCACCCCTTTTACACATTGTGCAGCGAATGCAATCACTGGCGCCTACACTTCCTCATCATCTTGCATGCAAGGATCAAGGTATAAAACTTGACCACAGGGTCATTTATTTCTCTAACTACAAATCCCCAAGTATTTCTGTTTACCCCAAACTGCTTCTTAACATCGTTTGCGACCTTTTTCTCCTGTCCTTTTCCTCTAAAGGCCTCTGCCAGGTCTTCTCTTTGGTAAGGTAGTTTGGTGATGCGAATGATCAACATGTCATCAATAGGAATGGGCTCTCCCAACCACAGGTAGTTGTCATGCACTAGGGCTAGCAATTGGTTCAGACAAATATCATTAATGGTTTTGTGTCCGAAATGCGGAACCGTCAAGAGATTTAGAAGCCCAGACTGTTGTAACCCCAATGCCCATCGCATTGGTTGAAATTTAATTACTGCTCCATCATAGGGCACCTACTCAAAGTATTCAGACGGCACCAACTCTGGAAATTTGGCGCGGTCAGCCAGGTCCCAATCCTCCAACTTTAGCACAGGTAATTTGGAAAAAATTTCACCTTCAAATGGCACATTCTCTGGGAGAAATGGTGTGTTGATGTGCGGCTTGACATTATCCAGGTCCTTGGTCACTTCAACCATTGTTTTTCATGGCGTCATGTACTTGGGTAGCCGTGACATTGGGTCTACTTCCTCCACAATATCCTCTTTGACAATGACCTCTGGCTCTTCTCCCATTGGTCGCTTTTGACGCTCTGCGCGTGAGGGCTTCTGCTTAGGAGTTTGCTTGCATGGGGATTTTCGACTCCAGACGTTTGTCCCTTCTTTTGCTTTTGTGGTTGTGGGTTCTCAACAACTTCAGACGTAGCAGAGGTAGGCAGAGTAGCAGTCATGGTTCCAAGGATCAAGTGGTCTAACCCTTGCTTGGGCAGGGTCTCTTGGAGTGTTTCAAAGTGTTTAGATATAAACTCAATTAATAGAAACAAGATCAATGAAAGAAATATGCACAGATCAATTATAAATAAAAGGGAACTAATGCGGTCCTTCATGCCATATTTATAATGATGGCACAGCTGAAACAACCTTATGTCTATTGATGCAACTTCATAAATGCTAAAACAACTCCAAATTTGGCATAATCTCCTCCATAAATGTAGGTTAGCCAACATCCCTATAGTTGTAACAAATGACCTGGCCTCTTCCGCGACCAACTCTCGTTCTCTACCCTGAAATCCACTGCGCCCAGACAGTGATGCAGGTGAATCTGACCCATGACCTTCAACCTACATTATGTAGGAAGAAACTTGTTCAACCATTAGATCAAAGCTGTGACAATTCTTTTTGTTGAGATTCAACAAAAATATCCTAGTGAAAATGAAGCACCTACATTAGGATGGAGCTCAGGCTATTTTTAGGTGTATGTCTATTTATAGATGTATGTGCAAATTCTATTTATAGATTGGATGTCTATTTATAGATGCATGTATACTATTATTATCCCTTAATATTAGTTGGACAATAAACTATATTCTATTCTCAATGAGCACTTGGAAATAGTTAACTGAAGTGGAAAATAAATTAGCTAAAGGAATTTCGAGTTAATTGGTTGGTTGGTGGGACATGTAGGTTGAATTAGTTGTAACTGAGTGATTCGAAGTTGTAACAGAGTTGGAAGTGCAATTATGCAAGTTGTAAAGTAGTTTAACTCAGTTAAGTGAGTTAAAATCAATTGTGCTAGTTGTAACTAAAGATACACTAGTGAGAGATCAAGTAATTAATTCACAATTAGTGGTCTCACATGCAACTAAAGATTTACTATTATTAACTACATGCATGTCAGATCCAATGGAGACCCAATTGAGTTCTAGGTGAAAGGGAAGTAAACTATTAGTTGTGACATTATCCAGTCGCACACATGCAACCACACACACATTGGATGTGCCCATGAGGATTGCGTAGTCAAGGCAGGCAAGATTGCACTCATTCAGGGATTGCTATCAGTTGGGATTGCATAGTGGAGGCAGGGTGTCTGGAGACAGTAAATTGGCTAAGGAGCTTGCCAATTTTTGTATGACATTGTGAGACAGTTAGCTCATGTACTGAGAGCTCTTGGGTTATAGCTTTGTATGTAATTGTTTCATGATCCATGATATAATACATAAAAGAAGATAGTGGGGTCTTTAGCTATAAGCTTTCCCTAGTAAATTATTTGTGTTATGTGTGATTGATCTTTCTTCATGATATTGTGATTAGCGATTGTGTTTTAACCGCAAATATTTGTAGAAGTGATTTTGTATTTAACAATATCATATTGTTAGATCAGGAGAATCCAGGACATACATGTATTTTGTATTAAATTTATACACTTTTCATCATGTTCCACAGATCTAAAAAATGTGCAATATAACTGTTTGAGATGCGGAACAGATTTACCAATCCTAGGATAGAAGTATGTTGCGTGTTGTCCCATCACTTGAAAAATGGTGCACCATAGTGTGGGGTTCTCACTAAGCCCTGCCACATTCTTAATTGGACTTGGTCCTCTAATCGCTAGATAGTTAACATATACAGGAAATTGATCCTTTGGCTTTGCAGCGCACACACCAGACTTCTACACACATATCCTTTTGTTTTTCCTTCCACAAACTTTGTATTTCAAAGTGTAAGGCAACTAAATGGCTCTGGATTTGTTGAGCCCCAACCTACATAGCTTGCATAGGTGAGGCCTCTAATTTCATTTCGATCTCCACAACTTTAGCTTGCGTCGCGATCTTCTGCTGTGATAAAGTTTGGCAACAACATTGCAATGACCCATTCTTTATGCTGCGTACCATCAATAGTAAATCCTCTGTCTCTGATGGTGCACTACAACCATTGATCTGCCTCCCATACATATTCATTTACTTCTTGGTGAACTTCCTTTAATTCAGTAACACATTGAGCATATGATTTTGGATTTTTGAACTGCTCCTTCAATGCAACTTTAAGCTCATTGATCGTTGCATTAGGTTTGTTACTACATACCTCATGTACTTGTCCAATGTGTGTTCCTGAAATGTAGTAGCAAGATGCGCTTTATTAACATCATCATTATTGACTTGCTGCGCTGTCCACACAAGTTCTGCGACGAACTAGAATTTCTCAGTATCTTCATTTCCAACACCCCTGAAATTTTGTAACTTCATGGAATTAGTAGCTTTACTACAAAATAAATGACTATGTGCAACTTGTTCAAAATGCCATAATCCATGATGAGTTAAATAGCTTAATATTGAATTTTTCATGCTTTAAATTTCATGCTGATAGATAGAGAATAAAGATCTTGCCAAACAGTTTAATCTTGGCAGATCAGTAGTTAAGTAGAGAATAAAAAAGGAGCTAAACAGCTTAATTTTAGCCCTTGAAATAAATAATGATAGAAATTAGTTAGTTTGTTGTTTTAAAAGAAAAATGAACAAGGGTTTTCAAGCTCAAGTGCACCCAAGGAAAATGAAAAAAAAATGTTAAGGTAGCATATGGGTAGGAAGAAAGCAGTTTCACAAGGCATGGATAAACATCATTTGGAAAATTACTAATTTTCCCCTCCACAATGTGTTCCAATACTATACCCTTCAGTTATAAAGACTCTGAGCATTTCTCTGACTTTTGGTGGGACCTGGCTCACGTCTTAATGACTAATTGGCACCAAGGTATTGAAATTTCCCACATTTTCATCCTTTCCCCTTCATAAAAAGCCCTTTTTCCCCTTATATTACTCATTTTATCCTACAAAATCCCCTTTTCCTAAGTTTAAAATATATTTTTACTTAGAAAAAGTAAAAATCCCTTTAACTAATTCTCATTTCATTCAAAAATACCCAAAAAACCCAAAAGAAATGTTTTTATCCTAAGTATAAGTGTTAAAATGTTAATATTGGGCCACTACTATGAAAATCCTGTCTACAATCATGTTTTAACACTATACTTAGTATATTTTTCCATTCCCACTCATACATTTCATTATTAACGCACTAATATAATGTATTAACTCCCCAAAATACCCTTCAACCTGTAGTATATTAATTCATTTTATATTAATAAATCCAACCCATATTTTACTTTTAACCTATGGTATATTTTCCCTCACGTGATATTTTCCCCGCTCCCCATAGGTTAAAATATCCCTTTTATATTAACCTGCCCAATGTTTACATTACACATATATCCATTTTATTTTCTATATATAAACCTTACCCACCTATCATATTCAATATTTAAACTATGTGTTAAAACATTACATTTTAATACATTTACCGCTCCCATTACATAACTAATCCCGGGCCCCATGCTCATTACCTCGTAGCCCCATCATTAAATCTCGACCATTCATTCCATTTTGTTAGATCCGACGGTGCAAATCTCCCATCGCAAATTTAATTGTGCGATCAATAACCAAAATGAAATTTGTGATAAAAGTTGTTTTGAACCTTTATCTCTCCTCCACGTGTCATTTTATTGTTGGATCACATCGATTCAACAAAAACCATTTATTGCCTTTTGACATTGCGAAAATCACTAGTGGTAATATCCTCCTCCGCGCCTAAAACACCATGACTTGAAATGTTCTGTGTTTAATGCAATTACTGTTCACTAACACTATTTATAAACACCCGAAATGTATTAATTTCAAGCTTTTGCTACCATTTTCTACGCTTAAAACCTCTCTAGAACAAGAAAATCACGCTGCCGCCTCTGTTTTGCCTCAAAAACTAACAGAAATTGTTAGAATCAGCTGCTACAATCGCTAAGAAGCTTCCAGAATACATATAAAGACCACAATCAGCTGTTGAAAGCTTTCAAAACGTAGCAAACCCTTTTCCACAACGAATTTCCAGGTATTCTTTAGAAAGAGATCTATCCTCCCTCCATACTCATCTTCCAAATTCCCAAAAGGAACTAGACACATTTTTTCCATGTTGTCTTTTATATTTGGATATTTCATAGATAAGCATACTGATGCATCAATACTTGGTTTCGTATCCATTTTTGTACCTAGTCAACCCCCTACAATCATTTACAATTTTTCCCAGTACATTGCTGACAACATACATGAACAACTTCTCAAATTACCTACTGAAGGTGTCTTTAGATATACTTCATTTCTTTTCCATATGTTTCTCTATTTTCAGTCTGAAAAGTTCCCCATAACTCTTCAGAAGATGGATGTGGAAAGAAATCCACAATCTTTTATATTATGGATTTCCTTAATCAGAAATGAGTCATCTGAGTTTTCTTATGCAGACTTTACAAATTGTTTTATCCATCCATTGGTAAATCTGCTTAAAAATAGTGTGCAACTTAGGATTAGTGATGAAATCAAGAAATTTTTATAGTGATCTGAACAAAGAAGGACAATTGATTGGTATTTATACCAAAATTACACTGAACTCAGAGTTTATGGGACAACCCTCATTTCTTACAAATTGCCAAAGTATTTACCTATGAAGCTGTTTGCTTAAGAGTATATAAGACATATTTTGAACTCAGATTCAGTAAATTTCTTGGTTTCTAAGAAGAAAACCCAGTTTAAACTGAAGAACCAAGTGGGTCCCTTTATATGTAATAATAGAGAAGCAGGTGTGGAGGCAGAAAAGCATTTGTTAGAGTACAAATTCAACAAAATTTTCCTTTGGCACTATGATCCTTATGGTATAATCAACAAAATGAGAGTGAAGTGTAAATTAACTCTCTACATTCATGAAAATTACACTAAAATTGAGAAATTTTCTAACCAAACTGAATGGTTAGAAAACACACTGGTAGAAGCTGATAAGCAGAGTGATACTAGTCACATTTTGCAGACTCCAGCTCAGGAAGAAATAAGCATGAAAAGAAATAGGGAAGAAGGGTCATACACTGTTGAAACTACCATAGAAACAAAATTCAAACTCAGGTATAACAGGAAGCCAAAGATTAATCCATCAGATAAAGATAAATAAACAATTGAGGTTATAGATACAAAGATTCCAGATAAAGACACTGTGCCTCCTACAGTGATTGAAAATGAACAACAACCTACCACTTCCAATACAAGTTGATCCAGAAACATCATAGTGTAGAAGTGTCATCATCAAAGTAGACATAGGACAAAGATATGGACATTGAGGAAATGTATAAAGAAAATAAGGCTAAGAATGAGGAAATAAAAAACGAAATTTATTCTCAATACTTGAAGCAGACTCTTGGGATACAAAACAGGCTGCTTTCAGCCTTTGATTACAAAAACAAGAAATTCTTGATGATAGTGCTTCAACCCACAGTGCCAACTCTTTCAACATCATATGATTACAAAAAGGTTGATTTTGAAGTTCCAGTTCAAGGCATTCATCCCTTGGACCAAATAGAATTCCATAAATTGAGTTTAGAGATGCTTTATTCCACAATAAATACAAAAGCAATGAGTGCTCAAAAGCTTCAGAATACTTTGATAAATGTGAGAGATTAGCTTAAAGTTGAGAAAGCTTCATCATATGCCAAGGATAGCATAATCAAATCTTTGCATGAGTTAGTGATTGAGGTGGGTTATGACCCTGACAATGTAAAAGATGCAGAGGAGCTAATTAAAAAGAAGAATGCTGATATTGCTGCACTCAAAAAAAGTTGAAATTACCTCCTACAGAGAATCCACAGGCCAAGGAGATTCTACAGGAATCCAATCAAAAGGATGAGATGATGAGTCTCATATTGCAGTTGACAGCCCAAATTAAAGAGATGGAGATTGAGATGGACAAATTGGTCCAAGAAAAAGAAGCCACTAAAACACAGGAAGTCACTGCAACTATAATTCCTATGGTTACAACAGCAGTGCCATCTACTCTAGCAGAAGAACTAGCTTCAAAGGTCCCATTAGCTACATCAGTGCTAGTAACTTCATCAACCACTTTTGCCACTAAATCTTCCACTTCAGCAGTCCAACAATCAGATGAAGCCAGTAAATTGATGAAGCCAGTAAATTGGTAAAAGCAATGCAGGACATGTCCATACAAACCAATGAAATAAACAGATTAAAAATCTAGAAGATGCCAAAAATCTTGCATAGATTAATGCCAAGACTGAAGAGAAAAAGGCTAAAAGGTTGAGTGAACAATTAAATAAGTTGAAAACAGAGTTGAATTTGAAAGAACCCATGGCACATGTTAAAAATCAATTATGGACCAATATCATTGAACCAGTCAATGGTACTTGGCCATCAATACAGGTGATTTATGAACAGAAGGATTCACTGAAAGCAGTAAGAGAAGAAATACAAAGGACCAAAGAGGAGCTAGGGAAAAAATCTGAAGAAGCATTGGAAACTATTAAATTCCTCAATTCCAAAAACAAGAAAGAATTAGATGAAATAGGAATAATAGACAGAACAGAAACTATACTGGAGGTAGGAAAAGTAATTTCCAAAAAGAATTTAATGAAACAATTAGAAGAAACGTGCCAAAACATGGATATGACAATCACAAGATTCATGGTAAAATTTGATGTTTTGAGGCAAAAAGGCCTTCCAAATCTTCTAGTAATAAATGAAAAATTGATTAAACAAGAAGATTATAACAAAAAGATAAGAGAATTTTCCAAAGAATAGGTAAACAAATCAGATTGGCAGGGAATCCCAATAGGGAAAATTTTGCACATGAATATTGAAAATATGCTTTACTCGCAGCATGAAGTAAAACACCTTTTTGTGGTCAAACCAACGTTTGTAAGATACATTGAAGCTAATGAAAACTTCATAAATCTAAAGAATATCAAAGTGCCAGAAGTTAACAGATTTACTGTAAAATCAAATTACAATGAAGAAAGAGCATGAAAGATAAAAAAGAGAGTTGTTGTTTTTACTTCAGCAGTACACAGTTTTCAGCAGTAAAAAAAGGTTTGCAGCAGTCAAAGTGTATCAGTTAAAAAAGTGTATCAGATGAAAGATGAAGAGAAAAACAAATTGAAGATAACACTGCGAGCATGAGGGACACCTCAGTTATCCAGCTGCAGCCCAAATTCAAACAACAAGATATTTAATTTCAATAAATAGGACAACTAGCAATTAGTTAGGCAGTTGTCACTATCTTCTTGCATGAAGATATTTTATTTTCCAAGAAAAATTCCTAAGATTATTCTAGGATATTTTGTACTAGTTTTTGTATAAATACTTCATCATTTGAAGTATTGAGTGTGGATTAATTGCTGAAAATTTCTGTAGCTATTATATTCTGAACCCAAGGGTTTTTGTATCAAGTTCAAGTTAGTAGACTGGATCACAGGAAATAAAGCATCATATTACATGATTCATGTGTTGGGCCACTGCAGTGAAGTATTTCCCTTATCATTTTGTCAATTATCTTATGTTTTTCATCCAATCATAAATGTTTTCTAAATTTTAATGTGAAATCAGGAATTGTTATTTCAGAATTTGTTAAAAGCACTCTGTTATTGACTGATTTTCATTTAAATTTTTTCTACTGATATCCAGACCAGGAAACCCTTAATTTCTCCCTGATTTCGATTGACCTCTGCCTTTACCTCCTTATTCGGATTTAAGAACCCTTAATTGCTCTTTATCCCAATTAGAACCATTTCACCAATAAGCCTTTGAAGATCTGGAGTGACTCTGCTATTTTTCCCTGTGAACATTTACCTTTAGACCTCGACCTTGATCTGACTACTTGACACATTGACTCCATATGCCCAATGGAAAACAGATCTATAAGCTATCCATCTGAGTAAGTGATTTTCCCACAAAACCAAATCAAAATCCCAGAACCAATTTGCCCCTTATAACTAGCCTAAGATCATATATAATCAACAAATCTAAATCTTATAGAGAGAGCCCTCTTTGAACATTAGGGAGGCTAGCTCCTAAAGTTTAAAAGTAGGTTTGTGGTTACCTTTGATATTATTTAAACTATAATAAAAAATCTCACAACTTTGAGAATTATTAGAGTGATAACAGAGAGAATGACCTCAGTCGTTATGAGTTGATTCTTTCTTTTTAATTCATTGTACATGTATGGACTAGAAATTTACAGGCCAAAAATAGTATATTTTAATAGGTAATATCCTTATAGATGCATATACAATACTCAAGGTTAGGTTTGCATTGTATAAATACTCAAGGTTTAAGGACGATATTATATTGTAGTAGGTTATAGCCTTATAGCTGCATGTACATGTCGAGTTTCTTGAAATTTTATGCACTTGGATTGTTAAATTAAATGTGTTCTTAATTTTTTATTTTTCTGGGCGTCTTAAGGGACCAATAAGGGACCAAAAAGGGCATGGGATTCTTCTATCACCAAAAACATTAAATTAACATTTTTTGTGTATAGATATTGAGGAATTTTTCTAGAATATTATGTCCCATGTTTTGAGCAGACACTTCATCCATTTTTAGGGAAAAAAAAATCACAATAAAGTTTCAAAGAATGCTAAATAAAAAATATATAGAGAATGAATATGGCTAGTGAGTGTAAAGAGAATAAGAACGCTAATTAATAATAATATAAATTAATTTTAGAAATTTGAGATTAAATTGAAATAAATAAAAATAGTCAAAATAATTAATATTAATGAATTTAATGAGGAAAGAAAGATCACATAATTAATAATAAAATAATAGAATTTGGTTAAACTAAATATAATACTAATGAAATAAGGGTTAACTATATATATTAAAAACAATAAATTAGTTGAAAGTGAAATTAGAAATAATATCTAATTTGGTTATCTAGGGTTTGTCTCCTGTTTATTCAAGGGACCACTGATAAGATCACTAGGATCCTTAAGAAACATAATGTTTCCTTGACTTTCAAGTCCCTTCATACTATTCAGAGTTCTCTAAAGTCGGTTAAAGACCCGGTAAGCCCCAGGGATGGTAAAGGTGTTCACCTAATTCCTTGCTCCTGTGGGGCTCCATAGATGGGTGAAATTGGTCTTTCCATTAATCAAAGGATTCATGAGCACGTGGCAGACCTTAAGCATGGTAGGTCATGCTCCTCTGCCTTAGTAGATGTCAGGCTCACGAGTCAGCGTTCCTTGACTTGGGCGAGTCAAGCACCCCACACGGGTGCACATAGGCAATATGGTGGACATAAGCGCACTACCACAACGGGCGCGCCCACGGGTGCCTTCGTGTTATATCGGGCAGCTTGCGACATTATGATTGTTTCATCGCTCTATAAACGTGGGCGTGCGACGTTGTGGACATACATAACGTATTGGCATTGTGGCGGGGGAGCGACGTTATAGATGGGCTCGACTATTGTCGCATCATAGCCGATGATTACAAAGCTGACGTTACAAATATGATATGGCGAAAGGTGAACAGAGGGTCGAGTCAACTCGAGTCCACCAAGAGCCACCCGACGCCCTCATGATACGATGGAGTCGTGGTATAAATATGGTGACAAATGAAACAACAAAGGCATCATATCATCCAACAGAAAACGCCACTGCAACTCTAGACTTGCGAGGTGTGGCAAAGGATAAGCCCGCAAGTTGGGCCAACACAGGTTTGAGCGTTAGCGGATCAGCTTGTGTTAGAAAAATGCGCGCAACGCACGGGTCACAGTCGTGCAATGATGACGGGTTAGTTCAGCATGCGTTTGCGAATGTGCGGGGCACGGGTCAAGGTGATACTTTGCGGCAGGTTTGTGGTTGAGTCGGGTGACTGACCCACGACCAAGTTGTGGTCACGACTGCTGGCGCGGTCAAGTGACCGAACTCCACGATGTTCACGGCGGAGGCTAAATGCATTCAACAACACGAGTCTAGTCGTGTGACTCCCTGACATCATGTTGAACGTGCGATGGGTCGAGTCGTGCAAAATTATGTTTTATGTAAGAACAGGGTGCTCGGCCTGTATAAAAACATCAAGCCAATTTTATACATGATATTTATAAAATTGCAATTTCTCTATAATGGTTATGTGCACATTCTTATTGCCGAAGATGTTTTAAATTCCACATAAAACATGTTATAATAAAGTGAACATTAAATCTTGAAAATTGGAAAGGCATAGTTCAGAAAATGGTGAAAGAGAAAAATAGTCATTTAGTAGGTGTCGCATTGCCTACCAATGAGGGAACGAAGTATGGGGGTGTGACAGATGGTATCAGAGCCAACAAGAAATGTTGCAGTAACCGGGTATGTATGTAGTCTGAAGTTTCTTATAAAACTTGGTTTCATAGCTTGGGGTTTCTTGATCTAGAGCTTCTAGGAAATAATATGCAAGCATTGGTGGACACAGGTGCCACACATAATTTTATGGCAACAAAGGTAGCGAAGGAATTTGGGCTGCAACTTATTCCCATTGATGTGGAAGTGAAGGTAGTGAAATCCAGGACTAAAGTGTCGAGTTTGGCAAACGAAGTGCTAGTTCGTATTGGTGATTGGCAGGGTTGTCTGGACTTCACTATGATGGAGATGAGTGAATTTGACATGATATTGGGGTGGGAATTTTTGAAGGGTAACAAAGCAGTTGTTATGCCTTCCAAAAGTGAGATAGCATTATGGAAGGACTCATGATGGTGGACTTTACCTACTCATGGGCAGTGTAGGGAAGTGATTGTGCAACAGGTTTCTGCACTAAGTATGAGTAAAGATATGAAGGACCCAAGGATCGAGACATTTGCAGTAGTTATTCGTGGATTCGAGACTGATGATGGAGTGGGGACGCCTATTCCTTCCCAGATTTTGATGTACTGAAGTGTTATTCAGATCTTATGCCTGATGAGCTTCCAAAAGTACTACCACCAAGTTGTGCAGTGGACCATTCCATTAAGCTAGAGCTAGGGAAGGAACCTCCAACCAAAGCTCCCTATCGACTGTCAGGGCTGGAATTGGAAGAGTCAAAGAGGCAACTGAAGGAATTATCCAAAGCAGGTTTCATTTGACCTTAAAGTACCCCTTATGGTGCTCCAGTGTTGTTCCAACGAAATAAGGATACGAACGAGTTGTGAATGTGTTGTGATTATCGTGCATTGAATAAGAAAACGATAAAGAAAAAATATCCTCTACCGCTAGCAGCGGATTGTTTCGACAAGATTATGAAAGCCCAAGTGTTTTCCAAGCTGGACTTGAGACAGGGATATTATCAGGTGTGGATAGCTAAAGGAGACGAGAGGAAGACTACGATTGTGACGAGATATGGAAGCTTTGAGTTCCTAGTCATGCCATTTGGGTTGTGCAATGCTCCAGCCACATTCTGCATGTTGATGAACAATGTACTTCGTCCATACCTTGACACGTTTGTGGTGGTGTACTTGGATGACATCATAATTTTCAGTGATAACATGGAGGATCATAAGAAGCATTTAGCATTGGTCTTCGAAGCGTTGAAGGAACATTAACTGTATTTGAATAAGTCCAAGTGTATGTTTTCCCAGACCGAGATTTCGTTCCTTGGCCACATTGTTGGACAAGGCCACATACAGATGGAGCTGAGCAGAGTCAAGGCAATAAAGGATTGGGTGGAACCAAAGAATTTCCATGATATGAGAGTTTTCTTGGGGATGAACAACTACCAACAAAATTTTGTAGAAGGGTTTTCCAAGATAATTGCACCACTGATAGACCTTTTGAAGAAGGGGAAGCGATGGAATTGGACAAAGAAGTGTCATGAGGCTTTTGAAGATATGAAGAGAAGGATGGTGACAGCACCGATACTGAGGCTATCTGATTTCGAGAAACCATTTGAGGTTCACATTGATGCATCAGATTTTGCAATTGGAGGGGTTCTATTGCAGGATGGGCATCGAGTGGCTTATGAAAGTCGAAAGTTGCAGGATAGAGAGGGCAGATATCCGATCCATGAGAAGAAAATGACTGCCATCATTCATTGTCTGCATGTCTGGAGACATTAATTGGTGGGGAAACCATTCGTTGTCAATATTAAAAAAGTTGTTGCAAGTTATTTTTCATCGCAACCGAAGCTGTCAATGAAGCAAGCTAATTGGAAAGAATTCTTGGCAGAGTTTGACATGAATCTTGAGTACAGGCTGGGTAAACTCAATGTTGTTGTAGATGCCCTCAGTAGAAAGGCACAAATAGCATCATTTGAAGAAGAGGACCGATCTGATAGGACAAGAAGTAGGGTCAACATATCCGTGGAGATGCGGGATAGACTTCGAGCTAGTGTCGAGGAAGATACACAAGAAACGTTGATCTTGAAGCTGGTAAAGGAAGGGAAGACACGTAAGTTTCACTTACGGGATGGCTTCTTGTTTTATGGTAATCGACTCTACATTCCAAAGTCATAAGGACTTAGGAGGCACCTTTTGAAGGAGTGCCACGACTCAGCTTGGGCTGGCCACCCGGGGCAGCGTTGGACTATGGAATTATCGGAGAGAGTGTACGTTTGGGAAAGGATGAGGCAGGAAGTGAAGGAATATGTACACACGTGCATCATTTGTCGAACAAATTAGATACTTAGAGACAAAGAGGATTTTTGCAACCTTTTCCGATTCCATAGAGACCATGGATGAGTGTCTCTATGGACTTCATTTGTCAGTTACCAGTGGTACAAGGGTATAACAGGATCATGGTTGTTGTAGACCATTTTTCCAAGTATGCCATCTTCGTCCCAACGAAGATACCATGTGGAGTAGAGAAGACAATTGAGCTTTTCTTCAAGTACATTGTGAAGTATTGGGGGATACCTTTAGTATCATATCTAATAAGGATTCATGCTTTACAGGGAAGTTTTGGAACGCCCTGTTTAAGCTAGTTGGGACAAAATTGCTACAGAGTTCGAGTTACCATCCACAGACAGATGGACAAACCGAGCACCTTAACGCGTTGCTAGAAGACTACTTGAGACATTTTGTCACGACTGATTAGAAGAATTGGCTTGAACTCCTGGATATTGCTCAGTTTAGCTACAATATGCAGAAGAGTTCCACAACTAGGTATAATCCATTTGAGCTAGTCAATGGATAGATGCCAGTTGTATCATATACAATGCTACCTAGAGGATTTGGGAAGAGCCCTCATGCCAAGAGGTTCTTGACAACATGGAAGGAGGCCTTGGATTTAGCACATATGCACCTGTATGATGCAAAAGGAAGGATGAAAAATTGGGCAGAAAAGGGATGCACACTTCAATGTTGGAGACATGGCTTATTTGAGGATCACCAGAGATCAGTTTCTACCACCTAAGGGGACTACTAGGTCTTTGAAGAGATGATATGATGGGCCATTCCACGTGAAGAAGAGAGTTGGTGAAGTTTCATATGAACTGGAGCTTCCAGACCACATGCATTCCAGACATCCTGTCTTCGATATGAACCAACTGAAGAAAAGCAGACTTGATGTTGATCACCCTGAGCGAGCATCACCACTGAGAGGTCCAGCCATGATCATTGAAAGACTAGACTTGATTTTAGAGAAGATCCTTGATCTTCGTATGACAGGCCTTGCAAGCAATGCTCGAAGGGAGTTTCTCATTCAGTAGAGGGACAAACCGGAAGATTCATGCTGGGAACCGAAGGATTCGCTGTGGAATTGGCAGAAGGAGATACCAGAGTTTGATGAGCAGTTGATGAGGTCCAGCGGATTGCCCAGGACGACATTGAATCAAGGTGGGGGAGTATGTTAGGCCCACGAGTCGACGTTCCTTGACTCGGGTGATTTGGGCACCCCACACATGGGCACATAGGAAATATGGTGGATGGGTGTGTGCCACGAAGACGAGCGCCTTCGGGTCGTATCGGGTAGCTTGCGATGTTATGAGTGTTTCGTCGCTCCATAACCATGGGCATGCGATGTTGTGGATAGGCGTAGCGTATTGGCGTTGTGTCGGGCCAACGGCGTTATAAACGAGCGTGACTATCATCGCATCATAGCCAACGATTACAAAGCGGACATTACAAATATGATACGACGGAAGGTGAACCGAGGGTTGGGTCGGCTCGGGTCCACCGAGAGCCACTCGACACCCTCATGATATGACAGAGTCATGGTATTAATACGTCGACAAATGAAACAACAAAGGCATTGGATCATCCAACAAAAAACGCCACTAGAACTCTAGACTTGCGAGGTGTGGTGATGGATGAGCTTGCAAGTCGGGCCAACACAGGTCTGAACGTTAGCGGGTCAGCTCGGGTAAGAGAAATGCGTGCAGGGCGTAGGTCACAGTCATGTAGTGATGATGGGTCAGTTCGGCAGGCATTTGCTGATGTGCAGGGCACGGGTCACAGTGATACTTTGCGGCAAAGTGCAGCAGGTCTGCGGTCAAGTCGGATTACCGACCCACGACTGAGTTGCGATCATGACTGCGGGCGCGGTCATGTGACCGAACTCCATGACGGTCACAGCAGAGGCTGAATGTGTTTAGCAGCACAGGTCGAATCGTGTGACTCCCCAAAAATGCGCTGAACGTGCGACGGGTCGAGTTGTGCAAAATTTTGATCTATGTAAGGACAGGGTACTCGGCCTATATAAAAACAACAAGCCAATTTTATACATGATATTTATTAAATTGTGATTTCTCTATAATGGTTATGTGCACATTTTTATTGTTGAAGATGTTTAAAATTCCGCATAAAACATGCTATAATAAAGTGAACATTTCCACTTGAAAATTGGAAAGGCGTAGTTCAGAAAATGACGAAAAAGAAAAATAGTCGTTTAGCTAGTGCTGCATGACCCGCCAACGAGGGAACAAAGTATGGGGACGTGACAACAGAGCACGCAAAAAAGACGAAGCATCACATTTTCATCGAAGAAGCTAAGGTTATTGCTCATATTGACCATTTTCATCAATGCAAGTTAAGGAGAGCATTAGAAATCGAGAAAAGGCCTCTTAACATTAATAAAGATGATGGATGGAGTGTTAGTAGATGTTGGATCACGATCCTTCATCCTTAGTTGATGTTTGTCTTTAGCGCCCCTCCCCTCTTTTCTCTTTTTTTATTTCCCTATTTATTTTTACCCCTTCTTTGATCCTTATATATATATATATATATATATATATATATATATATATATATATATATATATATATATATATATATATATAATAAATTAAATTAAATTAATGAAAATATACTTATAGTATATAATACTAAGAATAAATACATTAACCCCACATTATATCTATTAATTAATAAACCGAATTGAATTTGATATGATCATGAAATAATTTAATATTATATTATAAATCTAATTATGGAGTCATTGTTAGATAATTTCTTTTTTATATATATTTCCTTGGATATTATTATTATTCTTAATCAACTTTGACCAATAGTTTTTTTTTTTTTAATAAAGATATACTTTAATGATCAAAATTATATTTATATAATAATTAATAATAACATCTTGAACCCTTATTATATCTAAAATATAATAATAAAATATATTATAATTATTAACTAATTAAACTAAATTAAATATAATATAATAATAAAATGATTTAATAAATTATTTCATTTATATATTTTCCTTTTCTAAGTCAAACTAGTTGTTATTCCTTAATAGCTAGTTGGATCCTTTCTCCATCTTTTTAAACCTATCTCCTTGATCTCATTTCTCATCCTGTTTTGAAGATAAACTACACTCGCTGGTTAGAAACTTCTCAACAATACATAATCATATGTGATTATAAGTATATTTTACAAATAAATGAGAATTAATTAAGAAAAATATTATATTGAAAATATTATATTTAACCAATTAAATTTGAATTACAATTAAAAAAATAATGCATTAACATATTAAAATAATGAAATAATAGTTTTTGGTTATAATGAATGTATTAAATGGTATAAAAATAAATTAAAACTCAAATATAGGATTAAAGAAGTGTATAATAAATTAAAATTAGAACTAGATTAAGGGAAGAGTAAAATAGAGAAGGTTGAAGGAAATTGATTAATAATTTAAATTCAGAATTAAGTTTATATATATATATATATATATATATATATATATATATATATATATAATTTTTTTTTTGGGGGTGAAGTTAATTTTCGGTAGTTGGGATTGTTAGAGTAGATTAGGTAAATTTGGTTGGCCAAGTGACTGGTGGTTTTAGGCTCCAGGTTTATGAGAACCCATAGTTTTTCCCATGGTATTTATCATTGATGTAGCTTATTTATAGTCCAAAAGATTCTATGTTAAGTTGTCTAACTGGTAGGATCAAACAATGGTATCTTTAGACACAACAACTTCTTTCTTGATGCTTTGTGATCCTAACATTTTCATATAATTATGACTAGCAATTGCACCACATGTTGTAAAGGAAACGCCGTAAGGTGGTAACATAGGAAATAGTAGAAACACAGGGTAGTGTAGGATAGAAGGACGAAATAAAAATTATATGCAATTTTTCTACAACTGTTAGGAATGACTGTAGTTTGAGGAATCCAATCAATATATGTTTTTTCAAAAGTATGTTTCTCTAGAATTTCTTTAGTATGTACTTGCCAACTGTATAAACCAATACATGTATGTTTTCTTGTGTTACAAGGGCACATTGTTTCCATGGTGCCACCAATAGATAAATGGAAGGAAAAAAGGTCCGCAACGAAAGCTTTCTATAACCTCCAATTTTCTTTGGAAAAAATATCCAAGATATATCTTATATCTAGAAAATAGCACCATGTGTTTTACTTCTCATCAACAATTTTTAATTTTCACACTAGAGGGCTCACAAACAAACAATTCTTCAACCTCCAATTTTCTGTGGAAAAAATATCCAAGATATATCTTATATCTAGAGAATAGCACTATGTGTTTTACTTCTCATCAACAAATTTTAATTTTCACACTAGAGTGCTGACAAACAAAGAATCATAAACATATGCATTTGAATCATAAAATATATATGCTTTTATTTTTATATTAGCTAGATTGCCTAATACTTATTTCAATACCTTTTTTCATTTTAATATCAATTTTTTTTATAACAAACATATTTCCTGAAATTCTAGATAAAAATTTATTTTAATAAACATTTTTCTATAATATTTTTACTTACTAGTAATCTAGTATAAAGGAAGAGCATCTATGTTTGTCTAAATAAGGAGAATAATTTCTTTGGAAAAAATATCCAAGAAATATCTTATATCTTGATATTTCTTCGATTGCATATGAATTTGAATCATAAAATAAATCAAGTTTTAAATGATAACATTAGGCATATACATAATAATTGTGTTTCGAAAAATATATAAACCTTAATTAGAAATCAAACCAATTAGTAGATGGATCACTATTAAAACAATAGTTGATAGTTACTAAGAGAGAAAGAAATTAGAAGTATATTTCTTATAACTATTCAAATATATTATTTTTTTAATGTTTAAAAAAAATGAAATGGAAAAATTATAATTTTGACAACTTCAAAAATTTCTTAAAAATTATTTATTGCAAATAAAATTATATACATAATCAAAACTTATACTTTCACATTTAAAATAATAAATTGTGGAAATTTTGGTATTAATTTATATAACTATCTATTTTATAAATTATATAATTTGTTGTTCAATAAATTGAATTTCTATACAAATTCCATATTACACATAATCATACAAATTCCATATTATTTTGCATTTTATTTTATTACCATATTTTATTCTTTATAATGTAATAAGATAAGATAAGTCTTACACTTTTATACTTTCTCAAAATTCAAAAAAAAACATTTTAATAAAATAATCATAAAATTTATCTAAATTTAATAAATATATTTACAAATTATTAATTTATACATTAAAAAAAAATAACACACATCAATAATCTTTTACATCCTAAATCAATAATCTCCTTTACATCCTAAATCATAGGCAAATATATATTAACATGAATTTCATTAAATACTTGTGTGCATTATTCGCTATTAGAACTTCAAATGCACGTATTATTTGAAGAATTGAATAGAACAATCTAATTTTCTAATTTTTTCTATCATTATGGTTCAATTTAGTAACTATAATTAATTATTCGGTTCAAACCGAATAGAATTTCCTATTTTTTTCCTATTATTATGATTGAATTTGGCAACTATAATTATGATTGAATTTGGTAACTATAATTAGAACATCACATTACCAATTATTTTCATAAAGAAATTTATACATAGTGATTTTAATTATATACTATTATCTTTTAAATATTCTATAATATAAAGTATTTTTAATTATATATTAATTTATTTTTATAATAATTTTAATTATAAATAGACAAATATTTTTTTTTTTTGAAAAAATCCAGTTTCAAATAATAATATTAAATATTAAGCATGTACATAATAATTCTATTTCGAAAAATATATAAACCTTAATTAGAAATCAAACTTGCATTTCACACACTTCTGTTAATTTTAAATCATATGGTGAGGGGGAATTTATTGAAGCATACCTGTCTAAAATCGCTAAAGAATATCTTTAATTGCAATTTGCAAGTTTGATTGAATGCGTCTTTTTTGGATCAATTAAAAAAAATATGTCGAAGTTCGTTGAAGTGATCTTCCACAACAAAATTTATAAATATGAAGCTTACATCTTTGTTACTCACTATATTACTGATAGATTTTCGTATTTTACATAATATTTCAGAAATACAAGCGGCAGCAGCAACCTCTATCTCAAAAAATCCAATCGATCCTCCATCTGGGAAATAGTGTGAATGATTTCCAACTCTGAATGTCATTATTAATGTTTTACATTTGCTTTTACCATTGACAAGAATTTGGATAATACTTCAAAATAATCTTATATTAGTTTGAATTAATTATATGGAGCATATTTATAGTTCTTTTTAGAATAGGCTGCACTCTCTTTGGATCTGTTTTATAAGTAAAAGTCTGTTTTAAATAAAAATAAGTTTTTCAGGCTTATTAAAAAAGGAGATGTATCTCCAGACCAAATTTATGAAATTCCCTGAAAATTAAAAAAATAAGTTTTTGAATCTTCGCCATTCATTCTATAAACTCAGCCTTTGTTTCACTTACAATAATACAATTCAACATGATTTGAAACTATGCAAATATTTTTTTCTTTTAAATGGAAAACAACTGAAATCCGATTGAAACCTATTATATATATATGTTTGTATACCTTTCGCCGCAACCTGAGGATCGCCACCCTGCAGCATCCATGAGCTTAAATCTGTCCTTGGGATTTAAAGTAAAGTTGCCCGCTGTAAACAGAAGGTTTCCGCTTCACTGGTAAACAATACATCCATTGCAGCTGCAACAAACAAGCGATTTTTCCACATTGTGTGTGCCTACAGCCACAGGTTGCCGCTCCAGCCGTAAACAATACATCCATGGCAGCTGCAAACAAGAGATTTTTCCACATTGTGTGTGCCTACAGGTTGCCGCTCCAGCCGTAAACAATACACCCAAGGCAGCTGCAAACAAGAGATTTTACACATTGTGAATGCGTGCTATGTTAGAGGATAATGAATCTTGGTACTCAATTTTATCATATGGACGCTGCCTGGTTTGGAGTAAAAGGAGGGAACTTGAGATAAGGGAAAATCTGGTGGTAGGGAATATGGTTATAAATTCTAACTGTTTAATACCAGTTTTTGATCAAATGGTACATAATGTTTCAGTCTTTTAACACTAAAATCTATGGCTCAAAATAATACGGATGGCATAGGAGGAAAGTTGTTTTCAAATAATAACGCCTTACAGCTTAAATATGAAGAAAAATAAGCTAGAAAATGAGAATTAGTGCTATCATCACATGAAATCCCATCACATTTTCTCCAATAATGTCAAACAATGTGAGGAAAATGACATCAACAACCCTCACATTGCTTTGCAAACATTAGACACAGCTTTTCATCTGGGTTCTGTGTTGAAACTCGAAAGGTCTAAATATGTTTCCCAAATGACTTTTCCTAAATATGTGTATCCATGTAAGCTTCTAAATGAGTTTTCCAAAATATGTGTATTTTGAATGTTTGTATGTTCTCATAATGAAACTCACAACAAACTCGCAGCAAGTTAATTTTCTTCCACATTGCCATCCACTGCCCTTCTCTTGTCAAAATTTCTGTTACACTAGTGCATGCCTTCAAATATTGCTGCATCTGTCTCTCATTGAGAATTAGTGCATACTCTGCAATTACATCTACCTCTGCATTTGAGCGAAATTTGTGAAGTTGAAAGTAGTGCTCCATTTGGAATAGCACTTTTTATGTCAAACTCGAGTATAGGGGTTGTGCACTTGTTGTCTGGTTTACCAAATGGTATCAAAACCTTTGAGACCATGTGGGAAACCAGACATGAAAAACACAACCTCTATACCCGACAACTAGTGTTAAATATAGGAATTGTGCGCTTGCTGTCTGGTTTCCTAAATAGTATCAAAACCCTTAAGACCATGTGAGAACCCAGACATCAAACACACAACCCCTATACTAGTGGTTTAACATAAAAAGTGCTATTCCATGGATAGAACTGGGGCATGAAATGGAGCACTATGTTCAACTCCACAAATTCCCCGCAGATGAAGAGTTCGAAGCAATTGTAGAGTATGCAATAATTCTGGATGAGAGGCAGATGCAACAATATTTGAATGTGTGCACTAGTGTAATAGAAAAGTTGAACATAGAAAAGAAGTGAATGACAATGTGGAAGAAAATTAATTTTCTGGAGCACTACATTCAACTCCACAAATTTCCGGCAGATGCAGAGTCAGAAGTAATTGCAGAGTATGCACTAATTTTTGGATGAGAGTCAGATGCAACAATATTTGAATGCATGCACCAGTGTAACAGAAATGTTGACCAGAGAAGAGCAGTGGATGGCAATGCGGAAAAAAATTGATTTGCTGCAAGTCTGTTGTAGGTTTCATTATGAGAACATACAAACATTTAGAAGCAGCTTACATGGATACACATATTTAGGAAAGCTCATTTGGGAAACACATTTAGACCTTCCAATAGAGGACACAGACAAAAAAATCGCGAGGGTTGTTGATGTCATTGGCCTTACATTGTACAACATCATTGGAGAAAATGCGATGGGATTATTGTGATCATAACACTAATTCTCATTTTTCCAGCTTGTTTTCTTTCACATTCACTGCTATATATGAAAATGTTAGGTTCACAAAAGTGGTGGTATTTAGATTTTAAAGATACTATTGTTTGTTTGATCTTACTATCTAGTAGGATAATTTTAACATGTAATTTTTTGGATTATAAATAAATTACATCAAAGATAAATATTATGGGCAAATCACAGGTGTTCACAAACTTGGGTTTGAAATTACTGGTAACTTGACCAAGTCAAATTTACCTGATTCATTTTAACAATTCCTTTAAACTTGATTTGAAAAGATTAACATGATGGAAATTATATATATATTTGATTGACATGATCCGAGAACAAAAAAATTATATATATATATATATCAAATGTCCATAATTACAGAAACATCTCTATTTCTTAGAAAATGTCTCCCATGGTGTTTCCCCTAGTTTTTTCAAAAATGGTTTGTGGAGAAACGTTCCTAATGAGTTTCCTGTTGCAAAAGAGGGTGAAAGGTGGTGGGTGCACTCCCTACTAGAGGGGGTGTCCGCCTATGTAGTATGTACTACTGGGACGATATGTTATTTCCGTCTTCCCCTTCAGTTTAGCGAGGCTTTTACTCGAGCCTATGAACTACTGGGAATCCTAGAATCTTTGTTTCTCTTGGCCATTTTAGACAAGTGTTTGTTAGCGAAATTTCCAAACCTGTTGATATATCAACCACTTGGTTGTTAAACGTTTTCTGTCCACAAAGGATAATTTATTTTATTCCAGGAGAATTTCACATTATTGTTAAGCCTCCCTGGATTCCTATTGCTGCGATATATCAGAACCTCTCAAGATGTTCCTAGTTGTTTCCACAATTTCTTCTTCACAAATCTTCGTTTCTTGAACCAGTACAGGGCATTTTAGCTTTTATGGTCCTTATTTTTTTTTTTTTTTAATCGAAGGTCCAAATTGAGATAAAAACCATTTCATGAGGTAATTATCATATTTGATGAGCTCTCTGACGAGTCTGCCTTTCTCGTGATGCAGGAGCATCAATTCCCAGTCAGCATTTTCTAATTAGATTATTAGACCTCACGGGGGGTCACGAAATCTTCAGAGGGAAAGGCATTTCCCAATTTAGTTTTGTATAAAAATTTTGAGTATTTTTTTGAAAGGTTTTAAGGTGGTTTTTTTGGTCTAATTTCTTTAAAATTTAGCAGAAATTTATTGAAAACAGAGTTTGATGTGTAACCTTGCACAATGAAAGTGCCCTAGAGATTTTTTAGGGTGCTGAACCCATATATGCAGTCAAAAAACCAGTTTAAATAACATAAATCAAGATTTTACCTTAATTTTTTTTCACCTTAGCACATGAAACTCCAAAAAGTTGCATTAAAGACAACTCCTAAAAATTTTAGTGTAAATATTGTGTTTTTTTATTTTTTTTGAAGTGTTTACAAATTAATCTGGAAAATAATGAAAATTTCAGTAAGATTATAATAAAATCAGGTAGAATTTTTTTTAAATCTGAGTTACAGTTGTTAAATTTTGGGATTTTGAGAGCCAAGATTTTTAATAAGACACAATTTATTTCCATCATAAAAAAATTCAAATACTCCAACATTTTGATTTTTAATTCTTTTTACCAAATTCTGACAAAAACATGGCCAATTTGTAACATCTAAATACAAGTTTGACTATTAATTTGTTGCAGTGACATGGTATTTTGGTCCAATGGACCTTTTGCTAAATGACCAGTGTTAGGATGATGTGCCTTTTATGTCGGACATTATACAGACACTTCTCCGGTTGTTAAAGATATTATCTGTAAAGTGAGAGTGTATCGAGGGCAAATCACCCAATCAATTTTGCCATCAAATTCCATCTCTGCAGACCATTCTCTTTGTAAATATGTTCGCTGTTCTGACAGATAATATAAAGGAAAGTTTTTTTTGGGGCAACGTGTGTAAGAGTAATCTGTGTGAATGCTGTTCAAATGTAGAAGTCTGAGAATGTTCCAGAGATGACCAGATGCCTGTGACCAGATGAGCTTGAGTGTTAGTGAGGATCTCTGCCACCTGTGCGCACAGAGACAGAGAAGAATTGCAAAGCTAGGTTGCAGGTCCCGGGGCGAATCGTAATGGCGAGTCCCTTGACTCGCGAAATCCCAGAAAGAAAGAAGTAAATTATTTTGCAAGTCCATGAGGCTGCGCAAGCTGCCGGACAAACAAATTTCTACATTTCAGCCCTTCCCCTGTTCAGCCTCAAATTTCTCAACAATCTTCTCATGATCTTTTCCAACATCCGGTTTCACAATGGAGTTTTTGAGAGTTACTTCTTAACTAGAAAGGAAGGCAAGTGCTGCTGTCTTAGAGCGAAGGCCGAGTGCCTCTGCAAGAGTGGAGCGTGAGTCGAGAATCGACACTGATCGAGAAACATATTATCGGAAGTAAACCCTGGTTTTGGTAAAGCATTGAGCCTCAAACTGTTAGATAAATTAACTTTGCTATGGAGTGGAGTTGAGGTTGTGTTAATAGTTATGGTTTTAGGTATTCAGTATTGGTGATTCATAAGTTTAATGTAGTAGAAATTATTAAAAAGTTAGAGGATTTTCCATTATAGTTAGTTATGGTTGAGCGGTGAAAGTTTAGGGTGTTGGTTGGCTTGGCATTGTAATTAGTCATGGTTAAGTGGTGAAAGCTTGGCTTGGTATTGTAATTAGTCATGGTTAAGTGGTGAAAGCTCAGGGTATTAGTCAGTTTGGTTATGTTTTAGCTAAAAACAATAATAGATTTATTGTTAGTTGGTTCTTTCTCCAAATTAGAATTTTCCAAATATATTATGGTGTACATAGTTTGAATGTAGTTACTATACTTATGTATTTTTTTAGTATTTTTTTAAATGAACAACTAGTGGTATCAGAGCTGTGATGAGATGAGCCGTAGTAAGATTGTTAATTGACTTCATTGCACAAACTAGATGAACTATGGTAAAATTGTTAATTGACTTCATTGCACAAACTAGATGAGCTGTGGTAAAATTGTTAATTGACTTCATTGCACAAACTAGTAGTGTTGGTTGAAGCAATGGCTTGTTGCACAAACCATTGCTGGTTGCAAGGCCGGTTGAACAATGGTACCATGAAAAAGCATGATGAGAATGAATGGGATGGCGATGGAAGTGAGAGATGCTTTCGGGATCTTTAAAGCCTGTGGTAGGGTAGACAATTGATGAGAATGATGAGAACGATAAACAGAGGCGCTTTTCCAGAGTATGGCGTGGTCAGCAACAAGGGTTCAATTCTCCTGGGCTTGCTTCCAATCAAACCAGAAAACCCTTGAAAATCATAGGGAAAACCCTTGACAATCATAGGGATTTCAAAAATCCTCATGTAAATTTCTTGTTTGTACAAAGTTTGAAAAAAAAAACAGTGCATGTGAATAGGAACTCATTGGCTTCCTTCTAATCGTACTAGAGATATGTATAAATGAAAACAAGATGTTCGATTCTCCTTGGTTAAAAACCCGAAATCGATCTCGTGTATTCCTCTGAAATGTTCTACAGTTAAAATTAAGTGAAACCCCTGTAAGACTTGCATTGAAATCCTAAACAAAGCCCTGGACGCAATGAAATTTTGCTAATGCGTAGTGAATTGAGAATGTAACGAAGATTTTGAGGGAGAAATGTAGCCAAAGACATAGCAGTTCAAGCGAGCTTGAGCCACAACCTGTCATTCTAGATTCAAAATTGTAGCCAGAGACATGGATGCCCATGAGCATGCCTTTGGTTGGTGGACAGCCTTAAACCATCTATGTGAGGTTGATATTCTTCCTCTTCAAAGAATTCATAACACTTCCTCTAGTAGAAGAATTCAGCTTCTTGCCAGTTTTGGAGGAGTTCCAGGAAATGCATCAAGCGTTCCAGTGTTGGTGGTCATCCTTAAACCATCACAGGTTGTAGACCTCCCTTCTTTTAGGTTGAAGGTCGCCCTCTTCAAAATATGAGGGACACTTCCTCTAGCAGAAGACCTCAGCTTCTTGCCATATTTGGAAGAGTTCTAGGAACTGCACTAAGCGTTTCAGTGTTGGTGGTCATCCTTAAACCACCTCTTTATGCCAACATTTCAGAGAGCTCATTCAGCCTAAGTGCTGCCATGCATACTTTGCAGATTTGTATTACAGCACTCTTCTTGGACTCACACATACCCCTTTGGATTAAGGGGGGAATGTTGGACACCTAATCCTCTATGGGTAGGTGTGGAAGCCAAATGGACAAAAGGAGTCCAAGTGACCTTGGAATGTGGAATCCAAGGGTCATCACATTGTATTATAAATGCACATTTATGGTTAATGGAAAAGCATATCATGCTTATCTTTCTCTTTGTGTGTGTTTTCCATGAATGTTTAACAATACTTATGGAACTTAAACGCGCAAATACCATGGTATCAAACCATGGTTTCCGTTTTTACCTGTTGTAATGATAAATGAGCTTTGACCTACCCCAAATCCCCTTGACTTCTACGCGCAACGCGTTTTAACAAAACTAAACCCAAAATTTGACCCCAAGGGACCCTAACCCAACAGGCCCCCAACACAATCTAGTGACTCGCCCTCGAGTCACTCTGGTCCAACTTCCTGCATCTTAGCCTTAAGCACCTAATGGATTGTTTGAGTGGCTGGATCACCTTGGTACTTTGTGCTGCAACGCTCTCTCCAACAAGTTTCTCGGTAGTTGGTCCTTTGGCTGCTGAGTTGATGCTCCATTAAGTCTATTGGAGCCCCTTGAGTGCGCTGTCGATGGTCTGCGACAGTTGTAGCGCTTCTTCGGCCCACGACTACATTTGTTTTTTTAGCAACTACTACCGTCGATGCAACTTCTCGATCTCTGTTTGAATTGTATGACCTTCCTGCAGGTGAGCGAGCCTCCGAGCTGGTACCAGGGACAGCATAGCGACCTATATCTCGTTGAACTGTTGCTCTTTGGCTCGTAAGTATGTCCTCAGCTACCAGACAATGGGGTCAACTTGGACAAAGGTCCAAATGCCCATGTCATCCTCAAATAAAGCGTTGCATGCCTCCACAACGACTGAAATGCTGGTAGTGGCTTCCTAGACGACTACGGCGCACTGTGCTCAGACTTCTGGAGGAGTTTCTAGCTATAATTTCATCAACAAGTCTGTGATTTTCTGCTCCAAACCAGCACACACGATTGTTATTTCCGATCGGGAAGCTTTTAGTGCGACTGCCAAACTCTCCAACTTTATGGTGGGCGCTGCAGTGGTGGGCACTGTTACTTTAGGTAGCTCGGAGCACATTCGATTGATCATAGATTCTAAATTTACGCACTGGCTCTCTACGGAGTGTCGATCTTCTTCTGTTACCTACTGTCCCTTATGCAATGTGGTAGCCCGTTGCTGAGCTTCATTGGTGGCCTGCGACACCTTGTAATCTCGATACTGCAGCTCATCCATGATCATTGTGTGTATAGAATGGTGCTTGCCGCTGGGAAAGACGGCTAAGTCAATTCCAACATCTGGCCGTGCGTGGAAAGATGTGTGTGAGTCTGGATATTCAAGGTGAAGCACAACTCTAGGAATCTGGAACACCAAAGGCTCCTTTGTGTTTCCGATCTCGTCAAAGTATCTATCTGTTAGCACCAAAGGCTCAATTGTGGTCTTCTTGGATGCTTTTCTCTTTTGGCGTGGTCCCAGTGGGGACTAAGCACCTCTCACGGTGCCTCAACGCGTGTCTATCTATGTCGAGGGTGCATCTACGTTGTCTCCTCCCTTATCTTCCGTTTCGACATCACTACGCACATCCATTGTCTCTTTAGGTGGATTCTCAGTCTCTCTTGTAGAGGTTGGTTCTTGCGTATCCTTCTTTTGGTCCTTTTGCATGTGCGGCTTTGTTGGTGGTGGTTTTGGTTGTGCAGAAGAAGTCACACCACCATTTGTGGCTGCATTTAAAGAGACATGGGGCCACTTTGTTGTAATGCGTGTGAGGTCATCCTCTATAACTAAATATGGAAAACCATACTAGATGCCTGCCGTGTCTGTCTTTGTGTAAATGTGGACGTTGTGGAAAGTGGTTTTAAAATCTGCGATGTGCTTGTACTGGTCATAGAGTGTGGGTGACAGGCGCGGTTTGGATTCCACGGTCTAGAACAAATCCATATCAAAGAGAACCCAAAATATTTTATTCTTTGTCACCTTGCATGGAATCTTAGGTACCCATAGCGACGCATACTTCGCAGCTTCACATAAATTTGGCTCAATTTTCGGTAGTTGGGACTACGTCAGTTGCTTTCACCCAATCAGTGCGACAAGCAGCAACAACCATGCATAGTAAAAGTGCTTGTCCTCTTCCTGTGCTTCTTTGACGTTCTCCAGGAATTCGTTACAAAGGTACTTGGACCAATGATATTGCGCCCCTTTTACACACTGCGCAACCAATGTAATCATGGGCACTGACACTTATTTGGCACGACACTTCCTCATCATCTTGCATGCAAGGATCAAGGTAGAAAACTTGACCACAGGGTCATTTATTTCTCTAACTACAAATCCCCAAGTATTTTTGTTTACCCCAAATTGCTTCTTAACATCGTTTGCGACCTTTTTCTCCTATCCTTTTCCACCAAGGGCCTCCGCCAAGTCTTCTCCTTAGCAAGGTAGGTTGGTGATGAGATTTATCAACATTTCACCAATAGGAATGGGCTCTCCCAACCACAGGCAGCTGTCATGCACCAAGGCTAGAAACTGGAGTAGACAAATATCATTAATGGTGTCGCGCCTGAAATGTGGAATCGTCAAGAGATTCAGAAGCCCAGACTGCTGTAACCCCAATGGCCATCACATTGGTTCAATTTTAATTACTGCTCCGTCATAGGGCAGCTGCTCCAAGTGTTCAGACGACGCCAACTCTGGAAATTTGGCGCGGTCAGCCAGGTCCCAATCCTCCAACTTTAGCGCAGGTACTTTGGCAAAAATTTCACCTTCAAATGGCACATTATTTGGGAGAAATGGTGTGTTGATATGCGATTTGACCTTATCCAGGTCCTTGTTCACTTCAACTGTTGGTTTGCGCAACGCCATGTACTTGGGTAGCCGTGACATTGGGTCTACTTCCTCCACAATATCCTCTTTGACAATGACCTTTGGCTCTTTTACCATTGGTCGCTTTTGACGATCTGCTCGTGACGGATTCTGCTTAGGATTTTTCTTGCGTGGGGATTTTTGAGTCCCATACATCTGTCCCTTCTTTTGCTTTTGTGGTTGTGGGTTCTCAACAGCTTCAGACGTAGCAGCGGTAGGCGAAGTAGCAGTCACGGTTCCAGGGATCAAGTGGCCTAACCCTTGTGCACCATCTCTTGGAGTGTCTCAAAGTGTTCAGATATAAACTCAGTTAATAGAAACAAGATCAGTGAAAGCAATATGCACAGATCAGTCAGAAATCAAAGGGAACTAATGCGGTCCTTCATGCCATATTTATAACGATGGCGCGGCTGAAACGACCTTATGTCCGTTGATGAAACTTCATAAATGCTAAAACAACTCTAAATTTGGCATAATATCCTCCATAAATGCAGGTTAGCCAGCATCCTCGCAGTTATAAAAAATGAACTGGCCTCTTCCACGACCATATCCTCCTCCTCTACCTTGAAATCCACTGTGCCTAGATGGTGATGCAGGTGAATCTGACCCTCGACCTTCAACTTGCATTCTATGGGAAGGAACCTGCCTTCTATAGGAATCAACCAATTCAACCATTAGATCAAAGCTACGACAGTTCTTTTTATCATGTTCCATAGATCGACAAAGTATGTGCAATATAACTGTTTGAGATGTGGAACATATTTACCAATCCTAGGACAAAAGTCTGTTGCATGTTGTCCCGTCACTTGACAGATCGCGCACCATAGTGAGGGGTTCTCACTAGGCCCTGGCACATTCTTAATCGTCCTTGGTCCTCCAATTGCTAGATAGTTACCATAAACAGGACATCTATCCTTGTGGTACCCTTCGTCTTTGCAGCACACACACCATACTCCTGCACACATATCCTTTTTTCTTTCTTTCTTTCTACAAACATTGTATTTCCAAGTGTAAGGCAACTAACTGGCTCTGGATTTTTTGGGCCCCTAGATGTGTAGCTTGCACAGGTGAGGCCTCTAATTTCATTGCAATCTCCATAGCTTCAACTTGTGTTGTGATCTTCTGCTGGGATAAAGGTTGGCACACATGTGGCAGAAGTGTTGCAATGAACCATTCTTTCTGCTGTGTATCATCAATAGTAAATCCTTTGTCTCTGATGGTGTGCTTCAACTGCTAATCCGCCTTCCATACAAATTCATTTACTTCTTGGTAAATTTCTTTTAATTCAGTAACACGTTGAGCATATGATTTTGGATTTTTGAATTGCTCCTTCAATGTGGCTTTAAGCTCATCGATCCTCGCATTAGGGTTTGTTGCTACATATCTCATGTACTAGTCCAACATGCATTCCTGAAATGTAGTAGCAAGTTTCACTTTCTTAACATCATCAATATTGACTTGCTGCGTTGTCCACACAGTGTCTGCGATGAAGTAGAATTGCTCAATATCTTCATTTCCAACACCCCTGATATTTTGCAGCTTCATGGAGTTAGCCATATCAACTTTTGGTGGTGGAGGTGGGGGTGGAGTGGATGAGATGAGAGTTTGAGATGAATTTGGAAGTGGAGTGGATGGGATCTGAACTATAGTTAAGTCCTTTTCTTCTACAGCTACTTGTTTCAGACTCCTCACTGTCAGATCTACCTTTGAGGGGACTATACACAAAATATTCTTCTTGATCCACTTTATAAACCTTCGCGCTGCACGTGAAACTAGGAGGGCCTCTTCTAAACATTCACTCAATATGGTTGCACAAGGTACCCTTTTCACATAAAATCATTTTAATCCATAGTTTCAATGAGCGCATGAACTTATCTCTAGGACCCTTGAAAAATCTCCTTTCGGCTTCATAATATGACACAAAAGCATGACAAAAAATCGTCAACAAAAAACTCAGTGACAAACCTGCTCAAAGTGTTATCGATCCAATAATCTACTGCGCAGGTAATATTGTTTCTAGATTTCTCCAATTGTTGGATCAGTTCAAGAGTCCACTTGGAGATCGCGTTGTCTTTCAAACAGGTCTGAAACTCAGCAAGCTAAGAAAACCACTCTTGTAGTTCTGTCACGAAGGAAGCAAAGAAAATTTCGTGGATCTCTGTATAGATATACTTTTTCTCCCAATCTTCAGCAGAAAATTTAGGGTTTCAGTTTTCTTGGATTGAAAACTTGCGCACCTTCTTATGAAGCCAATCTTGCAATTCATTTTTCATCGGATGCCACATCAAAATTCCCTCAAATAGATCTCGGTCCCGACAACATAACCATTTTTTGGCTTGAGGGGTTCTGACCCAGGTTTAAAGTGTTCTGCGCAACCAACAAAACCCTCCAACTACTGGCCCTTTCGGCATTGATCTGCTTGCACAGACCAAAGTCTCACCCGAAGCAGTATGGGGGGGGGGGGGGGGTTCTAGAACCAGGTTTCTGCACCCTGAGGGAGTGTATGATGTGGATCTTAACCATTCTTCATAGATCTAATAATTATTTTTCTGCGCAAGAACTTCCTTAACCCAATTCAAATATAACCATATAAAACCAGATCTAATTGCAGAAAAACCCTTAACTCTGATGTAGTCTTGCACGCATAGATAATTATACTTAACAAAAGCTGAATTAACTGTTATTAAACTATCTCCCAAAATAGAAGAAAAGAGAGATCAATGCCTTATAAATCAACCACTTCGAGGGGGCAACATCCTTTACCTTACATAAATGAACAATTCTTAGATGATACAAATGACAAAACCTCCTTTCTATATATAGGAGTCCATGGGGTCATAACATAATCCTAGCCGACCTAACAATAATAATGTAAGGGCACAACAATAATAATAGTGGCTTTTATGGGGAAAAATAATACAATATGGGGGCTATAGGGGTACGAAAATAACAATAAGGGGGCTACACTAACAAAAAAATGGGATACACTAGTATTATAGGTACCTAACATGCCCCTCTCCTTCAAACAAGTGTTTTCCTCAATGATTTATTATTTCTCGATGCTTCTGTATAAAATTCTCATCCTACCATGTGGAATCTTCAGCGGGTAAGTTATTCCTGTTAGTCATCAATAATTTTTACCTGTTTAGATGACTAAATGCTTGTCCAAGATATCTAGAAACAAAAATCATAAAAGTCTTGTGAGTTCTAGAAATCTCACTGCCTTCATTATCCTTAGGATAAATTTTTCACTATCTTGCTACTCTATCAAGCCATGGCCATCCTATCGCTCTGAGAAGACCAAATCATAGACTGATGTCCCTTATTCTCACTATGCTTGCCACCTCTACCTATAACACTCTATCTCTATTTGCCTAAACCCTCTATTTTCACACCTTGGTTCGCCAAGTAACCCAAACTTTTTCCTCTACTCACCAAGTGCCTTAAGCAATGGTGGTTTCAAAACTCCCTTTCTAAGATATTTAGATAAATCAAGGTTGTTTATTTGTACAAAATGGCAGTGCATAAAAGTGTGTTGAAACCCTGTTTCCACCTCCAAACCTTGATTCAACCTTTTCAGTCAAAAATCTATTCCAAAAAACATCCCAAATAAGTCATATAAAGTCTCCTAGGTTATGCACTGTCATAGTTCTAAATTCGCTACTTCTACAGATATTCAAATGTAAATTCAAGAGAACACAAGGGTGAAACTTATCGTTATCCAAAAAACATTAAATACCTCCAAAGGTATCCTCTTGATCAAACATTAAGCCTGCAAAAGAACAATTTACCCATGTTCAAGCATTTCTGCAGGAATGCTTTGTAATGGTTAACAGTAGAACAGATGCAAAGTAAGAGGCCTAAAACACATAAGGACATCCACAACAAGTAAAGAAATACAACAGGCCTAAGTCCACAAGGATGATCATGGTCTCATAACCAATTGTAGTAAAATGCTGCCCATCAAAGAGGCCATGCATAAGGTCCTGAAGACAGTGGCACATGAGCACCACTGTACACCAATAAAAGAATCAATCAAACAAAAAGACAGAATGGAAAGCCTCCTTGGTGACTACACACAGAGATTAGAAGATGATGTCATGGAATAATTTCTAAGGTTTGATAAGACAACATCATTTCACTACAGCAAAGGCTAAAATTACAAAGAGTATCTGTGGAGTTACAACTTTTTAGCACAACAAGTGACTTCCCAGTGAGAGATCTATGCAAAAAATCACAAAAGGGATGTATCAACAGCATGAAGTAAAACCACAACTTTCTTTCACCGCAACAAAGGGTCATACAATTCCATCAAAGAGACAAAGGGTTTTTCAAAGGACTTTGAAAGCAGCCTTCTAAAGTTGAAAAAATATGAAAAGGGTATCAATATGAAGGACAAAAAATTCTCAAAAAGGTCAACATCCATCAAATGGTCAAGCAGAGAGGAAATAGTTTCAACATGAAAAAGTGGGAAAAACCAAGCAAAATCACCAGTTTCCAAGGGTTTTTGAAAATATGCCAGCTCCAAAAGAAATGAAAGGATCAAAAAGGCACTGCTCCTTATAAACACCTCCTGCAAAAGGAAAAGAGAGTATTAGCAAAAGCAAAAAGGTCAAAAATAACCTTAGTACAGTGGGTTTTATCTTCAAATCTTTTCAAAAGGGTATAAGGGACAAAATTATCATTCAAATCATTTTCCTATGCAAAAGTGAGGGAAAAGAGGGCTCCAAGTGCTGAAAACAGGGTTTCTGGCTGAGTCTTGGACGAAGGAATTATCGTGCTGTGCTCCTGTACCGTCTCCCTGTGCTTTTTTCTATTCGGCGCTACGTTCTTGTGTAAAGGCGCTGCGCGCCTGTAGAAAACTCCACGTGCAGCCTCCACCCGAGTTGCACGACAGTGTTCTGAGCCTGCACGACACCGTTCAAAGGTGACCCGAAACCAGTTGTTGCATGCCTGCAGAAGGTTATATCGTGCAGCCTCTTCCCGAGCTACACGACTGGGCGTTCAAAGGGGTGGCACGACAACATTCAAGGTTGCACGCAGTCTTGTGCAGAAGTTGCCCAGCATGCAAGAGGTGCATGCAGTCTCGTGCAGGAGTTGCCCAGTGTGTAGGAGGTGCATGCAGACCCGTTCAAGAGTGACCCGACACCAGTTGTTGCACGCTTGTAGAAGGGTGTATCATGCAGCCTCCGCCCGAGCTGCACAACTCTGCGTTCAAAGGGGTGGCGAAAAAATGTGCAGGAGGTGCACACAGTCTCATGCAGGAGCTGCCCAGCGTTCAGGAGCTGCAAAAATTTTCGTTTAGGAGGCGCCCGACCTGCCCACAAGGTGTGTTGAACCAATTTTTTCAGCTGTAGAGATAATTTGAGAGGTCTTTGAGCTTTTCCCTCATATTATTGTTTTCCTAAGGGTATCATTATAAAGAAAATTGGAGGTTGAGCTTACAGAAGGAAGAAAAACCCTAAAAAAGAATAATTGTTCTCCACATTTCTAAACCATTAACTTCACTGCAACCTCACCATCTCCTCTACTGATTTTCACATCATTCCGCAAGTAGTGTCAATTATTTTTAAAGATCTTAGGGAAGGGGTAAAAAACAAAATGTCTGAAGGAGAGAAGGTTGACAGTGGTGAGACAAACCAAAGGCCTAAAGGGCAGTAGAGGAAGGGTGGGAAGCCAAATAGGTTTGAACCTATAAGCACTGAAGAGATGATAGCCTCTCCTACTATATTTTCTTGTTTTCAAGAATTAGGATTCTATGGATTTTGTGAGAAGTGCAAAAGATCCAGAGTCACCCTCAATTGACCAAGCTCTTTGCCCTAAATCTTCATAACCAACAAGTATACCTAGTTGGGGTAAAGTTTGAGCTAACCACCAATGCCATCTCTAAGGCCACTAGAATACCTTACATAGGAGAAAGGTGGTTCAAACAAATGCATCTGGACCTAAGCCACTATCACCCATTCTTGAAACCAAGTTGTCAAGCCGATTGCAAAACCATGTTCCCCTTCTCTCATCTATTGGATAGATATGCTCTCCTAATGAATATCATTATGAAATATTTCACTTGTGAGGGTAGGTTCTCTAGAGTCTATTCCTACCACATAAGACTCCTCATGCACTTCACCAAAACCAAGATGCTACATGTGCCCTACTACCTTTGTAAAAGTATTGAGAAAATGTCTTCCATCATGCAAAATAGGCCTCCATCCCAACAAATGTCAAGCCTTTTTCATCATTCCCTCATCAAAGTGATTGTCTCACACCAACTAGAACAACAAGGCATCCCATGGGAGGTTTTCATCGCCCATGATGATTTCGCAACTCCACAGCCCATCCCTCTGCAAAGTCTGCCATTATCATCTCAAATTCCTCCTCACCCACCTCCATCACCCTCCACTAACCTTGGTTCATCCTCTTCACATGAATCATTTCCTCAAATAGACCTTCCTCATTCACCTTCCCCTAAGAAATCAGAAAATGAAGAAAGCAGTGAAGGAGAGGAAGATGGCCAAGAAGAAAGCAGTGAGGGAGAGGATGATGAAAATGAAGAAAGTAGTAAAGGAAAAGGGGAATAAGAAAGTGGTAAAGGCAAAGAGGAAGAAGAAAGTGATAAAAGCAGTGACAAAGAAGAAAGTATTAATGAAGAAGAAAATGAAGAAATAAGTCAGCTCAATGATGAGAAAATGGGCCAAAACAGTGGGTCTAATGATGAACAGGATGAATCCAAGGACACAGGGATAGAGGTAGCTTATCAAGAGGAAAACAGTGAGCTACAAAATGACAGAAACAGTGAGCCTAGTGACAATCAACAAACAAATGATAGTCAAGAAAAAGAAGTAAACAGTGAAGAAGGCGACACTGAAAATACAAAGGAAATTAGAGGTGAGGCATATGTCAACAGTAAAGAGGACAAAGATGACAGTGGCAAAGATGGAAAAGGTAGCCGAGAAGCAGGGTTTGAAAGTGACTTCAGTGAGAAAGACAATGAAGATCATGAGCCAAATAATGAAGATGATGAACATGACAGTGAAGAAGAAACTAGCCTAGAGAACTCACCTAGTGAAGAAGAAAATGACCATCACAGTAAGGGAAAGACTAATGAGTGTGCCCAAGACAGTAACCCTACAAAGAGTACAAACAATGATACAAGGGCTAAGTTAGATAGTGAATACAGTGGGTCAAAAGATGAAGAAGAGGACAGTCATAGAGATGAAGATATACCAAGAAATAATAAAGACACCTCTAGCATTGCAAAAATAGTGGATGAGAGCCCTAAGGATCTTAACAGTGATGATGGCATAAGAGATAATGAGAATGCTTATTAGAAGGGTAGTCAAGAGCAAGGTTAGAGAGATGCACACATAGAGATCATCCATAAGGAAAAAAGCAGTCCTAAGGTCACTAATGATCAAAGTTTGCAAGAAAAACTTTTTGCACCTTTCCCCATTACCTATCAAAGAGGAGAGAGGCATGTGTTTGATTCCTCCAAAGGGAAAGGGGCCATGCCATCCTCCTCAACTCAAATGATTGACAAAGGTAAACAACAAGTGAAAGAGGAAGAAGACAATCATGAAGAAGAGAGAGAATTTGAGCTCATTCACATAGACAGTGATGAGGAAAATGAGACAAGAATGGAAAACTCCCTCTTACAAGACAGAAATGCACAGATCAAAGACTTGGAAGCTTAATTAGAGAGAGCTAAGGATGTCATTCATTTCTTGCAGATGCAGAACAAACAAATGAGTGGCCAGTAGGCCATCTATGAAGCAAGGGCACACAAATACCGGAAAGAGGCTCAAAGAGCATAGGTGAAGTTGGAGGAGTACATGGGTGCCTATGAAGAAAGTGAGGATGAGGAGGGCCAATCTAGAAGGAGGCCTAGAACTATGGGTCTAAGAAAGGCTTTGCCACGAGAAAGGGAGCAAGAATCATCCCAAGCACACCAATTTCCCCTCACTGATCTCCTTGGCATGGAAATTGAGCATAACAAAGAATCATGGCTTGAAAGGGCCAACATACATCTTGAGACCAAACTGGAGAAGGCCAACAAAGATTTGAACTTGCAAAGAAGAATGACTGAGCACTATGAACAAAGAAACCACTTTGCAAGGAAGAAACTCAAAACTGCCCAAAATGAGGGCCCAACACAAAAATATGAAAAATACCAATCTAGGCTTAGTATTTTGGCCCAAGCTTCTCTACAGGTCTCCAAGGACCCACGAGGCTCCTACCTACCAAATTTGGGAGAAATTGAACAAGATTTTGTTTTTCGCAAATTTTGAGGCTAGTAACGCAGCACACCCTGTGCTGCGCTTTTTCCAGGGCATATTTAGGAGGAGAGGCTTACATTTTTGGATTCCCCATCATTAAAGGAGTATTCTCACCAATTTTTAGCTCAATTGGAGTTGTTTTGACCCCCAAAAGGGTCAAAAACACTCGTTTTTCCACCATTCTGCCCACTTTTCAAAGCATGTGCTGCGCTCTTGTAAGTCTTGGAATTTTCACTTTTTGGAAACATTTTGAAGGTATTATTGAAGAAATAAAGGTATATCTGGAAAGTAGACTTCAAGGGCTTTCCAATGAGCCATCTCGGAGCCTTTTCCGAAATCGGGAAGGCCTCCAAAACACTGCCGCAAAAAGGCCTATTTCTGTGCTGCACTCCTGGCATAATTTCAATTTTTGACACAGTGTGCTGCGCTCCTATAGATGACTGGGCAGAATGTGCATTTGGCAAGTTTTCATATGCTTTTCAGGGCCTAAAAGTCAATATAATTTCTATTTTTTGCTGGAAAATATATTTGTTAGATATTTTTGTGCCTTGGGCCTTGCAAGGCCTCAAGGACAACTTAGGATATTTCTTGTTGGCCAATAGGCTCTTAGATACTCTCTTTGGTTTTACTCCTCCTTGCTTATTATATATAGCATGATGATTCATTGTAAACAGTTGAGAACTTGATGTGTTTAAGAGCAATACATGGTTTTTGAAAGTTGAAGAACAATTTAGTGTTGTGGAGCTTGTGGATGGATTGCTTTGATTGATGGTGATTAAGGCTTGCTTGTAGGATCCCTGAGTTTAGTTAATGGTGATGTATCTCTCATATGTTCATGTTTTTATTGTTTTCCACATATCCATATTTCTATTTTTTAGTAGCTCAGAAGAGTATATGATGAGAAATGTTGTTTGAGGCACCTTAGTCCTCCTATTAGCTATTGTTTTCATGTTTTCTTCTACTGGGTTAGCTTAAATAATTTTTCATTGCTCCTTAGGCCCACCTAAGCTTTTCTATTTCATTATTGGATTAATATGCTAGTTTATAAACATGATTCATGGTAAGCCTTGCTTGTTTAAGGCTACCTAAACTCTATCTTGAAATCTCTCTTTGATGTATTGCTTGTTAGGTTAAGTCAAAGAGGTCTTGTTTCAATATTTCCCTTTGAATATTCTTATCAGTATGCCTCGAAGTTCTTTATAGTTTAATGAATTATGTTTAGGCATTCCCTCTTCATTTATTGATGCTATTTGTCTCTTATTTGTTTTCAAATCTTGAAAGTTGAATCATTGAAGTTAGATAAGTTGTCTTGCTTCCGTGTTTTACTAGATTGTTTATCTGGAATGTTTATTTGTTTAAAATTATTGTCACTAAGTAAATGGTGCGCCCTATCTCATGATTAGTATCTTTTTCTTATCAATATTAAATACCTCCTTATTCATAGGTATTTGACAAAGGATTCTTAACTTCCCTTTGCCCTACCTTGGTTCCCAAACTTACTGTCCATTTCACCTCACACATAAAATTAAAAGATCCATTAACTACACTAGATTTTCCCTATGATGTACCCTCATTTGCTACCAAGATATCAATAACTTCATAGACTCCATTGCCCAATTGATTTGACAGCTTCTCACTCCACCTATCCTACTTGATCATCTTACCCCAACCCAAAACAAACAAACAAACCTACACTTAACAACTAGCCTAAAATCAATCATCCAAAGTGAACAAGTTCACATCCTTTGCATAATAGAGAGAGCCCTCTCTGAGTCCAGGAAGGCTAGGTCCTAGGACTCCAAAGACTGGTCTGATGTTACCCTGTCATTTGGTTTACCAATTTTCCAAATCACGGGACACTAACATAATGGCGATCACGGTGGGACCTTCTGAGTTCATAACAATCTAAATACCCCTTAGGACTCCAGAATCCCTTCATCAAACAATATCCTATGATTTATAGCTACCTCATCACTATCACTAACACAATGGTGATCATGATGCAACCTCTGATGTCAGTGACAATCTAAGTATCCCTTAGGACTTCAGAAACCTTCGTCAAATCATAGAGAACTTAACTAATAGCCTAAGATTAGAATCTATCTTTTTCACCATCCTAGCAAAATGATGACTCAGCTATAGGACACTCTTACATACCTTAAGGGCTGCATATAGAAACTCAGAAAACCCAAAAACATTTCTAGATTGGCTTTTTGTCAATATTGGTGGTGGACCATAGATACTTATCTTCAAAACAACTAAAAATATCCACCTGGCGACTCCACTAGCCTCTAGTAGGCCTTCTAACTTTACTAATGTCCTTAGGCTCTTAAAGGATTGTGTTTAAACAACCCTGGGAAGTCTAGAATCCTAGTCACACACTGTGTGAGTTTAGAAAAAATAAAAGAGGAAAACTTTTCGAAAAAGTTTAAAAAACTTTCAGCCCCTTTAAATTTTGAGTTTGAAATCTGGCTTTGCAAAGAATCAATACCAGATCTCATCCAGACCCAAATCCTCCTACTATAGTTGATGACCCAGAAAATATTTTGTGGCAAACTTCTAAAACTGGAAACTTAGCTACTAATAGGACCATTCATAAAGCAAGCTCTATACCTGAACATCTTACAGCCTTGCAAGATCCCCAGTTTGACTTGCGCCATACAAAAAAAATTTCAGAACCAAGTCACAAAGTGGAATCGACCATACTGATCTTGAGCCCATAGACTTGCAGCAGAGTCCTAGTAGAGAAGTTTCTCCTTCCACACCACCTGATTTCCAACTTCTCCACCAATTTGGCTCTTTTCACCCCAAGTCTGCTCATAATTAGTGTACCGGTCTGAGTAATTCTTCCACACCCATTCACGTCACCACTATGCAAACCAGTCCATTTCATATCACAAATCCTCCGCTCGTAAATCCACCATTAGCTCCTATCATGGTAACATGGTATGCATCCCTTGTGTTACCGCAACCATTGGTACCTTTGCCAAATGATTACCAATCCAGAATCCCACACTTCACCGGGGCTGAATCCACCACTGCCCAACAACATGTAGATAGAATGAATGATGCTTTTGACTATATGGTATTAGAAGAGGAAACCATGAAGATGAGGATGTTTTCCCAAAGCCTAGGAGGAGAAGCTAAGAAATGGTTCAAAAGCCTAACTCCAAACAACATAGATGATCTCCCTTCCCTTTACCAAACTTTCATAAACAAATGGGAAATCAAGAAAAAACCTCTTCAGATCCTCTCGGAATATAGAAATATTAAAAGAAACATGGGGGAAAGTGTCTAAGACTATTGCACTAGGTTCAATAGTGTTTAAAACGCACTACCGCCAAACATGAAACCCACATTAGGCCTAGCCTTAGCTAAATTCCCGGAAGGTTTTGACCCTGACATGGCTTATCAGCTGAGAGAAAGAGAGCCCCTAACTTAGAAGGCATGCCAAAGAGAGCTATAAGTGTAGAGGCCAACTTAATTCAAAAAAGAGCTAGGCTAAGATCGGAAAAGAGGGTAACCTACAAAGATGAGACCATGCCCTCCACCTCCTCATCTGATTCCAAGATTGACAAACTTTTTAGGACCATGGAAAGAATGATGGAGAGAATAAGCATAAACAAAAGAGCACCCCCTAGGGACAACCAACCAAACCCCCAAAATAGAAATCAGAATTAGAACTTTAGAAGAGACCCACCCCAAGCCAGACAAAGGGGAAATGATCAGAAAATCATGCCACCCTTCCAAGATAACTATGTTGATGAAGGGGAAAGAGATATTGAACAACCAGATGAAAATCATCTAAACTTGATAGGCTCTGATAGCGAGGGTGATGTTTTTCTCACAGAAGAAGAACCAAGTTTTTTCTCCTTAAACCAAGATGAAACAAGCTATGAAGATTCTGAAGACCACGAATTTGGATTAGAAAACGCCATAATGGAAGTCCATAGGTAATATGATCTTAGGAGTAAGAAAAACCAAGACAACTCCAGGAAAAACAACTCAGACACTGCTGCTAAGAAAACCCCCGAAAACATTCTTAAAAGAATAGTAGACAATAACAATACCATGGCTAAGAAAACTGATCCTAATAAAGAAAAAACTAGCTAACCAAGTGTTGACACAAGCTGCCTAGTACCTCTACTAGTGGCCCTGAGAAAACTTTGTTGACCAAAGCCCTGAATCAAAATCAGCAAATTAAAAATGTGGAAAAATTTATGGCTGATAAAATTGATGTAAATATGTCCAAAACTCAAGTACCTTTCAGTTTTGAAGGAGAGAATGCTAAAATCAAAATAGCCATCCCTCTCACTAAACTGGTAGCTCAGTATATGTACAAATCTCAAGTTCTGATAGTTCTAAACATAGGAAATGATACCAATACTCTGAATTTGACAGATGATAAACTAGAGCTGTTGTTTGGACCCTAAGTAGATGGAAAATACCAAGAAGGAGCCATCCCCCCATTCTATGTTAGCCTAAACATACACGAAAAAATCCTGCACAATGCCATGCTAGAATCCGGTGCCTCTCACAACCTCATGCCAAAGGTAGTGATGGAAAGATTAGGCCTAGAAATAGCCAGGCTCTACAAAGATCTGTATTCCTTCGATTCAAGCAGGGTTAAGTGCTTGGGCCTAATCAAGGACTTATGTGTCAACCTGACAAAAATCCCTGCTAAGAGCCTGGTCATGGACAGAGTCATGGCTGACATTCCCCTCAAATATGGCATGCTTTTGTCCCGATTTTGGGGAGCCAAACTTCTGGGGAACCTCCAACTTGACATGTCTTATGCTACCATCCCAATTTTTAACCAAACAAGGAGACTCTATCGGGAATCTCACATGAAGTATATGGTAAGTAGCCTAGATAGACCCAACAACACCCCTATCTATTCCATTCATTCAGACTTGGATTCATTCATCTTGTATAATGAAAATGACCTTGAGTAACAAGTTAATGAAGATTGTGAAGATCTAGGCATATTGCAACAATCAGATCAGTCCCTCTATGATGAGTTCGGCAGTCAAAACTATCACAACCCTGAAACACCACGAGGTAATAAAACTGAACTTGATTTTTTGCAAATTGAAAATGAAATGTCAGAAACAAAAATCAATTTAGAACAGGAAACAGATTGCTCAAAGGAAGGACAAATCACAAAAACACAATTTCTTCCTTTTGCTAATCCAGAAGAAATGAGATACCCTCACAAAACAAAAATCTTTGGGAATCTGGAGCAAGATAGTCTTATGTTTTTACCTTACCTAGATACTTCATCATCCAAGAATTTGTCCTTTTCAAAAAAATTGTCAATTTCCACAAATATTGTTATAGATCCCAAAGAAGTCTTTACTAAAGCTGATATAGAGAAAGATAGCATGGGTAAACTTAAGAAGCCTAAAATAGTTAAGTTGTCTAAAATTTTATCACTACACACAAAACAAAGAAATACAAGACTATGCAAAAAATTTCAGAATGCTTATGTGTGTAGGTAGGCTAGTATAAAAACTTGTAACACAGACATTGTTCTAAAAAACCCTCCTTTCAAAAAGAATCATGAAAACCTTGAGCAGTTGAGTTCACTTAGAAAGAAGGCAAAAGAACATAGGCTTTGTATAGATTTTAGGTACCAGGATCAACCCTTCCAAAGGAACAAATACCTTTTTACCAAAAAAGATCGTACTTTACAAAGGGTAGGGTCTTCTAACCAAATCTCATTGCATGGTAGTTTTTCAGGTTACCATCAAATGATACCACTTCAGATCAATCAACTCAAAGACTTTTTCAAGTTTCCTCGAGACAATTGCATGTTTAAACAAATACTTCCTGGTCTAGAGAGTGTTGGAGACACCTTCCGAAAAACTATGTTTTCAGTTTTCAATTTCTTCACTATGACATACATGGATGACTTCATCATTTGTTTTAGAGATGATAAAGAATACCTTGCCTACTTAAGGAGGATATTTTACACAAGCAGATTTAATAAGCAAGGGTCAAAGAAGAAGCACCAAGGAGATCATGGGTTTTCTAAAAACTCTTGGAATAATCTTTATACCATGTTGTCAAATGGAGGTAACTATGTTTTCTGTTTACAAGAGCTGAATGGACAGAAAATGTTAGGAGATCCTTTTGAAGACATGATGCTCAAACACCATTGCTGTAAAAATACTTAGCTATAGTTTTTCACTCATTGTACATACCATTGTTTGAAAAAAAGGCCATGAAGATAAAAACACAAAAACATAGAAAAGAATGGAAAAGAGGGCAGATTCAAAACAAGGTATAGCCCCATACCCAAAAAATAGCAGTACTGAAAGTGTGCAAGCCTAAATGCCACTACTGGTGTAAAAATAATGTCTTGTTTAGTCATCTAGTCTAATCATGGGTGAACATGTTTTAAATTTATTGTTGATAAGTTAGTGAAAAGAATGCTAGTCAAATCATTGAAGCTTGACTCGTCAAAGAAAATAGATTAGGAAAGAAAGATATTGGTTCCACATGCTTAAATCTGAACCAAAGAGAAGGATAGGGATTCTTAGCAAAAAATGAAACATAGCCCTCACACCTTTTAGTTTTGTTTGCTTATGAAAATAAAGTTTGTGTGCACACTAGAAAATTTGGCCCAATTTCCAACGGCCACTTTGTCACTATTCCGACACATAGTCATCGCAAGAGTGACAGTTCGAGGATGGGAAAAACGTGGTTTGCCATTAAGTTGCAATTCCGATGCACTGAAAAAATGTCGCACTACCGACACTTTTTTCATCGCTTCCAAACAAGCGTCACTCTTCCGAAGTTTCCCAAACTGTCGCGCTTCCCACATTTGTAAACTGTCGCAATTTCGACAAAATGTGGTCCGACGTTTTGAACGTTGCTCTTCCGACTTTTGTAAACTGTCGCAATTCCGACGAAATTTGGTCCGACGTTTTGAACGTCGCTCTTCCGACGTTTTTATACTGTCGCTCTTCCGACGTTTTTAAGTTGTCACAATTCCGACGCTATACAAAAGTGTCGCAAGACCGACGCATTGCAAAAGTGTCACAAGACCGACGAGTCCCAGAAGCATCACAATACTGACGCATTCCAAAAGCGTCACAATACCGACCCTAATAAGAACAATGGAAATCGTTCAAGACGTCGGAAGACCGACGCTTACGAAGCATTGGTATACCGACGACGGGTTCAATTTCTTTAAAAAAAAAATGAAACTTTAAAACAGGACAGTAAATCTACAATATTTGTTATGAATTGTGGGCGTTCCAATGACCATGAAATATTAATATAATAAACCACCTTGCAGCGCTTCGAATATAAACAATCATATAAACATGGCTCTGTATTTCAAAAAACAGGTTTAAAATAGAAACATGGCAACTTTTTTTTTCCCAATTGTTATGAACGTAATTCGACCGTGAAATATTAATATAATAAACCACCCTGCAGTGCTTCGACTATAAACAATCATTTTTTTTTCACAAGAGAAAAAACACTGTTTTGAATATATTATATGAAGAAAAACAGTCCATGAAATCATTACATTTTCACATCTGAAGATTGGAACCCAAATATCCATCCCGAAAAGTGGAAGTCCCACCCCAGAAAATGATAGAAAAATACCCCATGTCACATACAGGGACATGATATAAAACCCATTAACGGTCCACATGGAGATTATCGACAATCTAAGAAAGCATCCAAATATGCCTGAGGCATCTATAAGAAAGTGAAATAGCAGTGTGTAGAATAGTAAAGTAACAGATAGAGTACCAACGTCCATTGTTCCAAATAAAAATTGAAGTACTTAAAATCCTTGAACAGAGAAAAACGCTAATCATGTGAGGAGTGTGATATGTCTAAAATATAAAAATACCATCAGACCATATCAATAAACCATCAACATAGACCAGCATCGCTAGTTTTGAAGGTAGAGTGATAACCTGTCAACACATAAAATAGTATCATAAAGCGGATACAGGAAATATGCAGAGACATGTCCTGTTGATATACGCCTCACACAAAAAGTATCAATGATAGAGAAAAAATATGTATAAACCCATGGTTGATTGTATGTTGGGCTCGCTTGTTCTCGGAAATAAAAACCATCTGCAGAAACCCAGGCTCACTTGTTCCCGGAAATAAAAACCATCTGCAGAAACTCAGGCTCGCTTGATTCCAAAATTGGTAACCATCTGTTGCATCCGAGATATAAGGTTCAGGCTCAATTGTTTCCATTAGTAGCCTGCTATAGCATCCACCCTGTTCATAGCAAAAAGGTTCCTGTAGATATACAGAGAAAGAGTATAATACGTAAAATTATATAAACACGGTTCGAGACGAAAATAAAATAAAATAGAAACAAAATAATTTTTTTCTCCAATTGTTATGAACATAATTCAACCATGTAGTATTAATATAATAAACCACCTACGCATCAATGATAAAAAATCATATAAACATGGTTCGTATTTCAAAAAACAGTTTAAAATAGAAATAGTAAACATTTTTTTTTTCCAACTGTTATGAAATATAATTCGACCGTGAAATATTAATATAATAAACCACCTCCTCAGCTTCGCACTAGTAAACAATCATTTTTTTTTCACAAGAGAAAAAACATCGTTTTGAATATATTATATGAAGTAAAACAGTCCATGAAGTCATTACATTTTCACATCTGAAGATTGGAACCCAAATATCCATCCAGAAAAGTGGAAGTCCCACCCCAGACAATGATAGAAAAACACCCCATGTCACATACAGGGACATGATATAAAACCCAGTAACGGTCCACATGGAGATTATCGACAATCTGAGAAAGCATCCAAATATGCCCGAGGCATCTACAAGAAAGTGAAATAGCAGTATGTAGAATAGTAAAGCAACAGATAGAGTACCGACGTCCATTGTTCCAAATACAAATTAAAGTACCCAAAATCCTTGAACAGAGAAAAACGCTAATCATGTGAGGAGTGTGATATGTCCAAAATATAAAAAGACCATTAGATCATATCAATAAACCAATGCTGACAGACCAAAGATCGTTAGTTTTGAAGTGTAGAAATTGATAACCTCGTCAACACATAAACAGTATCACAGTGGAGGCAGGAAATGTGTACAGACATGTACCTGATATACGCTCATGCGGCAAGCATCCATGATAGAGAAAAAATATGTATAAACTCAGGGTCGATTGTATGTTCTGGCTCGCTTGTTCCCGGAAATAAAAACCATCTGTAGAAACCCAGGCTCGCTTGTAAGATCAGGCTTGCTTGATTCCAAAATTGGTAACCGTCTGTTGCATCCGGGATGTAAGGTTCAGGCTCGCTTGTTTCCATTAGTAGCCCACTACAACATCCACCCTGTTCATAGCAAAAAGGTTCCTGTAGATATATAGAGAAAAAGTATAATACGTAGACCATATAAACATGGCTCTGTATTTCAAAAAACAGGTTTAAAATAGAAACAGGGCAACACTTTTTTTCTCCAATTGTTATGAACATAATTCAACCATGAAATATTAATATAATAAACCACCCCACAGCACTTCGACTATAAAAAATCATATAAACATGGCTCTGTATTTCAAAAAACAGGTTTAAAATAGAAATAGGGCAACATTTTTTTTTTCCAATTGTTATGAACATAATTCGACCGTGAAATATTAATATAATAAACCACCCCAGATGCCGATTGTAAACAATCATAGCAAATGTTGTTCCTTATTTCAAAACAGTTTTAACAGAAAGCTATGGCAAACATTTTTTTCTAAGCAAAGTTAATCTATTAATAGTGGGAATAAAATTAAGCATCAAGTAAAAAAATACTATTTTACTGCAAATTTGTCACCAAAAAATCAAAAAGAAACACCGTTCTACATGAAACTAGTCTCGAATGCTATTAATTCAAAAATATTACAGAGGTCCAGCACAGTAATATAATCTAAAACATGCCCAATTAAGTGGGCCGCGAAGCAAGAAAACCAAATTAACCAAACTACTCCTCCGGTGGTTTCTCGATGATTCGGCACCATCCTTCGGAAGGTCCAGGATCACTAGGTGCTATCTCCACATTCATGCCACCACTCCCTTCCTGAAGGCCCAAATGCTGGCCTGATTTTTCTGAGCTCAGACTCGCCGGACGGGTGCATTTTTCTTCCATTTGGACCTCCTCACGGAAAACCACAGTAATTGACGCTGTGATTCGTGGGTGGTTCAGAGAGAAATTAAAGGAAAAAAGCGCAGTGCACATTGTGGGAGAAGGTGAAGGGGTGGGGAAATGAGGAGCAGGGGAGCCCATACAGTGGCTAGATCCTAGAACCCGACCCCGCCCACTTCTAGTGTCTGGATAGCAACCTACGTGATAATCACTGGACTGGGAAGACGACTCGGTTGAGGGGCTGGAGGGAGCGTGCAGGGGTTGACCTCTAGTGCTCCCCCTGTGGCAACGCATCCTTTGACGCAGGCGAGGCATGGGTGCAATCTCAATAGTGGGCACAAGACGAGACGAAGCAGGATTCCAAGAAACCGAGGAAGAAAGACACAGACCAGACCGAGAGAAATGCAGAGTTGTACCAAGGTCTAAGTAGCAGTTCAGCTGGCTTCTCCTTCTCGTCACAGTGATTAGGCAGTGTAACCTAGCAACCAGAGAGCATCTGCAATTCAAAGGTTGCGGTTCGTCTGAAAAACCATAGAGAAACGCCATTTTATCGACCTGACTGCAATGGCATCGAAGAACGCCCGTCATAAATCTCATTGATGAGAGCCGAAGGCCGGAGCATATTGGAGCATGCAGAATCACTAATAGGAGTGGAGGTTTGATCTTGAACAACATTAAAACTTAATGCAATTTGATGTGAAAACCTTAGAACTTAATTGAACATCGTTAAAACTTAATGCGATTGATATGAAATCGCCACATCCATGTCCCATTGCCTTAAACGCCATCGAATGCACCCGCATCTGGGAACAAGGAAAATTTTGATTGAGGACACGTGGCAGAAATTGATTGGAGCGGATCTTTGTTTGGGCCACTCGCGCAGTGGAAATCTGGACCCGAAAAATATTAGGGCGAATTTGATAAGAAATTCGCATCACAACTCTCCCTCCATACGCCAGCCCAACTTCGAACCCGAAAAAGATTAGGGCTGAATTCATTTGGTTTTCGCGTCACAAAATTGGTCGACGTCAGCAGGCTATTTTGGAACACGAATGTGGTTTGAATTATGGTTTATCGCCGTTTGAAGTCCGGTGGGCTCGATTTAAGAACAATTTGGTTTGATCCCATCTTATAAAATTTGTGTTGGTTTTCTTTGATAATACACATATTTATAATAAATCATGGGAATACCACACTAAACATGTGGAAAAGTTATATAAATTATTGAGAACAATCATTTTTATGTAAAAATATCCACATGTGCTTTTGGGAAATAAGAATTCGAGTATTTGGTTCATATTGTTTTAAAGGAAGGAGTGAAGTTGGAGCCTCAAAAGATGCAAGCTATTACAAAATGACCTATTCCTAAGAAAATCAAGGTTCTTAGAAGATTTTTTAGACTTACATGATATTATTGATAATTTGTTAAGAATTATGCATGTATTTCAAGTCCACTCACATATCTCTTGAAAAAAATATCATTTATATGGAATGATGAGGCTACTTTGGCATTCTCCCTTTAATGGATGCCATGTCTTCTACACCAACATTGGTTGCACCTACTTTTTGGTAAAACATTCATAGTAGAGTGTGAGGCACTAGGACAAGGAATTTACGTAACATTAACACAATAAGGGATATCATTGGCTTTTAAAAGCAAGGAATTCAAAGAAAATATTTGTTGAAATCTACGTATGAAAAATAAATGGAAGCAATATTACATGCAATAAAAAATGGGGATAGTATATCACTGGGAGGTACTTTAAAGTCAAGATATACCATGATAGCACAAAGTATTTTTTGAAGCTATGGATTTCATTGGAAGATTAACAAAAATGAGGAGAAAAAATGCAAAGTTTTAATTTTGAGATAATCTGCAAAAAGGGTAAGGAAAATTTAGTACATGATGCTCTTTCTAAAATAGAAGAGGCCTCAAATTTATATGCAATTACATTTTCTATTCCTCGGTGGCTAGAAGAAGCTTTCCATAATGGAAAATGACAATAGTACTAAACAAAAACTAAAATTTATAAAGGATGGGATGAACTCTATGGAGCATTGGGAGTGAAAGAGAGATATACTTTGGTGCAAATGTAGAATATTTTTATGCATGCAAGCATATTTGAATAAAAAAATATTAATGGAGTCCCATGTCTCTCTGATGGTAGGATGCAGGGTTCCTTAAAACATCTCAAAGGATCAAAAAATATATTTTTGGAAGGAATGAAGAAAGATATTCAAAATTTTTTAAGAGAAGGTCAGGTTTGCATAATAAATAAAAGAGAGATAGTAAAATCTCTAGGGTTACTTCAACCATTCCACATACATATTCAAAGACTAGAAGATATATCAATAGACTTTATTACAGGGTTACTGAAATATAAAGGTAAGTATTACATTTTTGTAGTCATTTATATAGACAAATTTTGTAGATTTTTTTTGTAGAGCTCAAAGTACATAAACAACAAGCCAAGTGGCAGAAGTGTCCGTGAAAGAAATTTACTTGTATTGAAGATCACTATTCTAGGAATAAGGAGTTATTTTCTCCAAAAATAACCCTAGCCAAACATTGACAATGCATCAAGGATATCTTTCTATGCTTCATAAGTAAATATGTTCTACTTCTAGATCATGTCTTGGAAGTGGTTGTTTTGCTGGAAATTATTCACCAGTTGGTTTCATACCAAAGTCTTTTTCTCATTTTCAGCATCCAACACATGAAAAAGATAATGGTTTAAAACAACATAAATATTTGAAATTTTGCAAGAATTGTCTGGCACACTTTGAATATGAATTTTGAAGTCAAGTGCATGATGCTGTATAGGATCAAGTGTCATTTTGAACACCAAATGTTTCACAAGAAACTTCTCAACATGCTACCCTGCAGTAAGGATTAAATGACAATATTGCATCAACTATTTCCATAATAAAAGTGCACCTCGGCCATAAGACTAAACAACTACAAATGTTGTAGATCTAACAAGACCATACAATCAAATGTATTCCACAAGGCCAATACTGTATGAAAAATGAAAAGGAGTTTGCAACCAAAAATACCTTAGGCAACTAATTCAATTAGATACACCAAACCACCAGCAAAAAGGAAAACCAGCCTACTCAAAAGGCAAGCGTTTACCTCCTTTGACAAAATTTTGAGTTCCGAAACAAGGGCCTTTATTGTCTTGTCAATGCCCCTAGTAATTTGAATGGGGTTTGCACCTGCTGCAACAACCCAAACAAAAAGGTTTCATTTCAAATTATTTTCCACAAATTTAAGATACAACCATTGTCAGTTTTGTATTTCCTAACAAGCTCATAAATTTTGACAAAAGAACCAAAATTTTTTAATACCTGATAGCAATTTTTTCACTCAAAAACTATCTTAGACTCAATAAGCCCAACCCAAAACTAAAAAACCAAACACCATAATACCCTAAAAAAATGAATAGATGATCTTAATCCAGTACTATCGACAAAAAGTTACCTTTACACCCTCACTTATTAAACCCCGTGCTGATGAATTTTAACTTCAACTTCTGCAGCAGAAGGACGGATGCAGCAACATTTTTTTTTGGAGGTTGTTTGCACGCCATCCAGAAATTTAATTCAACATTTAAAATTCCTGCAAGTTTTTTTTGTAGACAGCCGCAGCCATATTTCTGTACAGGATTGTATTTAAACACAACAACCAGCATTAACGCAATTCACCAACCAGAAATTAAACAAACAGAAATTTACCCCCCAGTTTTGTAAATTCAAAAGGACACGTGGAGCATTAATATTGGATCGCATGAAATTGAAGGGAATCTGAAAACCTGAAAACCGGACCCGAATTTTTTATAAGGCACATTGGATTGAGAATTTGCGTTACAAATTAGGCAGACGTCAGCATCCCATTTTGGAACGCGAATTTGGTTTGAAATTCAATCTATTCAGACTTTTGAAGTCCAACAGAAAGGGTTCTTTAATGTTTTGATAGTTTAATTTTATGTATGCTTTAATATATACATATGCTTTAAACATATGTTTTATATATATCATATGCAAAATGAAAGGTGGGCCATAGAATTTAGTTTTAATTTTATTTTTTTTAAAAGAGGGTTTATTATAATATGTTTTATATGTTACGGCATATAAAAATAAAAAGGACAAAAAAGTTTGGTAGTTTTTTTTATAGACAGTACGTAAATTTTTTATTACACAACAGTGTGTAAAAAGTGAAAGATTGAGTGTAACTTTTTAAGTGTGTATGCACAGCAGTGCGAAAGTGAAAAACACAACAGAGTGTTTTAGAGACAGAGTATGTTTGTTTTGAACAGACAGTGAGTTGGTTTTATGCACTGCATTTGGTAGCAGTCATAATTTTGTAATCCCTCTCAATGAGGAAGAAGTGTAATAGTTTTTTTTTTGATTTATTGAAGGGAATAGGAGTTTGTTTTCAAAGTATTGAAACTCTGTCTCCTGTCAAAGAAATTTTTATTTTCTCTGTGTTAGAGGAAGGGAGATTTATTCTCCATTCATTGTTCTAGAATTTTTCAATATTCCAAGATGTGCAAGAACAACAGATGTTGTGGTTCCATACCCAGCTAAATCATTTGTCTTTGCCACAACTTGCCTTACCAACTTGGCCCCAATATTTTCAACTGGGTCCTCTAATTCAACCAATAAAAAGGCCAAAACCATAGCATTGAGATACATTTCATTACACTATCAATAATAATAAAATTTGACTCAGCCATAACCCTTTCCTTTTATTGTTGTGAAAAGCTTTATGCATTACTCTAATGTGGCTAGTCCATAGGCCAAGTAGACCACTGGGTAACAAATATGTTTCCTTTCACCTTTGAGTTTTCAAATTATGCCTACCAAATCTAAGACATTTAAGAGGGGGAACTAATACAACGTTAAAAAGAAAACCACAGCACACATCTACAAATTACCTCCTTAGCTACTGTCACACCATCATTAACTATTTTCGGAGAACCATGCTTGCTCTCCAAGACAACATTTTTCCCCTCGCCCCAAGGGTGACTCCAACAAGATCAGCAAGTTTGTTCACACCGCCTGCAAGACAAATTGACAATGCTTTCAGTAAGTGTGCAATTGAATGCCATACCATATGCCAAAACAACCCTCCATGAAAAATTAAAATAACACATTAAAATCGAATATAAGTGGACAAGGAAAGATCCACCATAGTGAAGTTTCACGTGCAGGTGACCTTCCTTTAAACATAATTTTTTCTCTGACCTGCAATTTTTTTTTCACTGAGCCATCCTTGTTGAAGTACAACTCCTTTTCCATAGCTCTTGTATTAACTACCTTCTCTCTGTCGTGTAATCTCAGAGTCCCTCTTCTACTTGAGTGATTAAAGGAAATGGGTGAAAAAACTGAAAGAGAAGACAATTGTCTACCATAATTATCAAACATTGCACCCAACTTCTTCCCCTTTCCATTGCTACCCAATGAGGTAGATGTGGCAATTGTTGTCATACTGCCCAAAGCAGAGGCCATCTTCTCTTTTGCTGAATATAGAATTACAAGATCTTCATATTAGTATGAACCTTAAAAAACATGACTCCCATTGCTAAAAACCACTTTTAAGTTGTAACAGGAAAACTAAACAACTATCGCAACTTTTGGCAACTTCTGGAGTATTAAGAGAGAAACAACCAAAGAGAAATACAACCACAATCCTCATTTTAATGAGACCGGACTATATATTTGCATTAAGATAATAGAAAGAAATCACAACTATATTAAGGCCACCACAAAACAATCTTTAACCAGTGTCTCTCGCAGCCTTCAAGTTGCCATGCTAGAGGTTGCATATTTTTTATTTAAATTCTTGACCTCTCGTGCCCATATATGAATGCATCCAATGGGATATCTACATCAAATTCTCCTTTATATCCCCAAAAACAAATTCCCTACTACAAGAGCACCAGTATTGATGGATCACCCCACACCATCCCACCCACTAGAAACGGTGAAAAAGGAAACCCGAGAAAACTTCTGAAATATCTCAAGATGATTATATGGGTGGTTCTTATGAATCAACCAACCATTCAGAGCATGCTCATCAATCCAAAACATGAGTATTATGTGATGATATTCACAGTGGTTTGGAATCGTATCAAGCTATGTTAGAAACTTAAACTCTACCAAAAAAATAAAAATATACTCAAAAGAACAAAGATGACGGCACTGGTAGCTCTGGAGGCTATTTGGGGGTGATGAGTCCAATAGGCCCTAGAGAACTGCTTTCCACGGTAATATTTACTTTCCATGAATTTACATTATTTGGATGTTGAATTTCTACGATCCTAATCGAAACCGTACCTTCAGCCTCGCACTGCTCACAAAGAGGGTGCCACAACTATTCATGTGTGAGGTGAATTGGTGTGCATTGCAACAAGGTGTCAGTTATTGTGGTCACGATTGTTTGTCCGGTTCTCACATGTTTATATTGAAAAGAACATAAAAATTTAATCTTATACGTAAAACTGCCTTGAAATTCACCCACAAAGAGCTACATAATGTTACCAAAGACTTTTTATATGATGGTGATCGCATCGATAATTGCAAGCAAGGGTAATCCCCTTGTGAAACCCAAATTTCTGAGCATTTTCTAAAACCTGATGACAGAGTCATTGTAATGAACAAGTGCCTAGGTCCATATTACGTCCAAATATACCAACCACCAAGATCTATAAAAAAAATCCACAGTATATGCAAACTAAGAAGAAGAGGCAGAAAATGTATTCTGCTTACCTGTTCGAATAGTCGTTGGGGTTTACGTCACGGAAAAAATTTGACAAAGCCCATGTAGCATTTCTTATCATTGAAATTCTGGCAGTATCATTCAACTAGGCAAGCACCTACCTCAGAGCTCCATGACTGAGGGCAAGATCCCTAAATGTTGCAGAGTCTCCAGCAATATTTCCCAAAGCCCAAACAGGCTTACACAAACACCATTTGAACTCAAAGTTGGGTACTAGTTTTTTAAATCAAATTCCAAAATTACAAACATATAAAGATAGTTGGGAAGAATTGGCATGCTCAAACAACGAGGTGATGCAGGAATGACATGAGGGAGAAAATATCAGAAAATCCCCAAATCTGGAGAACTAAAGCTCATCACCAACTTGAGATTGACAACTTTACATGATGTAACCTATGAAATCGTAAATGGAGAAATCATAGTAACAATAAAGTAACGTATGTAACAATAAAGTCGGATTCATCCTGGGAGTGGTAGTGGGAGAAATCATAGTGAACAACAGGAAACATGCAGAGTTGCTTACAATCAAATAGATGAAAAAACACATACAAAAAACCTAGATAATAATCATGAACAAGCTTAATATTGAATTATGAAATGTAAAGGAACTTACAAAATGTGACATTACGAACCTGGTCAAGCGCACAAGCAAAAATATCCTAGACATGACCCTGGTTGACAAGTTGTATTGCTCATGATCCATCATTATTTATACAATAAATAAAAGTAATTGATGTAGTATTTTTTACTCTAAGATGCATTCTTATGATAATGTTAGAACATATGTTGAAAATTTCAAAACATACCTGAATAAGCTCCTCTTCGTTTCAAGAACAATTTATTGGAGTCGCATGAACTTGGAACAAGCCTCCCACGATCTGAAAGAGTAGCAACTAAGTCAACAATGAATTTTTTGTTGCTACGCCTGATCGAGGGAGGTTTGCTCCAAGATTAAATTGCTCCAATAAATTATTCTCTACTAAACAGGGCCAACCACGTGAAGGTGGAAGCTCTTATGGCCTTTCCCCCCCCCCCTCACATCACTCTCAATTCCCTAATACCCAATCTATATTTCATTTTTTACTTTCATGAGCATAAAAAAAAATATTCAATAACTAATAAAAAAACAATTCAACAAAAAGTACGCAAGGAAACATTGCAATTAATGCTTGACATAAAAATAGTATTATAAATGAGTTTTTTATATAACGCAAAAAACGTTCCAAGTATGGTAACATTTGTCTTATAATAATACAATATTTTACATTATCAAATTTTCTTTTTCTTCTTCCTATTTCTAAAGCTCCTAATTACATCATCAATATCATCGTGCTCTACTCCTGTTTCATGACTTTCGACCGGCACTGATGACTTAGTTGCATAGTCACGATGTCTGGTCTCATCTAGTGATGGGGCATCGCCTACAAAAATAGATAATATTAAATTTTAATTGTCAGTTTTTAAATATCATTGAACTAGTTCGGTAATATTAATATAAAAAAATGCAACGAGATTATTTACCTAGTGCACCAGTTGTCTCCGTTGGGACTGTTGCCCTGTCTTCCTCTTTGGTGGTAAGATCCTCAAGGGAAACATTCTCTGTCATTTAAACAAAAAAAGTTATAAGGACAACCATCAAGATATAATTAGAAAAAATTATAAGTGGAAATTAATTACTGTCACGGCCCTCACTAATAGTAGCATTGTCGGCCTGGTCCCCACTACAATGATCAGGTTGCACGTGAGGATCATCTACATCTGGCTCTAAAATTGGGTTATTTGCCTCTTCGGTAGTGCTGCTCCCCCGATTTAAACAAAGTTGTTAGACATTAAATTTATGAATGAAAACAAACATATTGAAAGGTTAATGTTTTACCTTATCAAGCATTCTGGATCTTGGGACCTGCCCCAAGCTTCTGCGACGTTCAACTACAGCTTGATAGCCAAAATGGAAAGTGATATTTTTATCTTCCTCTGTAGTTTCTGTTCCGAAGTCATCACCCTACATTACATATGATTGTGCATTTTTAATCATATTTGATAGGATTACAAAAACGTTGGAAGGTGATACAATTAATTATAAGATGTTTAGCTACTTAATTACAATTCTTGCGGCTAATTTCAAGTAGCTGCCCCGGCCTAGCTTGTGATGGCCCTTTTTTCAATCCTAGCTTTGGTTGCCTTTGAGGTGTCAGGAAACCTAGCATCAAAATATTGAAGTCAAATATGACGTAGCACACTTTTATTTTAGACATAGAGAAAATTAAAGCTATTGAATTAAAGTTGTAATTTACCTTGCGGGTCCAGTTGGCATTTTTCCTTCTTTCTTTGCCCTTTTCTCTTTTCCGTCATGGATGAGTGCTCTCCACTCACTCTCTGAAACTGCGAGAGGATGCTCATATCTAGGGTTAAATTGCAATTGCGTCCTATAGGTGTCCCTGGTATATTTCAAATATTTGCTGGCTACCCGAGCCACCGTTGTTCTGTCAAATGTGCCGACCCCAAAAAGGGCTTCTAGATAATCTAGAAGTTCTTTTTTCAGGTTGGAATTCTGGGAATTCCACCTTATGCGTATGGTTGGGCCAAAAATTACCAACGCATGGCTCTCCAAAAACCTGTAGAACTCATTGTTTCCTACATAGAAAAAAAATATATTATCATTAATTTAAAAATAAAAATCATGATAAATATGTTTTAGATAGAGTACATGAAATAGTTAAAACATTAAAATTTACCTGGGATTTGTACCTGCTTTATAGGGACACCTTCATCGTTCACCAACAACGTTCCATTAATGGTCCCTATGGAGCTGACACGTGTAGCTCAGTGAAACACAATAACAGAACAGCCAAAACAATTGTTCATCATGCAATCACATTCACAGCCTACTGAAAATCACTGAGGCAGTGGTTTTTGCCAAATCGAAGGAGTAGAAAATTTAGATAATATAGTCCTTTTACCACAGAAACACCCATTTTTCATCACCAACAACTCAGTTTAAGTGCCAAAGAAATGCTAGCAAATAAGAACTTTTATACAGCTTAGCCAAAATGTAAAATTTAAAAAATTGTTCATTCACTTATCCATGTAATAAAAATATCTTTAATTTTTATTATTACCTATATAAGCTTAGTCAAGCCATAATTATTTTATACTTTCTGCTGAAAGCTTGAGAAAAAAAATGCTCATATCAAAAGCACAATTCCGACCTTGCATCTCTGCCCTTTTCACCAAGAGCTACCGGAGAGAAGGCCACAGTGCCCTTCCTCAAAGAGGGAATCATCAGGCGTACCATGGCTAGGTGTCCGCATATTTGAACAAAATTAATATTATTTCAATTATGTAAATAACTAAAATACCTGAAGATAGAGCAATGCTGGCACTTTACATGTTCTTCCGCTGGCCTCTTTTCGCGATCATCCCGTCTCGGGGTTGTTCCTGTACTGCCCTGATCAGTCTGCCACATTGCAATAAAATTATAAATGTAAAAACTTGAAAACAATATCTAACTTTAAAACACAAAATGAAAACTGAAATAATTTCTAATAAGACACCGGAAGACAGAGTTAGAGTTTCAAATATGCCTTGCATTGAATTCAGTCCTGGAAACATGTCATTACACATTAAGGCACCCAAACAAGAGACGAGTTGACAATGAAGACCTTATTGAATATATTGTTGGAGCAACTTCTAGTAAACTTGTTGTGAAGACCTCGAGGACATTTTTGGAGCAACATTGTTGAAGCTGATGGTATAGCATTGTTGGAGACGATCTTGAAGGGCCTTGAAGTGAAGCTTTTGGAGCAACTATTGAAAAATCCTTAGAGAATTTAAGTAAGGCACTTTCTATCTTCCATCACCTTTTTCTTTTCAATATCCTTTAAACGATTTTTTTGATATTTAATGTTTGAAATCACGTTATAATTCCTTGATTATATGTGTTTGGGGACTTTCCCTTTGAAATTACCCAAAAATACCCTGGCAATTTTATCTTCAGGGTGCATGTCTAACCCTATTGTTCAATATTTTGATTGATAGTAGTAAACATAGAGAGTTAGGGGGCTCTTGACTTGGTTTGGTTGGGCCATTATATCCCTAACATCTACTAGGAAGATCCCCCTTGAGTTGGAGGAGAGATAGCTCGAAGTGAAAAGAGGTTGGTGAGGTGACAATGGGGCTATTGAATTACACATGGTATCACACTTTAGCTTTAGGACTTTATCTTGAGAAGTGCGAGATTTTGCTATATCAATTCTCAAATTGTTTACAACACTATTTTTAAGAACTAATAAGAAGTGATGTTGAGGGGTTTTTGGGTATAAGAAACAATACCATTTAAAAACTATGGTTCTTAATCCTTGGAATTCCTTCATCTAGGACTAGGGGCACACAAGAATAATTTCACACTAAACCATGCAAACTTAAAAGTAAATTAACAGATCCATAAAGTAATAATAATCATAATTCCTAATTTCCTATTGTACGATATAATGAAAATTATTCAAACATGAAACAATGAAGACATGCAATGTCTGAATTTCAAGATTGATGAACCAATACAAGAAGTTAGAAACTACAACTTTGATTCAATACTCTGTGTCCTAACTCCAGGAAGGAATCTAGTTTGTAGTACAGAACATGCATCGTGTATTATCAATTCTTAATTGACAACAACTAAAGGTCATCTACCTCATCAATTCCTTCTCATTTTGTGTTTTTATGTTATATTCCTTATAAAAGTGTCAAATTTCTCTCAAAGTAAGCAACCACTGAATAAAATAAAAAATAGTTGAGATATGATTTAGAAATGGTCATTTATTTCTTGAAAGGATCTTCACAATTTCTTTGGTTGTTTTTCATCTCAAGAAACAAGAAATGACCTAAGAAACTATCGTGATGCAATATAAGAAACAACACGGTGCAATGGCCATTTTCAAAGCCAAATGATGTCCATTGAGGACATGGCCTTTATTTGGTTCCTGTTTCATAGGAGTTTCGGGTAGAAATGGAACTTTGTTGTACCATTTCCAGTAGTAAAAAGGGAAAACCTTCTTTTTCCATCGGAAATAATTTACCTTTCCTTTTTCAAGATAATATAAATCACAAAAAATATGAACTATACTGCACACATTCTTGGATAATGTGAAAGTGTAAAAGGAATACCCTACACAAGTGATGCACACATGTGCATTTGAACACTAATAGATTTTTGTAGTTAAAATGCAATGCTTGTTTTCATTTAAATGTAGGGTTTTTAATAAGCGTTTCTTTAGGAAAAATTTAAATATTGTATTGGGTGATGAAGATAACAGAGGGTATTGAATCTTGATTCTTGACATTGTGTTTAACTTGAATAACTCAAATGATTATAAATATCAGTGGATGAGTTCTTTTTTTGAAGTATGTCACTCAAAACTCTTATGTCAAATCATTGTATGATGGCTAGCATTTTCTTGTTTCCCTTTCTTCAGTTCAATGTAAAAAGTATATTAATATATTGGAGCACGAATGATAACTACAATTGTTTGCTCTGTAGTATATCCAGCCCCTAGATTATGAAATTTTTTCTCAAGTGGAGCTATTGGTTATTGATGAAGCAGCTGCAATTCCATTGCCTGTTGTAAAGGCTCTGCTCGGGCCATATTTAGTGTTTCTGTGCTCTACTATAAATGGGTAATAATTATAAATGAGCCAACCACAATCACAAATTTTGTAACCATTCGGTTTCCATGGATAGTGATGATGATATTGTTACATAGCAATTTGTCACTGTCCCTGCCACTCCCCATCCCACACATTGGAGGGCTCATTTCGTGACCTGTGAGCAGAGACAAAACTTGAAAACACTTTCATGACATCCCTCTGAACATGAGCTTTCATTGCCCTGAAGACATCTCCTTGTGAAAAACCCTAAAAACATCTCTTTTTGCATTGGCACGGGCAGCCAGTTCAACACCCGCACCAATGGGGAAAATCCTTCAAAGAGGGCGTGCCAATTGGCGCTCTGTCCCAGAGTCGCACTCGTGCCAGCCATTTTAAGGAGTGTTTATAAAAAATAAATGGTGGAAGATTCGTCCTAACCAATTCATAAACTAGTATCTATCTTGAGTTGGGAGGTTTGGCTACGGATTTCCATAGAGAGGAAGTGGTTTGCCACCTCTCATGGAAGCTTCCTTGATGATAGGGCAAATCCCATGATTATAGGGATCCCAACTCCCCTTCCTCCATCTATAAAAGCTTGCTCAACTCCTTTGCAAGCTAGTCTTCAGATCTCCAAATTCCCAAGAGCCTTTATGCTGCAAGAGCCTTAATTCATTCCCTTGAGGCCAATCCAAGCAAGGAGACTATCGTCAAAATCCAGAGAGAGAGGCTTGTCCCATCCTTGACAGGCTTTATCAAGACATGTTCTGCTGACGACCCGCAAAAGGAGAGTGCTGCGTCGAAGCTATGGTTGTATTATTCCTTTGATTCATTAATGATAAGGGACTATTGGTTATGGTTCCACTCTTGTTCTTGATTATGATCATGAGTTATGTCCTCTTCGACTAACATATAGTTGTATATACTGGATTTTATGCTTGCGTTTGTTTTGTTTCTTACGTGTGCAGGTGCCCGATCATGGAGATCGTGAGGATTGTGATCTGCCAGAGCTGAGGAACGGGAGCACTACCTCTTCTACAAACGACAGCGTTGGATTCCAGGTAAGCCTTCATCGCAAGTCGATTTATTTGCAATTAGGAACCTGCACTGTAGCATGTTTGATTGTTGCTAGACCCGGTCTAGGCTAGTATGGATCGCTTTTGTCTGCAGAGGGGATTAACCTCTCCAAAAATTTGGCAACTCCGTTGGGGATTAGCTTGTTGTTTGCTTTGTAAGCTATAGACGGAGCCTGAAGTACAGCCAGATAGCCTTCGAAATGATTTTTCTCTGCATTAGCGAAGTAGATAAACTTTGCTTCAGTCAATCTCCGGTTTAGTTTATGAACTGAACAACTTGGAGTGTTGTCTTGTCTTTTTGGTCAACCCTTGGCCTTGCTTTCTTGGTTAGGTTTTTGGGGCTTGTTTTTCTGTTTGTTTGGCTTTGTTTTAGCCTTGTCATCACTAGTCTGTCTCTGGGATTGCTTGTTTTTTATTTTTGCATAGTTAACTCGACTGGCGCGCTTTTTAGCTCGACAGTCGCGCCTATTGGCTCAGGTTGCTTGTGTATCACTCGCACCAATTCCTTTCTGGCGTTAATTTCATCCTCACAGTTGCGCCAATCCTGTGAGCTATTAGGGTTTTCTGTGTTTTGAGCTTTCTAGGACTGATTTGTGATTTTGGTCTTGTTTTTGTGACTGTTTGAGTATACTGGAGCTTGGTTTGACTGGCTGTAACCTCCATCCTTTGGTTGTTTTCCTATTTCCATCGATTTTGCATTTTAGCCCTAGGGCATCTAGGTGCTTTTTTGAGTCGAGCCTCCCTTGGGAGTTTTTGGTTTCTATCGGTTCAGTCGACTTTGTGTTTGTTTCCCTGCATTCATTTGATAGTTGTTTATCGCTTTGTTGCCTGATTTGGGTGATTGATTCCTCCTTCATTCGAATTCTGCCTTGTCTTGTTTTGGGCCTAGATTACATGACTCATTTGAGTCTTTGGGATTTTTCTTGGTTTTGAGGGACTTTCGATCGATTTGAGGTCTGATTGTGATTGCTATTGAGTGAAATTTGCTTGTCTTTTTTTTTTTTCTCTCTTGTCACCATTTCTCAAATTGTTTCTTTTTCATTAGTTTTCAGTTTGTTTAGTGCATCTAGCTCTGAAGCATTGAAAAAAAAAAAAAAAATCTCTTTTTCTTTTGATTAGTTAGTGCGAATCAAAATCTTTTCGATGTTATTAGTGATTAGTAACTTTGAAAGAATTTTTTTTTAGTTTCCATTAGCTGCATTAGAGATATCACTGATTGTCTTCTGGTCATTTCGTTTTTGTGTGAAAAGCTATCAAATCTCTCGTAGATAGCTTTCATCGAATGAAATGGTATACTGTGGCATACAGCTGCATATAGGAGATTGTCAGATGACATACGGTAGGGCCTTTAAACTAAGACATAATTGAAGATCAACCTTAAAATTTATTCAATTTACGCTAAGGTAGCATTGAAATCTAACGAAACACATTTAGAGGTCCAGGCTAGAGACGTGTTCCGGCGTCTTTAAACCTAGTAGCTGTTGTTCGCCTCTTGGCTTTAGACAGCACTAGTACGGACTTGTGCTCCCCGTACCATCGCGTATATAAAGGGAGACCCCACTAGGTTTCTATCCTTTATCCTTAGGAAGCCGAGTCTGCCGCCGTATACCCGTGATACACCGGACATAGCATTCGGGGAGATTGCCTGCATGTATGTTAAGTCCTTGGTTGATTTCTCTTTGATTTTGAAACCAAGGTGTATATTGCAGTTCACAGTTATTTGGTACACCCTTTGCCTAGTATTCCTGAGTAATCATTTTATCTTTTCTGACTCCTTAAATTTGAAAGGATCACCAAGCGCTTGTCCTTTCACGCTTGCTTCAAAACTGAAAGAGATAGAGTCACCTTTCATCCATTTCTCAACTCTTAAGACATGAAACGGTGTAGTTTCCAAGTTTCAATGTGGTAAAATAAATCACCCATGATCACACGCCCTCTTAGAGTTTTCTTGTTGGCCGTTTGATTGTGTGCTTTTTTTTAGCCCGTGTGCGGTTTTGAGTTGTTGATGGCAACTTTTCCAGAGTTCACCAACCAAGGAATCCCCTCTGAGGGGAATCCTGGTCATTTTCCTCCTTTTGGAAATGATGGTGCTCCTTACATGGCAATGCTGTCCCTTCCTGGGTTAACTGTTGGGTTGCCTGTTTGGTTTTTTTCAACCTCTGTGGTCCCGAATGTATCAACTATTGTTCAAACAGTTCCTCCGCCTGAACAACATCATGTTGATTCCAAGGTGGACCTCTCCCCTTATTCACCTGTTTCTGTGTCCTCCTCTTCTACTTCACCTGGAGAAAGTCTGGATTCAAGTAACCAGGTGGCTAAGAAGAAGAAGAAGAAGACAAAGAAGAAGAAGTCTGATAAGCGAGAGGTTAGAAGTGTAGCTACTGCTTCTGAAACATCTCCTCTTGATAAACCTGCCAACCCTCCTCGGAAATTCAAATTCCCTTGCATGTTGTGCACGAGAGACCATCTTCTTCGAGACTACCCTGGCATTCCCAAGGTGTTTGAAGCATGGTCCAACGGTCCTCCGTCGTTGCCTCTGGCTTCCGGGAGTCAAGTTGGGGGCAAATCTCCAGATAGTGCTGGTAAGGCTCTTAAGAAGCAGGGTAAGAATACCAATCCCTGTAAGTTGTCTGAAGGGCACCATGCCATTCACCTTTGTCCTTATATGGATGAAGCCAAGCGAGTTTTTGGAAACTTGACTGTTTCTACACCACGCCTTCCGGATGGTTATAAACAGCTTTCTTTAAGTCTTCCACTAGTTGATCCTACGATTGGTAAAGAGTCATCCTTGGTTGATCCCACTGCCTCGGAAATTCAAATTCAAGAATCCATCCCTAACCAACCATTGGTCGTGGGATCGGTTGAGCTGGCCCCATCTGCGGTGCACCAGGTCTTTTCTGTTGAGAGTGGATCTCACACCCCCCATGTTCTTTTGGTTTCTCCAGATTCTTCAGACTTGGAGAAAGATTCTCCTGTCCCTGTACCTCAAGAAGCTCCTCCTCCACCTCCCGTGATGGAGGTTCCGGAGGATCCTCCTCCCACCTTCGAGATGGAGGTCACGGAGGATGCTCCTTCTTTCGTAACACCAGGGGAAGACCTTCTCAATTCGATGGTAGCCCCTCTGAGTAGTTTGGTCACTTCCTTTGATTGGAACCAATTTGCGGGATACCGCCTCCCGTCTTATGTGCCTTTCGAGATCACAGTACAGGCTTTTGGTCTAGTCGTACCCAGCACCATTATAGACAAAGGCGCCTCTGTTTCTATTCTATCCTCAACTACCTGGAAAGCTTTCGGTTCGCCACCGCTTGCGCCTATTAGGCAAAATCTGTTGACATTTAACAGAAGAACGAGTCAACCGTTGGGGATCCTTCCAAGGTTACCTGTTACTTTGGGAGGTAAAACCGTCCATATGGACGTGATGGTTGTTCCAGGCCCCTTAGATTTCAATCTTTGGGTGTGATTAATAATTTATGCCATGGTAGCACCCTTTGCCTCTCCTCTTTTTGTCCGTTTTCCACATGGTCAGACTGACGGTGACCATCGACGCCCTCGTTCTTTGGTCCTAATGTGGTAGCTAGCCCGCCATCATCCCTTCCTAGTTTTTATCCACCCGTTGTATCTACCCCACTGCAGGTCAACTATTTGGCTACCTACCCCGTGCCTGTACTCAGTGACGATGCCATCGTGCATAGGGTGCTGGGGGCATTGGGTCCTGACTTCCAGGATGTTTTCCTTCCATTGGGAGTGGAACTCTTGGAAGCAATGAATTCTTGTTCATTATGATGAGGTCGGTCAGAGCATGGTTCCCTTCCTGTGTCAAGCTCTTTAAAAAATGACACCAGGTTGGCAGAGCATAGTTCGTTTTTCTTGTGTCAAGCTCCTTAAAAAATGAAACAAGGTTTTCGGAGCAGAGTTCCTTGTCTTGTGCCAAGCTCCTTAAACCATGAAACAAGGTGTCCTAAGGATAGTTCTTTTAATGTGTCAACCTCATTAAAATAATGAAACATGTTCCCGTTCAATTCGAGTCTTTGATAAGTTCTCGTAAAATCCCAGTCAAGTCTTTCTTTTGATCTCGTAACTTGAACCTTCACTCCATCTGCCTTTCATATGGACTGAAGCTTGGGGGGCATGTACCTCGAATTGAGTCACCATGTTGGGGGCATGCTTACGTTTTCAAGCATAGTTTGTTCCCGTTTCAAGCTTGTGTAAAAGTGAAACCGGTCTCAAGCAAAGTTTATCTTTGTTTCAAGCTTTTGTAAAAATGAAACCAATTTCAAGCAGAGTTTCCTGATTTCAAGCTTGTGTAAAAATGAAACCTTTCCCATTTTACCTCTTGTGATTGTCATTTTATCAGCCTATTTTTTCCAGATGAGCCTTGGTTTTCTCACTCCATCGTCACTATCTTCTTGGCTGATCATATGCCTTCACTTGGTTGTTTTACCCGTTCCTGAGGAACCACTACGATGAGTGGTCTTGTTAGCCAGCCTCTTGACTTTTATCATGTTCTGAGCAGTTCCACCATTACCGGAACCAGTTGCTACCCTTTATACCACTCGTTCCTCCAGGAGGAGTCATTTTTCAACTCTTTTCTGACTCCCTAAACATGAAAAGATTTCTGAGTCCCTTGTCGTTTCGATCTCGTTAAAGTGGCTACAAAACGAAATCTACCCAGTATACGTTTACCCCTTTTTCAGGCTGGGATAGATTATTTAAGAAAAAGGAATACCCTAGCATATCACGACTAGGAGGTTTTCTTGGATATTGTTTTCTACCTTTTTGGATCTGAGAAACTATTTACGAAAAGGGACCGTTGGAGTTTACTTTTCTGCTGTCTTTTCAAACTCTCTAAACATGAAAAGACATCGAGTTCTTCCTTTGTCAGACTCGTTAAACCCTGATGACATTGGGATCAGTCATAATGACGTTATCTGAGTTGCTCCTTCCTACGGCTCGTTAAATGTACTAGGATGGATTCACCCGAAGGGTGGACTTATATTACAATAATATGCTATCCCCTTCAAGCTTATTAGTGAAAATAATTGGGGTACTCCCCAGAAATGGTGGGGGAAAAAAATGGAACCAGAATCATTGTCGCGTTGGCAGTATGTCGCTCTTGGACATGGCACTTGTCTGCATTCATGTCGGGTTGGGGACATCTCATCTCATTTTTCACTTGCCTCCATGGGTTTGGGTGATCCCTTTTGACCTCTCATCTGCTCTTTGCCTCGTCACCATGACCTCTGATCTGTTGATGTCAAATACTGCCAAACTCACTGTCGTGCCGTTACATGTTCAAGAGAAGTTGACCTCTGAAAAATTCCAACCTTCCTCTGATTCTCATCTGATCCTGATTCACAAAAAACATTATGTTCCTATGTCTCATGTCAATGATGTGGGAAACACTATGGCCCACCTTCGATCAAGGTCGCTTCCTGTCGACTTCAGTTCATTATCCAGGAAGCTGATCTAGAGACTCCCTTTTGGTACCTTGGAGCCTGCATTCCTTAATGGCAGGTTCTTCGCGTTCGACGAGAGGTTTTCATCATTGGCCTCCGATCGAGTGATTCTACGGGTGTTCGATGCCAACTCATTGATTCGCATGCCGTAGATTGTACCTATAGTACCTTGAGGGCCATTGTCATTATTGGTGGTTCCTCTCGTGTCTGTTAACAACTTTCATTATTGGCTGGTAATCAGACGATGTTCTTGCATGTTCGACTTCAGCTCACATATTCACATGCTTGAACTTGTACTCAGTTCGGGTCGAGATGGAGTGCAAGACCCTGGATTCATGTCTGTTATCATCCAGGCTGCGATTTTGTGGATTATTTTGATTAGTTACATGACTCACTAATTAGATGGCTGCGACCATGCCTGAGTCTATTTATCAATCCTCTCTGGATGGCTGCGACCATGCCTTGGATCTTGATTATTTTATACTATGTTATGGATGGCTGCGCCCATACCACACATATATATCATGTATCTGAGATATCAGTTGTACTTTGCTCCGCAGGATTTTTGATGGCAGTGTTTTCAGTTGGACATGTTCTCATAAAGAATTTCACCCCTCTCTCTCGTTCGGGCCTCATGCTTTAGGGGGCATCTGTTACACAGAAATTTGTCACCATCCCTGCCACTCCCCATCCCACACATTGGAGGGCTCATTCCATGACCTGTGAGCAGAGACAAAACTTGAAAACACTTTCATGACATCCCTCTAAACATGAGCTTTCATTGCCCTGAAGACATCTCCTTGTGAAAAACCCTAAAAACATATCTTTTTGCATTGGCGCGGGTAGCCAGTTCAACACCCACGCCAATGGGGGAAATCCTTCAAAGAGGGCGCACCAATTGGCGCTCTGTCCCAGAGTCGCACTCGCGCCAGCCATTTTAAGGGGTGTTTTTTAAAAATAAATGGCGGAAGATTTGTCCTAACCAATTCATAAACTGGTATCTATCTTGAGTTGGGAGGTTTGGCTACGGATTTCCATAGAGAGGAAGTGGTTTGCCACCTCTCATGGAAGCTTCCTTGATGATAGGGCCAATCCCATGATTATAGGGATCCCAACTCCCCTTCCTCCATCTATAAAAGCTTGCTCGTCTCCTTTGCAAGCTAGTCTTCAGATCTCCAAATTCCCAAGAGCCTTTATGCTGCAAGAGCCTTAATTCATTCCCTTGAGGCCAATCCAAGCAAGGAGAATATCGTCAAAATCTGGAGAGAGAGGCTTGTCCCATCCTTGACAGGCTTTATCGAGACATGTTCTGCTGACGACCCGCCAAAGGAGAGTGTTGCGTCGAAGCTATGGTTGTATTATTCCTTTGATTCATTGATGATAAGCGACAATTGGTTATGGTTCCACTCTTGTTCTTGATTATGATCATGATTTATGTCCTCTTCGACTGACATATATTTTTATATACTGGATTTTATGCTTGCGTTTGTTCTGTTTCTTGCGTGTGCAGGTGTCTGATCATGGAGATCGTGAGGATTGTGATCTACCAGAGCTGAGGAATGGGAGAACTACCTCTTCTACAAACTACAGCGTTGGATTCCAGGTAAGCCTTCATCGCAAGTCGGTTTATTTGCAATTAGGAACCTACACTGTAGCGTGTTTGATTGTTGCTATACCCGGTCTGGGCTAGTAGGGATCGCCTCTGTTCGTAGAAGGGATTAACCTCTTTAATAGATATTAAACCTATATATCAGTGACCTATATCTATATGAGAATGATCTCAACATTGACCTTGATATGGTTGTATGGATGTGACCTTTGGTATGTCATCAGAAAATCCCCAAATCTGGAGAACTAAAGCTCATCACTTTCGATCTGGAGTACTACCCTTGTGATAAAGTTGATGACTTTCTATCTCCCATTCTCTACCACTTTGCACTTCACCTTCAATATAGATCAGACCAAGGGCAATTCGCTACTGGGTGTTGAGATGGATGAGTTTGTCGAACTAAAATCCATAGCTTAAACTTCATGAAACTGGTGGAGTCAAATTCATGCAAGCACAAACACATCTTACACATCCTCTTTGAAACTCATCTGAAAGAACATTGGAAGACATCTAGAGAGAACCCTATAGCCTAACACAATCCATTGGAATTGACCAAAAAAACCCAAATAGAGTCAACCCTACTATAGGAGGAAGGGCCTTCAGTAAGAACTTACCATTTTGCAAGAGTTGAGGGTGAATGTTGTTCTGCAAGAGCTGAGGGCGAATGCTATTCTACAAGAGCTGAGGGCAAACGTTGAGGGCGAATGTTGTTCTGCAAGAGGTGAGGGAAAATGCTAAGGGCAAATGCTGTTTTGCAAGAGCTGAGGGCGAATGCTGTTCTACAAGAGCTAAGAGCGAATGCTGAGGGCGAATTCTGTTCTGCAAGAGCTGAGGGCGAATGTTGTTCTGCAAGAGATGAGGGTGAATGTTGTTTTGCAAGAGCTAAGGGCAAATGCTGAGGGTGAATGCTAAGGGCGAATGCTGTTCTGCAAGAGCGGAGGGTGAATGCGCACGTGATATCAGTCGTTAATGTAGTTTTTAATAAAATAATTTTTATGTAGCGCTCATATAAGTGTCATATTTTTATGTAGCATGCATATAAGTGTCATATTTTTATGTAGCGCGCATATAAGTGTCATTATAATGATGGCGGACAAAGCGTCGCTATTGCGACAGATGCCTCCAAACGTCGCAATTACGACACTTAGACATTGTGTCGCACTTGCGATGTTTGGAGGCAGTCGTCGCAATAGCGACGCTTTGGGGCATAGTGTCGCAATTGCGACGTCTTCCTCCAAACGTTGCAATTGCGAAACTTTGTCTAAGTGTCGGTATTGCGACACTTTTCTCTAAAAGTCGGTATACCGACAGTTTCGGGCGGGATTGAAAAAATTTCGGGAAATTTCTGAAATTTGGTCAAAAGCGTCGGAACCAAGTGTCGGAATTTCCCCCAAATGTACTAGTGGCAGTTTTTCTTGATGCCACAACTCATGATGAATTATATTGTCTAATCTTGGTTCAATTCATGCTTTAAATTTCTTTTCAAATAGCTTAGAGAATGAAGTCTATCATACTGCTTAATCTTGACAGTCAAATAGACTAGGTAGAGAATAAGAATTGTTCACTAGCATAATCTGAAATCTTGGAAGAAATAAGTGTAGAAGTAGGTAGTTTATTTCTTTGCTTTCAAAAAGAAAATATGTCAAGGGGTTTTATAGTTCAAGTGCACCCAAGGAAGAGAAAATGTTAGGAAAGTAGGTTGGGTGGGTAGAAGTGAAGTTGAACTAATCATGCTTTCAAATTATCAAACTCACTACTTCAGGAAAGTAGTAGCAAAAGAGAAAAAAATATACCTAATGGATGAGGCACTGGTCTTCATAAACTAAGAGATCTAAAATTCTAGACACCTCCTGAAAAGGAGTTGTCCTCCCCAAGTGAAGCCACTGTTAGCATCAGTAATTTTTACTTGTTTAGATGACTAAATGTCTGTCCAAGATTTCTAGAAACAAAAGTCATAAAAGTCTTGTGAGTTCTAGAAATCTCATTGCCTTCATTATCCTTAGGATAAAATTTTCACTATCCTACTACTCTGTCAAGCCATGGCCATCCTATCACTCCGAGAAGACCAAATCATAGACTGATGTCCCTCACTGTCACTATGCTTGCCACCTCTACCTATAACACTCTATATTTGTTTGCCTAAACCCTCTATTTTCACACCTTGGTTCACCAAGTAACCCAAAATTTTTCCTCTACTCACCAAGTGCCTCAAACAATGGTGATTTCAAAACTCCCTTTCTAAGAAATTTAGATAAATCAAGGTTGTTTAGTTGTCTAGTATGGTAGTGTATAAAAGTGTGTCAAAACCCTGTTTCCACCTCCAAACCCTGTTTCAACCTTTTTAGTCAAAAATATATTCCAAAAAACATCCCAAATAAGTCATATAAAGTCTCCTAGGTTATGCACTGTCATGGTTGTAAATTCACTGCTTCTACAGATATTCAAAGGTAAGGTAAAGAGAACACAAGGGTGAAACTTATCATTATCCAAAAAACATTAAAGACCTCCAAAGGTATCCCCTTGATCAAGAATTAAGCCTGCAAAAGAACAATTTACCCATGTTCAAGAATTTCTGCAGGAATGCTTTGTAATGGTTAACAACTGAACAGATGCAAAGTAAGAGGCCTAAAACACATAAGGAAATCCACAACAAATAAAAAATACAATAGGCCTAAGTCCACAAGGAGGATCATGGTCTCATAACCAATTGTAGTAAAATGCTTCCCATCAAAGAGCCCATGCATAAGGTCCTGAAGACAGTGGCACATGAGCACCATTGTACACCAATCAAAGAATCAATCAAACAGAAAGACAGAATGGAAAGCCTCCTTGGTGACTACACACAGAGATTAGAAGATGATGTCATGGAATAATTTCTAAGGTTTGATAAGACAACATCATTTCACTACAGCAAAGGCCAAAATTACAAAGAGTATCACTGGAGTTACAAATTTTTAGCACAACAAGTGACTTCCCAGTGAGAGATCTATGCAAAAAATCACAAAATGGATGTATCAACACCATGAAGTAAAACCACAACTTTCTTTCACTACAACAAAGGGTCATACAATTCCATCAAAGAGACAAAGGGTTTTTCAAAGGACTTTGAAAGCAGCCTTCTAAAGTTGAAAAAATATGAAAAGGGTATCAGTATGAGGGACATAGAATTATCAAAAAGGTCAACATCCATCAAATGGTCAAGCAGAGAGGAAATAGTTTCAATATGAAAAAGTGGGAAAAACCAAGCAAAATCACCAGTTGCCAAGGGTTTTTGAAAAGATGCCAGCTCCAAAAGAAATAAAAGGATAAAAAAGGCACTGCTCCTTATAAAAACCACCTGCAAAAGGAAAAGAGAGTATTAGCAAAAGGAAAAAGGTCAAAAATAACCTTATTAAAGTGGGTTTTATCTTCAAATATTTTCAAAAGGGTATAAGGGACATAATTATCATTCAAATCATTTTCCTATGCAAAAGTGAGGGAAAAGAGGGCTCCAAGTGCTCAAAACAGGGTTTCTGGCCGAGTTCTCGGGCGAAGGAATTATCGTGCTGCACTCTTGAGTAGCTGCACTACGCTCCTGTACTGTCTCCCTATGCTTTTTTCTATTTGGCGCTATGTTCCTGTGCAGAGGCACTACGCGCTTGTAGAAAACTCCACGTTCAGCCTCTGCTGGAACTTCACGACAACATTACAAGCCTGCACGACAACGTTCAAAGGTGACCCGACACTAGTTGTTGCGTGCCTGTAGAAGTGTGTATCGTGCAGCCTCTGCCCGAGCTGCACGACTGTGCATTCAAAGGGGTGGCACGACAACATTCAAGGGTGCACGCCATCTCATGTAGAAGCTGCCCAATGTGCAGGAGGTGCACCCAGTCTCATGTAGGAGGTACCTAGCATCCAGGAGGTGCATGCAAACCTGTTCAAGAGTGACCTGGCACCAGTTGTTGCGCGCCTATAGAAGGGTATATTGTGCAGCCTTCGATCGAGATGCATGACTATGTATTCAAAGGTGTGGCACGACAGCATGCAGGAGGTGCATGTAGTCTCATGTAGGAGCTACCCAGCGTGTAGGAGGTGCACACAGTCTCATGCAGGAGCTGCCCAGCGCTCAAGAGATGCACAAATTTTCGTTCAGGAGGCACCCACCTACCCACAAGGTGTGTTGAACCAATTTCTTTAGCTGTAGAGATAATTTGAAAGGTCTTTGGACTTTTCCCTCATATTCCTATTTTCCTAAGGGTATCATTATAAAGAAAATTAGAGGTTGAGCTTAGAGAAGGGAGAAAAACCCTTAAAAAAAATATTTGTTCTCTACATTGCTGAACCATTAACATCACTGCAACCTCATCATCTCCTCTACCCCTTTTCACATCATTCCACAAGCAGTGTTAATTATTTTTAAAGATCTTGAGGAAGGGGTAAAAAAAAAAATGTATGAAGGAGAGAAGGTTGACAGTGGTGAGACAAACCAAAGGCCTAAAGGGCAGCAGAGGAATGGTGGGAAGCCAAATAGGTTTGAATCTATAAGCACTGAAGAGCTTATAACCTCTCCTACTATATTTTCCTATTTTCAAGTATTAGGATGCGATGAATTTTGTGAGAATGTGAAAAATATCCAGTGTCACCCTCAATTGACCAAGCTCTTTGCCCTAAACCTTCATAACCACCAAGTATACCTAGTTGGGGTGAAGTTTGAGCTGATCACAACTGCCATCTCTAAGGCCACTGGAATACCTTGCATAGGAGAAAGGTGGTTCAAAAAAATGCATCTGGACCTAAGCCACTATCACCCATTCTTGAAACCAAGTTGTCAATCTGATTGCAAAACCATGTTCCCCTTCTCGCATCTATTAGAAATATATGCTCTCCTAATCAATATCATTATGAAATACTTCACCTGTGAGGGTAGGTTCTCCAGAGTCTATTCCTAACACATAAGACTCCTCATGCACTTCACCAAAACCAAGCTACTACATGTGCCCTACTACCTTTGTGAAAGTATTGAGAAAATGTATTCCATCATGCAAAAGAGGCCTCCATCCCAACAAATGTTAAGCCTTTTTCATCATTCCCTCATCAAAGTGATTGTCTCACACCAACTAGAACAACAAGGCATCCCATGGGAGGTTTTCATCACCCATGATGATTTCAAAACTCCATAGCCCATCCCTCTGCAAAGTTTGCCATCATCATCTCAAATTCCTCCTCACCCACCTCCATCACCCTCCACTAACCTTGGTTCATCCTCTTCACATGAATCATTTCCTCAAATATACCTTCCTCATTCACCTTCCCTTAAGAAATCATAAAATGAAGAAAACAATGAAGGAGAGGAAGATGGCCAAGAAGAAAGGAGCGATGCAATTGAAGAAATCAATGAGGGAGAGGATGATGAAAATGAAGAAAGTAGTAAAGGCAAAGGGGAAGAAGAAAGTGGTAAAGGCAAAGAGGAAGAAGAAAGTGATAAATTCAGTGACAAAGAAGAAAGTATTGACGAAGAAGAAAATTAAGAAAGCAGTTAGCCCAATGATGAGAAAACAGGCCAAAACAGTGGGTCTAATGATGAAGAGGATGAATCCACGGACACAGGGACAGAGGCAGCTTATCAAGAGGAAAACAATGAGCTACACAAAGACCAAAACAATGAACCTAGTGACAGTCAACAAACAAATGACAGTCAAGAAAAAGAAGTAAACAGTGAAGAAGGTGACACTGAAAATACAAAGGAAATTAGAGGTGAGGCATATGTCAGTAATAAATAGGACAAAGATGACAGTGGAAAAGATGGCAAAGGCAGCCAAGAAGCAGGATTTGAATGTGACTTCAATGAGAAAAACAATGAAGATCATGAGCCAAATAATGAAGATGATGAATAGGACAGTGAAGAAGAAACTAGCCTAGAGAACTCACCTAGTTAAGAAGAAAATGACCATCACAGCAAGGGAAAGACTAATGAGGGTGCCCAAGACAGTAACCCTACAAAGAGTACAAACAGTGATACAAGGGTTGAGTTAGACAGTGAATACATTGGGTCAAAAGATGAAGAAGAGGATAGTCATGGAGATGAATATATACCAAGCAATAATAAAGACACCTCTAGCATTGCAAAAATAGAGGATGACAGTCCTAAGGATCTTAAAAATGATGATGGCATAAGAGATAATGAGAATGCTTATCAAAAGGGCAGTCAAGAGAAAGGTAAGAGAGATACAAACCTGGAGATCATCCATAAGGAAAAAAGCAATCCTAAGGTCACTAATGATCAAAGTTTGCAAGAAAAACTTGTTGCACCTTTCCCCATTACCTATCAAAGAGGGGAGAGGCATGTGTTTGCTGCCTCCAAAGGGCAAGGGGCCATGCCATCCTCCTGAACTCAAATGATTGATAAACGTAAATAGCAATTGAAAGAGGAAGAAGACAATCATGAAGAGGAGAGAGAATTTGAGCTCATTCACATAGACAGTGATGAGGAAAATGAAACAAGAATTGCAAACTCCCTCTTACAAGACAGAAATGCACAAATCAAAGACTTGGAAGCTGAATTAGAGAGAGCTAAGGATATGATTCATTTCTTGCAGATGTAGAACAAACAAATGAGTGGTTAGTAGGCCATCTATGAAGCAAGGGCGCTCAAATACTGGAAAGAGGCTCAAAGAGAACAGGTGAAGTTGGAGGAGTACATGGGCACCTATAAATAAAGTGAGGATGAGGAGGGTCAATCCAGAAGGAGGCCTAGAACTATGGGTCTAAGAAAGGCTTTGGCACAAGAAAGGGAGCAAGAATCAGCCTAAGCATAAAAAATTCTCCTCACTGAAATTCTTGCCATGGAAATTGAGCATAACAGGGAATCATGGCTTAAAAGGGTCAACATACATCTTGAGACCAAACTGGAGAAGGCCAACAAAGATTTGAACTTGCAAAGAAGAATGACTGAGCACTATGAACAAAGAAACCACTTTGCAAGGAAAAAACTCAAAACTGCCCAAAATGAGGGTCTGGAACCAAAGATGAAAAATACCAAGCTAGGCTTAGTATTTTGGCCCAAGCTTCTCTACAGGTCTCCAAGGACCCATGAGGCTCCTACCTACCAAATTTTGGAGAAATTGAACAAGATTTTGTTTTTTGCAAATTTTGAGGCTAGGAGCGCAACACACCCTGTGCTGTGATTTTTCCTAGGGCATCTTCAGGAGGAGAGGCTTACATTTTTTGGATTCCCCATCATTAGAGGAGTATTCTCACCAATTTTCAGCTCAATTGGAGTTGTTTTGACCCCCCAAAAGGGTAAAAAACACTCATTTTTCCACCATTCTACCCACTTTTCAGAGCATGTGCTGCGCTCCTGGAAGTCTTGGAATTTTCACTTTTTGGACAAATTTCAGAGGTTATATTGAATAAATAAAGGTATATCTGGAAATTATACTTCTATGGCTTTACAATGAGCCATCTCGGAGCCTTTTCTGACATCGAGAAGGCTTCCAAAACACTGCTGCAAAAAGTCCTATTTTTGTGCTGCGCTCCTGGCATAATTTCAATTTTTGACACAGTGTCCTATGCTCCTGTAGATGATTGGGAAGAATGTGCATTTGGAAATTTTTCATATGCTTTTCAGGGCCTAAAAGTCAATATAATTGCTATTTTTGGCTGGAAACGATATTTGTTAGATATTTTTGTGCCTTGGGCCTAGCAAGGCCTCAAGGACAACTTAGGATATTTCTTGTTGGCCAATAGGATTCTAGATACTCTCTTTGGTTTTCCTCCTCCTTGCTTATTATATATAGCATGAGGATTCATTGTAAACAGTTGGGAACTTGATTTGTTTAAGAGCAATACATGGTTTTTGAAATTTGAAGAACAATTTAGTGTTGTGGAGCTTATGGATGGATTGCTTTGATTGATGGTGATGAACGCTTGCTTGAAGGGTCCCTGAGTTTAGTTAATGGTGATGTATCTCTCATATGTTCATGTTTTTCTTGTTTTCCACATTTCCATCTTTCTATTTTGTAGTAGCTCAGAAAATTATAGGATGAGAAATGTTGTTTGAGGCACCTCAATCCTCCTGTTAGCTATTGTTTTCATGTTTTCTTCTGCTGGGTTAGCTTAAAGAATTATTCATTGCTCCTTAGGCCCACCTAAGCTTGTCTATTTAATTATTCGATTAATATGCTAGTTTATAAAGTAAGCCCTGCTTGTTTAAGGCTATCTAAACTCTGTCTTGAAATCTCTCTTTGATGTATTTATTGTTAGTTTAAGTCAAATAGGTATTGTTTCGATCTTGCCCTTTGAATATGCTTATCAGTCTGCCTCGAAGTTCTTTATAGTTTAATGAATTATGTTTAGGCGTTCCTTCTTCATTTATTGATGCTATTTGTCTCTTATATGTTTTCAAATCTTGAAAGTTGAATCATTGAAGTTAGATAAGTTGTATTGCTTCCGTGTTTTACTCTATTGTTTATCTTGAATGTTTATTTGTTTAAAAGTATTGTCACTGAGTAAATGGTGCACCCTATCTCATGATTAGTATCTTTTGTTTATCAATATTAAATACCTCCCTGTTCATAGGTATTTGACAAAGGATTCTTAACTGCCTTTTGCCCTACCTTGGTTCCCGAACTTATTGTCCATTTCACCTCTCACATAAACTTAAAAGATCCATTAACTACACTAGATTTTCCCTATGATGTACCCTGATTCGATAGCAAGATATCAATAACTTCATAGACTCCATTGCCCAATTGATTTGATAACCTCTCACTCCGCCTATCCTACTTGATCATCTTACCCCAACCCAAAACAAACAAACAAACCTACACTTAACAACTAGCCTAAAATCAATCATCCAAAGCGAACAAGTTCACATCCTTTGCATAATAGAGAGAGCCCTCTCTGAGTCTAGGAAGGCTAGGTCCTAGGACTCCAAAGACTGGTCTGATGTTACCCTATCATTTGGTTTACAATTTTCCAAATCACGGGACACTAACACTTCCACTTGTTGAGATACACTAAGATTGATCTATTTTGTAGTTTTCGAATTCTTGTTTCTGTGACTGCTTCATAACTTCTTTTGCTACATGTTGATCTTACCGTTGTTTCATTCGATTCTGCACCAAAATTAGGTTATCCTTTGAGAGTTGGAGAACTTATTGTTGATGCTCGATGTGATATTCCATTTCTTTATCATACATATTAGCTTTCATTTTATCCTTGAAACCATCCAAATTAGCCTCCATGTCAACTTTTAAACCATCTATGACATCTTTGGTTGCTCTTTGTAAGATCAAAATTTGTTGCACTTGGTACTGTAATTTTGATATATCATAATGTAATTCTTTCTCTTCATGCGTCATAGTAGAGATTTATGAGGGCTTAATGGGTGTGGAATTATTTTTAGGGGGAATTATAGAACCTAATACTTATATCTAAGCTTCAACATTCCCATGGAATCACTTCAAACTGATTTTTCAAACAAGACTTACGCAATTTGAAAGAAATACACATATTTTTCTTGCTTTTGAGGAGCTTGATATTGAAACTCAATAATCTCTGTGAATTTGGATCTTCAATATCTAAATTATGGTCCTATAGTAGACCTCTGAATCTTCTTTCCAATGCCATAGATTTGACCTAATTTGGTGTCTTCAAGACAAAGTTATGCCCAATCTCCCACAATGACCTAATTATGGATTGGTTTAGTAGAGTAAACTTATACATCGTGCCATGTGTCACTGTTTCCTCCTTCGAATCTGAAATTGATATACAGAAAACTACATTCCATTTACTTTCGGCCGCTTTTTACAGAATTCCAATCCATTTCTTAGAGAGAGAGTTATGACAATTTTCCCAAGGTCACCTCTTTGAGATGAAATTCGGGAGCCTGCAAAAACCTTAACTTCCACATATCATATCTCCGAAAATATTGTGAACCAAGATCTGAAATTTTTACACGATGTTCCTTAGGATTTATTCGCAAATGGGTTTTTTTTTAGCTTCTGAAACTTGTAGAAAAAAAAAATTATAGTGAAAATGAAACGATGACCTATTTGAAGCAACAAAACCCTAGAGTCCAAAGCTCTGATACCAAATGTTATGAAACCAACTCCCAAAATAGAAGAAAAGAGAGATCAACACCTTAGAAATTAGCCACTACGAGGGGGAAACCTCCTTTACATTACATAAATGAACAATTCATTAGATGATACAAATGACAATACCTCCTTTCTATATATAAGAGTCCATGGGGTCACAATATAATCCTAGCCAGCCTAAAAATAATAATGTATCGGCACAACAATAACAATAGTGGCTTTTATGGGGCACAATAATAACAATATTGGGGCTACAAGGGTACAATAATAACAATAAGGGGGCTACACTAACAAAAATAAGGGGATGCACTAGTATTATAGGGACCTAACATTAACCCTTGCACCATCACAAAGATCTATCTTCTAACAAGACTATCAACACAAATGAATTACTTGCACGGATACAAATACCTATTTAACTTCAGACAACACACATTCAATAATCATAACAATAATAGATTTATAATTAAATCAACACATTAACGTGTAAACATGGGATTCATAATAGATCAAAATTCGCCAAAACTTCTCTTTATTAATAGATCTTCACTGAGTACAATATTTTTCACCTGCGCACACAATAGCAGGGTCCTTGCACAAAAATCATGACTCTTCTTCAGGTTTCCATGAACACAGCAGCAAGAGCCTGTCTTTACCTAGACCGATTACAAAACTTTCCCAAAATCAGATCATTACATTCAATTTTTCAGCAATCAAATTCTATCTAGCTTGAATTGACTCTTACATACTTATAGGAATTAAACGCGAAAATACCATGGTCTCAACCATGGTTTGAGACTCATGTTTTCCATTTTTACCTGTTGCAATGATAAAGGAGCTTTGACCTACCCCAAGGCCCCTTGAATTTTGACCACAACACTTTTTAACAAAACTTAACCCAAAATTTGACCCCAGGGGACCCTAACCCAACACCACTACTTCTCCTCAGCTACTCAGGGAAATTAGCCCTATTGACCACAGTTTGTCAATGACCCCATAGTAGTACACCCCCATTTTTTCAAATGGGATTCATCATGTTCGACGTGGTCACACCATTCAGATTCCATCATTAGACGACATTTTTTATAAATAATGTAAACCCATTCTGCATGTTTATGATGTAAATGATCTAAGTAAGACTGTCATGTATGTAACAACCTAGGTAAGCCTAGTATGTTGGTGACGATTTCTATCCTAGGAGGTTTTTTGTCTCATTGATTTACTTGTGTTTTTTGACACAAGTGATCGGCAGAGTTTTCCCCTCCAGCCTCACCCCAAAGCTAGAGTGGATCTTGTCATCATCATGCTAAGTGAGTCCTAGTGTTTTCTATCGAGTCCTTGTAAAAATAGTTTGGGAATGATCCTAGCTAGTTGGCTGGATTATTTTATTACAAGCTACTTGGTATACTAGATCATGTTTTGAATCGCAAAATTGGGTATCTATTCGAGAGTCTATACGAATGGGTATTCCCCCTTCATGTGTCTAAATGTATTTATCTTATGTAAAGAGGGTTGGAAAAATAATTAAAATCCCCTCTCAGTTAATTAATTAAATTTTCTGGCCAAATTAATTAAAAATATTAAGCCAGAAATTTAATTAATTCTAGGTCCTAGGTGAGTATAAAATCTTTCAAAGGTAAAATTCGTTGGTCCTTAAAAATGAATTTTTAAAGGCCCCAAGCCAAGGGAATTTTGAAAATTTTAAAAAAATTTGGACCCTTGGGCCTAGGTGGTTAAGTCAAAGTCAAAAATTTGGGGTAATTAACTCAAAAATAGTATTTTTGAGTTAATTAAAATGGATTTAAATGATAAATTCGTTTTTTCCCCAAATTTTTAATTTCGACGGTCCAGATTAAAAGATGATCAAATCTTTTCGACGGTCAAGATTATTTTGACATGGATCAACCGAACTAGCCGTTGGAGATTTTGTCCTATAAATTAAAGGTCTTTGTCAGTCTTGAGTCATCCGATCTTAGAATCGCACTTGTCTTCGAAGCTCTTGTGAATTTTTCTTTGATGAATAAAGCATAAAGACTTTGGGGTTACAAACTTTGGTGTTCCTTTTCCAGATCTATGTGGTGATATTGTCTCTAAACTCTGCTACTTTATTTGGTATTTTATGGTTGACAGTCTTCATGGATTAATCTGCATACAGGTATCTTGTGCAGTTTTCTGGGTTCATAAAATGACATTTTGATTTTTCTAAAGGATCTCATGTTATTTTCTTAAATCTCTATCGATCTAAATTTCAGATCTAAGTGTGCAGGGAATTTTTTTTTAAGATTTGAGCGTCTGGAGAAGTTTTCAGTTGGACCAGCTGACTCTCAGATTTGTAAATCTGAAAAAGCCCATCATTTCTAATTTCTCAAAGTTATCTAACGAAATTGTGTTTTTACAGAGTTTTTAAGGCTTGTGCCTCTCTTCAAAAATTCAAATTTCTAAAAAACTGTGCTAAAATGGGTTCAAATCTGGCCATGAGGGCCTCAAGATCTATAAATTAGCTTGTAAATTTGTATCTTCATTAGGGCTGTAAGGGTTTTAAAAAAAAATTTGTGCATATATTTTCAGGATCTGACTGGTTGTGCAGGTTGCAGGGTTTACTCAGAATTTTTTTTTTAGATCTGAGCCAGATCTAGATCTGGCCTTAGAATCGCTTCTATGGGAAAATCTAGACGTTATTTGATTCAAAGAGCATTGCTGAGTTTGACGAAAGAATTTTAGAGTTTGCTGGGCGAATTTTTGTACTGGGTTCTCCTCACACTGATCTTCGCTCCTCTGTCTGACGCCCTCATTTCCTTAACACTGCTTCGATTTCAATATCCATTGAGCCATTCAATTTCTCATCCACTGCTCAGCTTATTCCTACACATCCCTTTGATCTGCCATCTTCCTTACCTACGTTTCTCTTTCCCTCTGCGGCCAGCTCCTTAAACGCTGCCCCTTTCCGAGCCTTTTCCCTTCATTGCTACATTACCCATCTCCTTTGCCTCACGCCGTCGACGTCCCTCATTGTCCGCTTCTTCCCTTGTCTACGCTTTCCCTTCTCTTCCCTCGAGCTGTATAGCCTCTCTTGCCTCCCCTTGTCGTCCTGAACCAGCGTCCAATGCTCCGTCGAGCCCTCGTCCCTCCTCACGCCATCTTCTCCGTCCGACCTGCAGCTACAAACAAATAAACGCACACATATTTGAAAGCCCTCATGTACACACGTTAATTTTTTTGATCGGATTTCCTTTGTTATGTGTATTTTTTGGTTTAGGCTTAGGTTTTATTTTAATTCGATTTTCATGTTAGTTTGTAAATTCGATTTGTGTTTTATTGATTCTTAGTTTTAGATTTATTTTTAGATTTTAATAGTCTTAGTTTAGTTTTAAATTTTGTTATTTAATTTCTAGTTTTGGAATTTAGAATTAGCATTAGATTTGTCTTTTAGTTTTAGATTTTAATTCTAGTTCTTCTTTAGACTAAAGTTTTAATTTAGATTTTTTTATTTTTATTTTGTTTTAGATTTAAAAAAATAATAAAAAATATAAAAATATAAAAATATAATATAATATAATTTTTTATTTTTATTTTTTAAATTCTAAGTCCTATAGTCAAATGAGCTTAATTTTTTTTTTTATCTAAGATTTGACTGTGGAGCATTTCTAGTTTCTGGATTGGGTTGTAATTGAGATATCATAGATTTAGAAATATTTCAAGCATCTGGCATTTTAATTTAAATGATCGTCTCATGATAAGCTTTGCTAATTGGTTTAAGTATCTTAATGAATGGTTGTGGTGCTTTTTACTGAATATCATTGAATATCATTTGTATTTTCATAGCAGCAGTTATACATCCATTACTTGGCTTTAATTTCATAACGGGATCTTTTAACTCCATAAGGCACTGGTTTTAATATAATTGATCTGTGAAGTCTTGTTAATATTATCAAGTAATTGGTTATCTGACTGTGTCTCCTGAATTGGTTGATTCTCAACCAGTTATTTTCCTTCATTTTTGTTAGGGTCTACCTCCCTTAGCTTGCAAGGAGACAACTTAGATAGAGATATTGGGGATCAGGGTGACAGCCCCTGATCTGAGCTGTTGTCGTGGTGCCTAGACATTCTGTGCAACAACAAGCCCACTATGGTCTTCCTGCGCTGCTCCGATGAAGACCAACATAGGGCACAGAGGGCTGCCACCTATCATTGTGACATGTCCATCTCTCACAGTGAACAAGGGCTAGGAGGACTACCCATCTTCTACTGTAGAATTCCTTCTCCACACACTAGTCTCAGGCTCTAGAATCCTACTCTTGGTTGATCAGATCCTTGAGCTCCAACAACTGCCAAGCTAACAGTCACCTTTGTCCATCAAGGTGCTGCACTTCGGCTCCAACTTGGAAACTATCACACTGTCCTCCAACACACCATAAGTTCATAATCTCTTCCACACTTGGTCTTCTCTCACGCTGCCCTCCAACAATCCACGAGAGACCAAGTCCATGTTGTAGCATCTGCTCCTATTTAGGGAATCCCCATAGCTGGGAGAGACCCTTACACATGGTTGCCCACAGACTTCACCAATCTACCCTTTGCCTTGCAATAAAGGAGATATTGCACAAATCTAGGCACATGAATGTGTCCTCACCTACAACACCATCAATCCATCATAAAAGGGTCCTTCTGCAACAAACCTTGTTGTTGTCCTCTTTCCTTCCGATCTAATGTGCCTGCTGTCATCTTGGATGCTTGTTTGGCCTCCCAAAAATCCACGTGGGCTAATCCAAACAACTCCTAAGGCCTCCTCAAGTTTCCCATTGACTGATTGAGGCAAGAGTCAACACTTTGACCCAATACATGACAAACCCTTGCTCCAAATTTGCTGCCCAATCACTGTGGAAACTATCATTGATCTAGGGCATCTAACCATGAGATCTTCCCTCTCCTTATTGACTTCCATAGGCTAACATATCACAATCAAAATTCGGTCAACACCTTTAACTGACAAACCTCTACGAAACACTATTGTACTTTGTCTGCACTTGTTGTCCACTACAGTTCTGGTTAGGGTATACCATGCAACCCTTAATCCTCCACCCAATCAACAAGTTTAAGTCCTTAAGGACTGTGACCTGCCTTGGAGAGGCACCTCCTATGCCACGTTGTCCCTTTCAGCCTTAGTTATCCTTAATGTTGCCCTAAAGACACCTCCAATTGCTTGCTAAGGCCTGCGACCTAGCACAACAACTTGATGTAGCCTTTAGCCTCCTCCAATCAACCCAAATAGTCACCCCACACAGCAATGTAATGTCCCTCCTACTCCTCGGCTTGTATTCCCAACACCTCGGCCCTAGAATAACTACTCAAACTCACCATTTTAGCCTTAAGACATCCCTCAACCAAGTTTGCACTCATGCCCAGAATCTCGACCTATGAACAGACCTATCAGACCTGTCTTTTAACCCTAAGAGAATCCCTCAATAGATCCACATTCCTGCCCAGAACCTCGACCTCCTATGAAAACTTGACCCATGCTATCATTGACCCTCTCTCTGCTGCAGCTAGCGTTCAATTTCAGAGTTACCTTCTTGGAGAATTGTCCCACAAAATGGATGCTAAAACGCTTGCCTTCGCCCTCCTTTTATAAACAATTGAGGGTTTTCTATCTAGGATGTCACACAAGGGTTGCCAGCCTGTCATAAGCCTAAAACACCTGAGGATGACCTAGACATGCAAGTGCAGACCCATTAGTAACGTTCAAAAATTCATAACTCCTCAACGACATCTTAAAATTATATGATTTTTGATGCGCCAAATTTGTCTCGACAAGCATTATCATCCTCATGCATCACATGTTGAAAAATCATCATGGTTTTGGACCAAAAATCGATGGGTGCAAAACCCCCAAGCTTGGATATAAAGCCCACAAGCTCATTTGTGACGCTTTTAACTCCAACCCTCGAATACTAGGGCTTGGAGTACCTCCCAAGCTACACAAAAATCAACACTCCCTCTTAGCAAGGGAGGTACTTCCAAGACTAGGAAGTAACCATCATCATTCGACGATGACACTAGCCCATATGGCATCCATCACTGCAGCATACCTTGTATATGAATATGGAAATCTTGGTAGTGCCTCTGCCTCGTCACATATGAACCTGAAGATCTCAAACCTCCATAGGGCTGCTCCCTCTGAGGCCAGACTCCCTTTGAGCCTACATGATATTCATTGGCTCATTCCTACAAGCACTCATCCTCCTAGATCAAAAACCACTCGTGCAAATCCCACTAATCTCAGATATGTAGCACCACGATTCGATGAAGACTCTAGCCTGCCAACCTATAGTCCATCACATGAAGCCATCTTGATCAACCTGATCTCATCCATGCCAAAGAAACCCTCGAGCTGTCCCAACCATCCATGACACATTAACAGAATTCCACAATCAACTATCTTCTCCACAACAAAGTGTTGTTGACTAGGCTCACCACCAATCCTCCAGAACTCCCAACCCATCTCGCCATGTAACATGTCAAGTCCACATCTCCATGTATTCAACTGCACCCTCAATTCCATGATCTAGACACTAACAACTCCCTCTGAGGTTATTTATTGTGCACACTCTGATTCATTGTCCTCCAAAGTAGCTTAGATATCCTCGGATACCATGTTGAATTTAAATGACTTTGGGTCTAGGATAGATTCTTAAATCACTGGTGCTACCAAACCAAGAATCTCAACTACTAAACTACTTTGCACAACGAAAATATAAAGCAATAAATCATATATACACAAATATACACAAATTTTTAATTTTTCAACCCAAATTCATTATATTTACAACATATAATACAATAGTCTAGGGCTCTCGTACTAGGGATAATGGCCCTCATACATCCACTAGTACAAGACAAGATACTCTGATCATCTAGATGTAGAATCTAACAACTCCTCTGAGTCATACCCTGTACCTGCTCGATCCTTTGACCCCTGATCTATAGAAATGACCTCTATCAATGCTCCAAGTCCATCTGGCCACTGAATCTCGACTGTCCAATCTGCTCTCTAGTTGTCCCTTCGTCCATCAAGAGCACAACACATCGAGACTCTTGTCGATTTGTTCATAGTTCCACTTGTGAAAAACTCTCAATCTGCCCATTGTTGCTCTTCAGCTACTCAGCAACTTCAACCCATTATGGTATTCCTACGCTGCTTCGATGAAGACCAACATATGGCACGAAGAGTTTCCATTTATCACTGTGATATGTCCATCTCTCAAAATTACCATGAGCATGAGGAATGCCCATATTCTACTGTATAAGTCCTTCTACACACACTAGTGTCAGGCTCCACAATCCTGCTCCTGGTTGATCAGACCCTTGAGCTCCAACAACTGCCAGGCTAACAATCACCTTTGTCCATCAAGGTGCTGCACTTCGAATCCAACTTGGACACTATCAAGCTATCCTCCAACATACCATAAGTGCCCAATCTCATCCACACTCGGTCTTCTTTCGGGTTTCCCTCCAATAGTGCACGAGAGACCAAGTCCACGTTGTAACATCTACTCCTATTTACGGTATCCCCACACCTGGGAGACCCTTACACATGGATGTTCAATTTTGGGTAGCATCATATGTGCTCTAAGTCTCAAAATTTGCAAGGAGGCTTAGACACATGTATTCTAAGTAACCCATAAAACGTTTGGTGAAATTCCATCCAGATTGTATTCTATTAAAATAAATAATTATTTTTAAAATGATCCTTAGGAAAATAAAATAATTAAAGTGAATTAATAGAATATGGGTGTGAATGTTCTAGAAAAGGTGGATCAAGTCAAAATTTAATCTTAGCCATTGATTAGAGATCTAATTAGGGCCATTTAAGTTTCAACGAGAAGACTATAAGAATGGCTTGAAGGGTCATTTGGAAATCACAATTGACAAGATGGAGAAAATATTAGAGATAAATTTCTTTAGTGAGCAGTGCTTACGGAGAAAATTTTATCTAAATATCTTTCGCAGAGGGGAAATAATTCTGATTGGAAGCATTCTTGACCTGGAGAGTGCATATCAGTAGAGACAGAGAGAACCACAGTAGCAACGTAGAGCCAGTAATGTCGTGCTTACGCAGTCACTGCGCAAAGGCTGAAGGAACGTCACAATTTTGCTGAGGAGACAATGTTGGGTGAGTGCTAGATCCTGGAGAGATTTTCCGGAGGTCGGGACATCTTTGTTTCCAGCCAATAGACATACCAACACAGAGACAGAGGAAAACCATAGCTGTGACACATATATTACGCAGAGGCAACGCAGGGCAGTCTATTTTGGATGCTGATTAGTGCCAGGTTCCCATGGAAGAGTGAGGTTTGTCTCATGAGATATTTTATGTCAATTTATCTGCATGATTTGATAAATGTATCAACCATAGACTTGTACTCAGAAATAATTACTGCATAATAATATAAACCCTCATCTGCTGCACCGGTTTTCCCAAATTGTTTTTCTTCAAGGACATTAGTCCAAAAATAACTGTATCAGATGTGTGTGTGATCTATTCTTGTTCAATTTTGTTTCTGCACTTGTATTTCTTCCACAATTTATTTGTGTAGGTTGCAGTGAGATGTATTTAGTGTTTTCCGTAGGAAATTGCAAAAAAATTGTTAAGTTAAAATTAACAATTAGGTGAATATCTTCCAGTTGCTGCAATAGGATTCCAGTTTACAGAATTTTCACATGGTATTAGAGCTTGCTTAAGCTAAGTGCAAGATAATCAAATAACAAATCAAACAGATACAACATGGTAGAATAAACCAGGGATTAAGGAGTTGCGCAAGCAATAGATCAAGTTCCTAGTAAAGTGCACAGTCCAAGCTAGGAGGGCTAGACCAACAAGGAAAATATCTCTCCGAGTGAGCCGGCGAAGAGGTAGGATTGTTCCAGATTGTTGTTTGTCTGAGGTAGAGGGAGCAAAATAGAAGATCTATGCAGATCAATAGCTGGAGGGACACAATTTTTTGTGTAGCAGTGATTGCTGGTGCATAAACATCGAGAAGAGTAGCTAAAAGACCATTTTGGGGATCTTGACCTTAGTGAGTTTCTTGCCCAAAGAAGCTCAGATTTCTTGTGCAATAGCAACAAATTTTGTGGCTTGCTCCAACAGGGAGTTCGTAAAGCCACCTACGCATGAGAGAGTTAGAGGAAACAAATTGACAATTGTTGGGTGAGATGGCCACTAGTGGATTGCGTGAATAGGATTGGTTGGAGGGTGCCACCAACTATGTAATCTGGAAGGCAAGGGTTTCCTTCCTTCTAGATGAGAATGACCTCAAGCACTTTATCCAAAATTCTCTGGTTGAACCGGTGGATGCAAAACCATTAAGGGCCTTCAATAAGAATATGGAAAAGGCCAAAAGATTGATCCTCGACGGAGTGAAGGATGACATTGTGTCTCACATTTTCGGTAAAGGGACAACCAGGGAGATGTGGGAAGAATTGGCTACATTGTATGAGGGATCTTTTGAGCAGCAAAATATGTTTATGGAGGAGAAAATGCGGACCACCAAGATCAAAAGGGAGAGTGTATTGATTCGTTCCTATCTAGACTTCAGGAAAACTGAGGTCAACTGGCAGCCATAGGAGCAACTCCTAAGGCCACATAGATGGTTGGATTGGGCCTCAACTTAGTGTTTGAAGAATATAAAGTCATTGTCCAGAGCATCCTGGGAAAAGACAATTTTTTGGACTGGGAGTTGATGTGGGCAACTCTTCAACAAGAAGAGATGAGAAGAGAATTACTCAAGTGTCAACTTGAGGGCGAAAAAAATAGTGGTTCGAAGGTCAAGAAGGAGGAGGAGAAGAATGTGACCCTTGCATCAAAGGGGTAGCAAGAGAAGTGTAGGAGGAAGAAGGATATTTCAAAGATCAAGTGCTTTCGGTGTGGTGAGATGGGACATTACACCACACAATGTACTCTTAGAAGAAGGACAAGGATGAGAAACATGATCCTCAGGTCGGAGCAACGAGGATAGAGGAGGAGGAATTTTCTATGAGTTCCCATATGCCTCGAGGAAGGAGGTGGGGTGATTTGGAGTTTTAGACCTAGAGATCTACAATATTTGGCAAGATCCTTGAGGAGTCCACCTCTCAGATCAATACCTTTCTGCAGGAGCCCAAATCATAAGTAGTGGGATGGACGGGTGCCAGTTGGTGTAGAAGTGTTAGTGTAGTGGTTAGTAGCACCAGAGTCTGAATAACATAGATAAGAGTTGTCAGCAGTGGAGGAAGGCACAATGTAGAAGCCAGTAGCATTGCAACAACTTTAGAGGGACAACACAGAGGCTAGAAACAATGAGATCTTCATCACTGATATGCATCATAATTGTCCAATTTTGGATGTTTTTTAGTGGCAGTAAGCAACTATGATGCATTGCAGTGGCAGAGTCAACAATAGCATGAATGTAGAATTCAGAGAGAGTTGCAGTACGGATGCAGTGTTGACAGTGGCAGGGTCAGAAACAATACAGATGCAACATTTGCACAAGGTTTATGGGCAACAGTGTCAATTATCAACAACGCAGAGGGAGATGTTATAGGATCAGAGTAGTACTCAAAGGGTGTATTTCTAGAGCACATTCCTCGCTAATAGGGAGTGTTGATTTTGGGGTAGTAACAGATTTTCTCTAAGTCTCAAAATTTTCAGGGAGGCTTAGACACATGTATTCTAGATAACCCAGAAATAGTTTGGTGAAATTCCACTTGAATTGTATTCTATTAAAATAATTAATTATTTTTAAAGGGAACCTAAGTCTAAAATTAGGAAAATAAAATAATTAAAGTGAATTAATAGAATATGGGTGTGAATGTTCTAGAAAATCCGGATCAAGTCAAAATGTAACCTTGGCAATTGATTTAACAATAAAACTTATCATTCATCATTCTAGAATCTAAATTGAAAGCAAAACAAACTAGTATATTAGTACAATTATATACTATATACTAGATACTGAAGTTTCAACACTAAAATAGTAAATTACTAATTTCAATATTTATATAACTCAAAGTCTCAAACTAAAAATTATTTAAGAGTGAGGAGTCAAGAATCAGCCTGAGGTCATCAATATCTTGTGTCACAACACAAAAGTTAAAACTGGAAAGTAAAAATGGACAATGAACACTGAAAATAAAATCAACATCAAGGACTCGATCTCAATGATTGGCCCCATACATCTCTTTGTTGCATAAAGTCACTAGGACCATCAATGGGAATGTTGCTATATGAGTCAAAGTCACTCTCTTGAGTAACCAATGGAACTCCAACCAAACCATGTTGTATCTCATCTAGTCCATCCTCATCATCTATTTTTGCACTATCCTCTGGATCCACATCCCATCGTGTTCTTGGTACCCTCTAGTACTCCAGTGTCTTCCTATGTACAAGACATAGAGAACTATGCACTGCAACTAGCTTCTTTTCTCTCCTAGAGGAAAGTCTATTCCTCTTGATATAATGGATGAAGTTATAAGTGGACCAATTCCTCTCTATTGCAGAGGAAGTAGCACTCTGAGAAAATAAGCGAATAACAAGTTGTTGGATCTCTGGAGCATTAACCCCATGCATGGTCCACCAACTAATGGGGTCATCCTGGTAGAAGAGAAGCACTCAGTAGGAGAGAAGAGCTTGATGGTAGGAAAGAAGAGCTCGACGGAAGGAATTAATTGATCGACAATGGGCAAGAAAATTTGGGAAATGAATTGGGAAGTTAACCTAGGTAACTTTTTAATGTTTACTTTAGTTTTATTTATTTTTATTTTTATTTTATGTTTTTAATTGAGTAAATTTTCATTTTTTTTTTAATATTAGGGGTTATAAGACAAATTAATGGGGGCACACATCCGCCCTCAAAAGGGGATGCCTAAAAGTGCCCCTTTTGAGGGGATTCCCATAAGCACCTTTTTTGGGGAGTCACGTTCCCCACACTAGGTAAACACACGCCCCTACGTCTCCCGAAGACTCCCCAAAAAAGGTGCATGGGGAAACGCACCCCCAAATGTCCCACATCCCAGGTGCATGGGGTGTGTGCACCTGACCCTGCCGTCCCTGTGGAACACTAGTTAAATTATTCAGTAAATGGTGTATAAAATAAATGCATGTTGATGTATTTAATGATTTCTATTTAATGAAAATATTAAGTTGAGATCTTAGGATAATATTCACTCGCTCAATTCAATAAGTCTACATTTATTTGGTTGCTAGGACCCCTCGTCGACGAGTTGAGGAGGAGGGTGTGTGTTGGTGTAAACAATTTAGTTGTTAGTTATTCTTGACTTGGTGGATATTTAATGTAGAACATGTTTTCCATTTTGACTAACATTATTGATGAGCCTGGGATATGTACTTTTTTGCTGATTAGTTTCAGTCTTTTTAATGAGAACTCGAACTCCCATTTACCTAGTAGACACCCTTTTCTAGGCTATATCATCTGATAATACCCATTTGGTTTCCTTTAAAATTCTTGGCAATTTGATTTATCATTTTTTATAGGGACATTGAATGAACTATCCATGTTTAAATATGCTGATGTGATGCATTGATAAATCATTGTGGTAGGAACAAGTCTTTTGTGTTATTTCAATGATTACTATAGAATTCCCTGTATAAGGAAAGATTATTGGAAATATATTGTGGAATTAGTTTAGAATCTTTGTTGTGGAATTAATATGGGTGCGAAGTGAATTTTAGATTTCGAACCTTTCTACGAAAATCCTTTGAATTTTCAAGCATGAGAGTGTAAGGTGGGATTTTGATGGAGTAGAAGAATTTGGAGTAGAAAGCGGTTGTTAGGTCCCTATATTACTAGTATAGTCCCTTATTGTTGTTAGAGTAACCCCCTTATTATTATTGTTGTACCCCTGTAACCCCCATATTGTTATTATTGTGCCCTTACATTATTATTGTTAGGTCGGCTAGGATTACATTGTGGCCCCATGGACTCCTATATATAGAAACGAGGTTTTGTCATTTGTATCATCCAAGAATTGTTCATTTATGTAATGTATTGGAGGTTTCCCCCTCAAAGTGGCTTATTTCGAAGGTGTAGATCTCTCTTTTCTTCTATTTTTGGAGCTGCTTTCATAACATTTGGTATCAGAGCTTTGGATTCTAGGGTTTTGCTGCTCCAAACAAGTCATCATGGAATTTTCACTATAACTTTTTTTCTACAAAGGTTCAGAAGCTGAAAGTTTTACAGAGCGAATCTGAAATACTAAGGAACATCATGTAAACATTTCAGATCTTGTTTCGTAACATTTTTGGAGATATGATCTGTGGAAGTTAGGCTTCTTTTAGGCTCCCAAATTTCACCTAAAACAGGTCATCGTGGAATTGTGCTATAAATTTTTTTTTTTGCGAAGGTTCAGAAGCTGAAATTTTTACAGAGCGAATCCGAAATCCTTTGGAAACTCTTGTATAAATTTCAGATTTTGGTTCACAATATTTTCGGAGATATGATCTGTGGAAGTTAGGGTTTTTTCAGGCTCCCGAATTTCATCTCAAAGAGGTGACCATGGGAAAATAGTCATAACTCACTCTCTGAGTGTCAAATTGGAATTTTGTAAAAAGAGATCTCAAGTACACAGACTGTAGTTTTCTGTATATCAATTTCAGAGTTGAAGGAGGAAACAGTGACACGTGGCACGTCGTACAACTTCACTTTACTGAACTAGTTCATAATTAGGTCATTGTGGGAGATTGGGAATAAATTTGTCTTGAAGAATCCAAATCAGATCAGCCCTATGGAATTCGAAAGAAGATTCAGAGTGCCACTATAGGGCTGAATTTTAGATATTGAAGATATGAAATCATAGAGATAATTCAATTTCAATATCGAGCTCCTCAAAAGTAAGAAAAAGGTGTATATATATATTTTTTTTTGAATTTTGTAAAAAGTGGCCGCAAGTACACAGACTGTAGTTTTCTGTGTATCAATTTCAGAGTTGAAGGAGGAAACAGTGACACGTGGCACGTCATACAACTTCTCTTTATTGACTAGTTCATAATTAGGTCATTGTGGGAGATTGGGAATAACTTTGTCTTGAAGAATCCAAATCAGATCAGCCCTATGTCATTCAAAAGAAGATTCAGAGTGCTACTATAGGGCTGAATTTTAGATATTAAAGATCTGAAATCATAGAGATAATTCAATTTCAATATCGAGCTCCTCAAAAGCAAGAAAAAGGTGTGTATTTTATTTATTTTTTTTTTTTTATTTTTTTTTTTTTAAATTTTTAATTAATTAATTAATTAATTTTTATTATTATTCTTATTATTATTATTTTTCTGAATTGCATAAGTCTTGTTTGAAGAATCAATTTTAATTGATTCCAAGGGCATATTCTAGAATAGATATCAGTATTGGGTTCTAAAATGCCTCCTAAAAATAATTCAACACCAATTAAGCCTTCAAAAGGCTCTACTATGCCTCATGAAGATGAAGAAATGCAACATGACATATCAAAATTTCTAGAGCAAGTGCACCAAATTTCGCTCTCGCAAAGAGCAACAAAAAATGAAATGGATGTTTTGAAGAAAAGCGTGGAAGCTATGATGGATGGATATGAGGAAGTTTGATGGCAATGATCTCGTAACATGGATACTACAAATGGAGAAATATTTTGATCTCAATAATGTGCAAAACACACAAAAGGTATGCATTGCAACTTTACATTTAGAACAAAATACATTTGTATGGTATCGATGGCTTTGCTCTCGTAAAAAAATTGTCACTAGGTCCATTTTTACAGAGGAAATGATAGCACATTATGAGGAACAAAGAGGAGTACCTTCTTTAATCAATTTATAAATATCAAACAAAAGGGTTCAGTGGTGGAGCACATTGAGGACTTCCAAAAATTGAATATAAGGGTAACTGATATTCTAGAGGAACACAAGATTGATGTCTTCATAGGGACTTTAAAGGATAACATCCAACATGAAGTTCGCATTTGGGAACCTGATTCATTGGAGAAGGCATTTAGGTTGGCAATAAAAATTGAATGTAAAATTATGGCGACAAGGAACCCTACCACACATCTATAAAGATGGAAGTATTTCTATTCCTAAACTTCCACAACCTACAAGGTTGACACCACAAAAATTGGAAGAAAAAAGAGCAAAAGGGATTTTCTACAGTTGTGATATTAAATACACTTAAGGTCATAAGTGCGTTGAGAAGAAATTATTTTACATAGATTGTGAAGAGGAGGAAGAAAATGAACAAGAAACTTCAAAAGAAGAGGATATACACCAGGAACCAACCCTAGAAGAAGAAGAAATGAGTCCGACCATATCATGTAATGCATTGGAAGGAATTACCACTCCTCAAACTCTGAAGATAGAAGGACATATCAAGAAGAAAAATGTAATAGTGTTGATTGATTCGGGTAGTACCCATAATTTTATTCATTATAAGGTAGCCAAGGAATTGAATTGTTCCCTATACCCAGTAGCAGAATGTCAAGTGATGGTTGCAAATGGAGGAACTATAAATTGCTCTGGAAAGTGCCATAATATCAAGCTAGCCATGGGGGAATATGTATTGAATAGTCCAATGCTTTCCATCCCAATGGGAGGTGCTGATGTTGTACTATGAGTAAAATGGTTACAATATTTGGGGACAATAGCTTTTAATTTTCAAGAAATTTTCTTGAATTTTTTTTTCAGAAGGAAAGGAAATTGAATTATGGGGTATTGCAAGGAAACTAGGAAAGATAATAAGATCTAATGTCATGACAAAGATTCTGAAGAAAGAAAAATGAGGCGTAATTGCACAATTATGCTCACTAGAAGTTCCAACATCAAAATCATCTATTTCTCCATATCTCCAAAAAGTCTTGGACAATCATTCCAAGGTGTTTGAAACTCCCAAAGGAGTCCCACCAATTCGTGATCATGATCATGTTATTCATTTGATTCGAGGAAGTGTTCCTCCAAACATCAGGCCTTGCAGATATCCTTATGTCCAAAAGAGTGAAATTGAACGTATGAATGCAAAAATGTTAGAGGCGGGTATAATTCAACCTAGTCAAAGTTCTTTCTCTACTCCAGTAGTATTGGTGCACAAGAAGGATGAATCATGGCGCATGTGTCCGGATTATAGGGAGATCATTAAGCTCACTATTAAAGATAAATTTCCCATTACCGTGATTGATGAATTATTGGATGAATTACATGGAGAAATTTGTTTTACCAAGTTGGATCTTCGTTCAGGATATCATCAAATTAGAATGAAGACTGAAGATATTCCGAAAACAACATTTCAAAGTCATGAGGGTCATTATAAAGTTTTGGTCATGCCTTTTGGCCTTACCAATACAGCTTCTACATTTCAAGGGTTGATGAATTCCATTTTCAAACCCTTCCTTAGAAAATTTGTGCTAGTTTTTTTTGATGATTTACTAATCTACAACAGATCTTGGAAGGATCATGTTCAACATGTTGATAGGGTGCTAAAACTATTGGAGGAGAAACAATTGTATGCAAAAACATCTAAATGTTTCTTTGGAGTACAAGAGGTGGAATATCTAGGTCATATTGTATCTCACGAGGGTGTTAAGGTAGACCCTAACAAAACTAAAGCCATTAAGGAATGGAAAGTCCCCATAACCATAAAGCAGTTGTGCAGATTTCTCTGGTTAACAGGGTATTATCGCAAGTTTGTTAAGAATTATGGGAGAATAGAAGCACCTATAACAACATTATTGAAGAAAGATGCATTTTCATGGACTCCTGAAGCAACTAAGGCCTTTGAACATCTTAAAGAGGAAATGTGGCTAGCACCAGTCTTAGCTACGCCTGACTTCACAAAAACCTTTGTTGTGGAATGTGATGCCTCAGGAAATGGAATTGGTACTGTTTTAATGTAAGAAGGAAGACCCATTGCTTTTGAAAGTCATCCAATCAAAGGAAATTATTTACAAAAGGCTATTTATGAGAAGGAAATGTTGGCAATACTACATGCACTAAAGAAATGGAGACCGTACTTAATGGGAAGAAACTTCAAGGTAAAAAATGATCATGATAGTCTTAAACACTTTTTGGAACAAAGAATATATTCAGAAGAGCAAAAAAAATGTGTCACAAAGATGTTGGGTTATGACTTTGAAATCATCTACAAAAAAGGGAAGCTAAATGTTGTTGCAGATGCACTCTCAAGTAAGGATGAATAGGTGGAAGCATTGCTTTGTGCCATTTCTATTATCCAACCAGATTGGATAACCGAAGCAAGGGATGAATAAAAGAAATACAAAGAAGTGTGGACACTCATTCAAAGGTTGCAGCAATATCCTAGTACATCTGATACATTTAGTTGGAAAAATTCCTTATGGTACAAAGATCGCTTATATATTTGCAAGAATTCCCAAATAAAACAAAATATTCTTTTGGAATTGCACACTTCTCCTGTAGGAGGACACTCGGGATTTTTAAAAACTTACAACGGGGTGAAGAAATATTTTTTTGGGATGGCCTTAAATCTGATATTCAAAATTTTGTGGCGGAATGTTTGGTTTTCCAGCAAAATAAAGTTGAGACAATTTGGTCTTTGGTCTTCTAGCACCTTATCCATTCCAGTCAGCATTGGGAGGATATTTCAATGGATTTTATCACAGGTTTACCTAAGTCTGAAGGAAGGAGTGTCATCATGGTGGTAGTTGATAGACTTACCAAGTATGCACACTTTTGTGCATTATCTCATCCATTTAAAGCAATTAAAATTTCTACTGCATTTATGGAAACAATTCAAAAGCTACATGGAAACCTGAAGATTATTGTAAGTGACAAAGTTCCCATTTTTACAGGAAATTTTTGGACGGAATTATTTTCTTGTTTGGGTACTCAACTAGCTCATAGCTCGTCTTATCATCCTCAATCCTATAATCAGATAGAGATAGTAAATAAATGTTTGGAAGGATATCTTCATTGTTTTATATGTGATAAACAAACACAATGGGTCAAGTGGTTACCTCTCGGATGGTGGCATAACAATTCCTTCCATCTTAAACAAAATGACCCCATTTATGGAATTTGTATGGATATCATCATGTCCATCACATCTTTAAGGGAAAATTCTAGAGTTCAAGCGTTGGAAGATCATGGAACATCCAACGAGAGTTCTTCCAACTCTTTCCCAAAGGACAACACAAATTTGGCACAAAATCGGGTGAAATGACGGATCAACAACATGATGAAAAGGTTACGCGTAGGAGGCTGAACTGTGCACAACTACAATCATACAAACAAATGTCCATCAAGAAAACTAAGAAGGATAATAAATTATCACCAAAGTACTATGGTCCTTACAAGGTATTGCAAAATATTCGAACTATGGCATACAAATTGGAGCTTTCCACTTCTTTGCGAGTGCATCCATTTTTCCATGTTTCTTAGCAAAGAAAGGTTATATGAATGAGCTTGGTGATTAAATATTGTAGAACTTGATGAGGAAGGAAAAATCATATTGGAACCTGAAGCAGTCACGGAAACAAGAACTCAATAGCTACAAAATCGATCAATTTCAGAGTATCTCATCAAGTGGAAGAACTTACCCACTGAAGATTCTACATGGGAGGATGAGAATTTTATACAGAAGCACCCAGAGCTACTCAAGCATTGAGGACAACACCTTTTTGAAGGAGAGGAGCATGTTAGGTCCCTATATTACTAGTATAGTCCCTTATTGTTGTTAGTGTAACCCCCTTATTGTTATTATTGTACCCCTGTAACCCCCATATTGTTATTATTGTGCCCTTAAATTATTATTGTTGGGTCGGCTAGGATTACATTGTGGCCCCATGGACTCCTATATATAGAAAGGAGGTTTTGTCATTTGTATCATCCAAGAATTTTTCATTTATGTAATGTATTGGAGGTTTCTCCCTCGAAGTGGCTTATTCCTAAGGCGCTGATCTCTCTTTTCTTCTATTTTTGGAGCTAGTTTCATAACAACGGTGTAGTTTCCAAAAAATGAGGACTGCCAACAAGAAGAGGACCCATCAAAATTAGATGCAATTATTAGAAATTCCCAAGATGTTTTTAGTTAGTCACTTCATAGGAATTTGTTGTTTTTAAAGATTATTTAGAGAAGTTTTGGGAGGAAATATGATTTGAGGTTGTAGGGTATCTTTGGGATTTGGTTGAAATCCCCAACCCAAGCCCCATGCTTTTAAATATCTTGGATATGAACCCATTTGGGTTCATATTTTGAGAGAAGAATTTGACACATTGCATATTGTGTTCATTCATCGCTGGTTCAAGATTAATGCAATACATATCAATATAGATTCTTGATTGCATCTCTTTCATTAGTGTTTGTAGTTGAGGATTCATCCCAATAATATTCTTATTAAGGGTCAGCTCTGGCAGTGGTGTCCCTTCTTGTGAGCTATGGCTTTATTTCTATAGGACTTTATTCATTTCTTTGTTTTTTTTCTTCTAGAACTAAATATGTCTAGTTTCTATTATATTGTACAAAAATATACAACGATATAATTCAGTATTCCCACTTGAATTGTTGTGTTAGCAAATTTCGGTGAGAAAGAATATGTTCAAAAAAGAAAAAAGGGGGTTACTCTTGGTGGGGAAACTAGCCCAGAAACTAGACCATGTAGCAGGAGGGGTGCTACTTGGTCCTCCAATCACTATATAGTTACCATATACAGGACATTGATCCTTGTGGTGCCCTTTGTCTTTGGTGGGATATGTAGGTTGACTTAGTTGTAATTGAGTGATTCGAAGTTGTAACAAAGTTGGAAGTGTAGTTATGCAAGTTGTAAAGTAGTTTAACTCAGTTAAGTGAGTTAAAATCAGTTGTGATAGTTGTAACTGAAGATACAGTAGTGAGAGATCAAGTAATTAATTCAAAATTAGTGATCTCACATGCAACTGAAGATTTACTATTATTAACTGCATGCATGTCAGATCCAGTGAAGACCCAGTTGAGTGAAAGGGAATTAAACTATCAGTTGTGACATTATCTGGTTGCACACATGAAACCACACACACATTGGATGTTCCCATGAGGATTGCAAAGTCAAGGCAGGAAATATTGCACTCATTCAGGGATTTCTATCAGCTGGGATTACGCAATGGAGGCAGGCTTTCTAGAGACAGTAAATTGGCTAAGGATCTTGCCAATTTTTGTATGACATTGTGAGATAGTTAGCTCATGTACTAAGAGCTCTTGGATTATAGCTTTGTATGTAATTGTTTCATGATCCATGATATAATACATAAAAGAAGATAGTGGCGTTTTTAGCTATAAGCTTTCCCTGGTAAATTATCTGTGTTATATGTGATTGATCTTTCTTCATGATATTGTGATTGGCGATTGTGTTTTAAATTCTGCAAAGATTTGTAGAAGTGATTCTGTATTTAACAGTATCATATTATTAGATCAGGAGAATCTAAGACATACATGTATTTTGTATTAAATTTATACACTTTTCCGCATGTTCCACAGATTGAAAAAATGTGCAATATAACTGTTTGAGATGCGAAACATATTTACCAATCCTAGGAAAGAACTCTATTGCGTGTTGTCTCGTCACCTGACAGATAGTGCACCATAGTGTGGGGTTCTCATTAGGCCCTGCCACATTCTTAATTGGACTTGGTCCTCTAATCGCTAGATAGTTAACATATACAGGACATTGATCCTTCTGTCACCCTTTGGCTTTGCAGCACACACGCCATACTTCTTCACACATATCATTTTCTTTTCCTTCCGCAAACTTTGTATTTCCAAGTGTAAGGAAACTAACTGGCTCTGTATTTGCTGAGCCCCAACCTGCATAGCTTGCACAGGTGAGGCCTCTAATTTCATTTCGATCTCCACAACTTCAGCTTGCGTCGTGATCTTTTGCTGGGATAAAGTTTGGTGTAGATGTGGCAACAACATTGCAATGGCCCATTCTTTATACTGCGTACCATCAATAGTAAATCCTCCGTCTCTGATGGTGCACTTCAACCGTTGATTTGCCTCCCATACAGATTCATTTACTTCTTGGTGAATTTCCTTTAATTCAGTAACACATTGAGCATATGATTTTGGATTTTTGAACTGCTCCTTCAATGCAGCTTTAAGCTCATTGATCATTGCATTAGGTTTGTTGCTACATACCTCATGTACCCGTCCAATGCGTGTTCCTGAAATGCAATAACAAGATGCGCTTTCTTAACATCATCATTATTTCCTTGTTGCGCTGTCCACACAACTTTTTCGACGAACCAGAATTGCTCAGTATCTTCATTTCCAACACCCCTGAAATTTTGCAGCTTCATGGAATTAGCAGCTTTACTACAAAATAACTGATTATGTGCAGCTTTCTCAAAATGCCATAATCCATGATGAATTAAATAGATTAATCTTGAATTTTTCATGCTTTAAATTTCATGTTGATAGATAAAGAACAAATATCTTGCCAAACAGTTTAATCTTGGCAGATCAGTAGTTAGGTAGAGAATAAAAAAGGATCTCAATAGCTTAATCTGAGCCCTTGAAAGAAATAACGATAGAAATTAGTTAGTTTGTTTTTTTAATAGAAAAATGAACAAGGGTTTGCAAGCTCAAATGCACCCAAGAAAAATGAAAAAAAAATGTTAAGGTAGCATATGGGTAGGAAGAAAGCAGTTTCACAAGGCATAGATAAACATCATTTGGAAAATTACTAATTTTCCTCCCCACAATGTGTTCCAATACTATACCCTTCATTTATAAAGACTCAAAGCATTTCTCTAACTTTTGGTGGGACCAGACCCACGTCTTGATGACTAATTGGCACCAAGGTATTGAAATTTCCCACATTTTCATCCTTTCCCCTTCATAACAAGCCTTTTTTCCCCTTATATTACTCATTTTATCCTCCAAAATCTCCTTTTCCTAAGTTTAAAATACATTTTTACTTAGAAAAAATAAAAACCCCTTTAACCAATTCTCATTTCATTCAAAAATACCCAAAAAACCCAAAAGAAATGCTTTTATCCTAAGTATAAGTGTTAAAATGTTAATATTGGGCCACTACTATGAAAATCATGTCACAATCATGTTTTAACACTATACTTAGTACATTTTTTCATTCCCACTCATACATTGCATTATTAACGCACTAATATAATGTATTAACTCCCCAAAATACCCTTCAGAATTCATTTTATATTAATAAATCCAACCCATATTTTACTTTTAACCTATGGTATATTTTTCCCACGTGATATTTTCCTCGCTCCCCATAGGTTTAAACTATCCCTTTTATATTAACCCGCCCAATGTTTACATTACACATATATCCATTTTATTTGTTATACATAAACCTTACCCACCTATCATATTCAATATTTAAACTATGTGTTAAAACATTAAATTTTAATACATTTACCGCTCCCATTGCATAACTAATCCCGGGCCCCACGCCCATTACCCTGCAGCTCCATCATTAAATCTCGACCATTCGCTGCATTTCATCAGATCCGACGGTGCAAATCTCCCATTGCAAATTTAATTGCACGATCAATAACCAAAATGAAATTTGCGATAAAAGTTGTTTTGAACCTTTATCTCTCCTCCACGCGTCATTTGATTGTTGGATCGCATCGATTCAACAAAAACCATTTACCGCCTTTTGACATTGTGAAAACCACTGGGGGTAATATCCTCCTCCACGCCTAAAACACCATGATTTGAAATGATCTGTGTTTAATGCAATTACTGTTCACTAAAACTGTTTATAAACAACCAAATTGCATTCATTTCAAGCTTTTGTTACCATTTTCTATTCTTAAAACCTTTGCAAAACAAGAAAATCACGCTTCCACCTTTGTTTTGCCTAAAAAACTACCAAAAATCGTCAGAATTAGTTCCTACAATCACTGAGAAGCCTCCAGACTACATATAAAGACCACAATAAGCTTTTGAAAGCTTTCAAAACCCAACAAACCCTTTTCTACAACGAATTTCTAGGTATTCTTCAAAAAGAGATCTATCCATCAAATCTAAAAGAAATATATTGTTAATTGAAGCCTTATAAGCCTGTATACCTTAAAAGAATGCCCCTTTCTTTCATAAATTCATTAGATAGGCGCAAACCCTGAGTATTCTTAGTTTCTGGAAGTTGTGACCTATTTTAGAACAAATTTGAAAATGAGTTTTGCCATCTGCTGACCTAAAAAACCTTCCGATACATCCAAATCTTTTTCCACATTACTTAGAAGCCTTCTTTCTCGAAATTTGATGTTTTAATATTGTTCTATTACATAAATTTTACATAAATTTCACTAATAACCCTTGAAATCTTCTGTTAAAGCTATAAGGTCAAGAAAATTGCACTTTTTGATACATAATTGCCAATTTAAGTCAGAGTGATCAGTAGTAACCTTTTTTGTAGTACAAGATAAACCCTATGTTATATTTAAAAGTCCTACTGTAAATAGTTTAATCTTACAGAAGTGTGTGAGAGACCTAAAAATAGAGTTTTAAAGGTTAAGAGTGTTTAAAACTGATAAATTAAACCTATCAATGGCATCCAAAAGCACAATTGTAATCAACCCTCTACAACCTCCTGTTGTAGATGTAGAACATACTCCCTTGGCAAATGTAGACTTCAAAATCACAAATCCTATAACTAAATTTAATCTTCTTGAGCTCCACTATTGGAGCCAAGAGAAATCCTTGGACCAAGTAGATGATGTGCCTATTTGGGAGTCAAATTTTCCCAAGTATGTTATTCCTCACACCCATCAATGCCTAGAAGCCATTAGATTATGCTAATCTCATTATTCTCTAGATCAGAGAGCTATTGTCAATTCTGAAAAAGAAGTATTGTTTACCATAACAGCTGAATCTATAAACCAAATGCTTCAATTGCAGTCTAAGCCTAATGTAGTCCCTTTGTCCATTGAAAATCTCACAAAGTTCTATTTGGAGTTGGATTTTCCCAAGAGATTCCAAATTTTTGAAACATTCATGCCCTCTTATGTGGAAATCCCCAAGCTCAACCCTCCATACTCCTCTTCCAAATTTGCAAAAGGAACCAGACACATTTTTTCCAGGTTGTCTTTTATATTTGGATATTTCAGGATAGACATCTTTTGATGCATCAATACTTGGTTTCCTATCCATTTTTATACCTGGTCAACCCCCTGCAGTCATTTACAATTTTGCCCAATACATTGCTGACAACATACATGAACAACTTGTAAAATTACCTACTGAAGGTGTCTTTAGATATACTTCATTTCTTTTCCATATGTTTCTCTATTTTCAGTCTGAAAAGTTCCTCATAACTCTTCAAAAGATGGATGTGGAAGGAAATCCACAGTCTTTCATATTCTGGACTTCCTTAATCAGAAAGGAGTCATCTGAGTTTTCTTATGCAGACTTTACAGATTGTTTTATCCATCCATTGGTAAATCTACTTAAAAATAGTGTGCAACCTAGGATCAGTGATGAAATCAAGAAACTTTTACAATTATCTGAACAGAGCAGGACAAGTGATTGGTATTTATACCAAAATCACACTGAAGTCAGAGTTTATGGGACAACCCTCATTCCCTACAAATTGCCAAAGTATTTACCTATGAGGTCATTTGCTTTAGAGTATATATGACATATTTTGAACTCAGATTATGTAAATTTCTTGGTTGCTAAGAAGAAAACCCAGTTTAAACTGAAGAACCAAGTGGGTCCCTTTATATTTAATAACAGAGAAGCAGGTGTAGAGGTAGAAAAGCAGTTGTTAGAGTACAAATTCAGCAAAAGTTTCCTTTGGCACTATGATCCTTATGGTATAATCATCAAAATGAGAGTGAAGTGTAAATTAAATCTCTACATTCATGAAAAGTAGACTGAAATTGAGAAATTTTCTAACCAATATGAATGATTAGAAAACACACTGATAGAAGCTGATAACTAGAGTGATACTAGTCACATTTTGCAGACTCCAGCTCAGGAAGACAAAAGCATGAAAATAATTAGGGAAGAAGGGTCATACACTGTTGAAACTACCATAGAATCAAAATTCAAACTCAGGTATAGCAAGAAGCCAAAGATTAATCCAGCAAATAAAGATAAAGAAAAAATTGAGGTTATAGATACAAAGATTCCAGATAAAGACATTGTGCCTCCTACAATGATTGAAAATGAAAAGCAACCTACCACTTCCAATACGAAGTTGATCCAGAAACAACATAGTGTAAAAGTGTCATCATCAAAGTAGACAGAGGACAAAGATATGGACATTAAGGAAAGGTATAAAGAAATTAAGGCTAAGAATGAGGAAATAAAAAATGAAATTTATTCTCAATACTTGAAGCAGACTCCTGGGATACAAAACAGGCTACTTTCAACCTTTGATTACAAAAACAAGAAATTCTTGATGACAGTCCATCAACCCACAGTGCCAACTCCTACAACAGCATCTGATTACAAAAAGGTTGATTTTGAAGTTCCAGTTCAAGATATTCATTCCCTAGACCAAATAGAATTCCATAAACAGAGTTTAGAGATGCTTTATTCCATAATAACTACAAAAAAATGAGTGCTCAAAAGCTTCAGAATACTTTGATAAATGTGAGAGATTAGCTTAAAGTTGAGAAAGCTTCATCATATGCTAAGGATAGCAGAATCAAATCCTTGGAGGACTAGTTAGTGATTGAGGTGGGTTACGAACTTGACAATGTAAAAGTTGCAGAGGAGCTAATTAAAAAGAAGAATGTTGATATTGCTACACTCAAAAAACAATTGAAATTACCTCCTACAGAGAATCCACATGCCAAGGAGATTCTACAGGAATCCAATCAAAAGGATGAGATGATGAGTCTCATATTGCAGTTGACAACCCAAATTAAAGAGATGGAGATTGAGATGGACAAATTGGTCCAAGAAAAAGAAGCCACCAAAACACAGGAATTCCTTGCAACTGTAATTCCTATGGTTACAACAACAGTGCCATCTACTCTAGCAGAAGAACTAGCTCCAAAGGTCCCATTAGCTACATCAGTGCCAGTGACCTCATCGACCACATGTGCCACTGAATATTCCACTTCAGCAGTCCAGCAATAAGATGAAGCCAGTAAATTGGTAAAAGCAATGCAGGACATGTCCATACAAACCAATGAGATAAACATATTAAAAATCTAGAGGATGCCAAAAAGCTTGCACAAATTAATGCCAAGATTGAAGAGAAAGAAGCTAAAAGTTTGAGTGAACAATTAAAGAAGTTGGAAACAGAGTTGACTTTGAAAGAACCCATGGCACATGTTAAAAATCAATTATGGACCAATATCATTGAATCAATCAATGATACTTGGCCATCAATACAGGTGATTTATGAACAGAAGGATTTACTGAAAGCAGTAAGAGAAGAAATACAAAGGACCAAAGAGGAGCTAGGGTCAAAACCTGAAGAAGCACTGGAAATTATTAAATTCCTCAATTCCAAAAACAAGCAAGAACTAGATGAAATTGGAATAACAAATAGAACAGAAACTATACTGGAGGTAAGAAAAGTAATTTCCAAAAAGAACTTAATGAAACAATTAGAAGAAAAGTGCCAAAACATGGATATGGAAATCACAAGATTCATGGTAAAATTTGATGTTTTGAGGCAAAAAGGCCTTCCAAATATTCTAGTAATCAATGACAAATTGATGAAACAAGAAGATTATAACAAAAAGATAAGAGAATTTTCCAAAGAACAAGTAAACAAATCAGATTCGCAGGGAATCCCAACAGGGAAAGTTTTGCACAAGAGTATTGAAAATCTTTTTTACTTGCATCATGAAGTAAAACACCTTTTTGTGGTCAAACCAACATTTGTAAGATACAATGAAGCTAATGAAAACTTAGAAAGCTAAAGAATATAAAAGTGCCAGAAGATGAGTTCTGGGTGAAGTTAACAGATTTACTGTAAAATCAAATTACAGTGAAGAAAGAGCATGAAAGATAAAAAACAGAGTTGTTGTTTTTACTTCAGCAGTACGCAATTTTCGGCAGTAACAACAGGTTTTCAGCAGTCAAAGTGTATCAGTTAAAAAAGTGTATCAGATGAAAGATGAAGAGAAAAACAAATTGAAGATAACACTACCAGCGTGAGGGACACCTAAGTTATCCAGCTGCAACCCAAATCCAAACAACAAGATATTTAATTTCAATAAATAGGACAACGAGCAATTAGGTAGGCAGTTGTCACTATCTTCTGGCATGAAGATATTTTATTTTCCAAGAAAATTTCCTAAGATTATTCTAGGATATTTTGTACTAGTTTTTGTATAAATACTTCATCATTTGAAGTATTGAGTGTGGATTAATTGTTGAACATTTTTGTAGCTATTGTATTCTGAACGCAAGGGTTTTTGTATCAAGTTCAAGTCAGCAGACTGGATCACAAGAAATAAAGCATCATATTACAGGAGTCATGTGTTGGGCCACTGTAGTGAAGTATTTCACTTGTCATTTTGTCAATTATCTTATGTTTTTCATCCATTCATAAATGTTTTCTAAATTTTAATGTGAAATCAGGAATTGTTATTTCAGAATTTGTTAAAAGCACTCTGTTATTGACTCATTTTCATTTAAATGTTTTCTACTGATATCCAGACCAGGGAAGTCTTAATTTCTCCCTGATTTCGATTGACCTCTACCTTTCACTCCTTACCCAAATTTAAGAACCCTTAATCTCTCTTTATCTTGATTAAAACCATTTCACCAATAAGCCTTTGAAGATCTGGAGTGACTCTGCTATCTTGCCCTGTGAACATTTACCTTTAGACCTTGATATTGATCTGACTGCTTGACACATTGACTCCATCTGCCCAATGGAAAACAGATCTATAAGCTATCAATATGAGTAAGTGATTTTCCCTCCAAATCAAATCAAAATCCCAAAACCAATTTGCCCCTTATAACTAGCCTAAGATCATGTATAATCAACAAAGCTAAATCTTATAGAGAGATCCCTCTCTGAACATTAGGAAGGCTAGATCCTAAAGTTTAAAAGTAGGTTTGTGGTTACCTCTGATATTCTTTAAACTATAATAAAAAATCTCACAACTTCGAGAATTATTAGAGTGATAACAAACAGAATGACCTTAGTTGTTATGAGTTGATTCGTTCTTTTAAATTCGTTGTACATGTATGGATTATAAATTTATAGGCCAAAAATAGTATAGTTTAATAGGTAATATCCTTATAGATGCATATACAATACTCAAGGTTAGGTTTGCATTGTATAAATACTCAAGGTTTAAGGACAATATTATATTGTAGTAGGTTATAGCCTTATAGCTGCATGTACATGTCGGGTATCTTGAAATTTTATGCACTTGGATTGTTAAATTAAATGTGTTATTAATTTTTTATTTTTTTGGGCGTCTTAAGGGTCCAAGAAGGGACCAAAAAGGGCGTGGGATTATTCTATCACCAAAAACATTAAATTAACATTTTTTTGTGTAGATATTGAGGAATTTTCTAGAATACTATGGCCCATGTTTTGAGCAGACACTTCATCCATTTTTAGGGACAAAACACTCAAAATAAAGTTTCAAAGAATGCTAAATAAAAAATATACAGAGAAATAATATGACTAGTGAGTGTAAAGAGAATAAGTATGCTAATTAATAATAATATAAATTAATTTTATAAAGTTGAGATTAAATTGAAATAAATAAAAATAGTCAAAATAATTAAAAGTAATGAATTTAATGAGGAAAGAACTTAGATCATATAATTAATAATAAAATAATAGAATTTTGGTAAGCTAAATATAATACTAATGAAATAATGGTTAACTATATATATTAAAAACAACAAATTAGTTGAAAGTGAAATTAGAATTAATATCTAATTTGGTTATCTAAGGTTTGCCTCCCATTTATTCAAGGGACTACTGATAAGATCACTAGGATCCTTAAGAAACATAATGTTTCCTTGACTTTCAAGTCCTTGCTCTTGTGGGGCTCCATACATGGGTGAAACTGGTCGTTCCATTAATCAAAGGATTCATGAGCATGAGGCAGACCTTAAGCATGGTAGGTCACGCTCCTCTACCTTAGTAGATGTCAGGCTCATGAGTCAGCGCTACTTGACTTGGGCGAGTTGGGCACCCCACACGGGCGCACATAGGCAATACGGTGGACAGGTGCGCACCACGGCCACGGGCGCCTTTGGGTCGTATTGGGCAGCTTGCGACGTTATGATCGTTTCGTCGCTCTATAAACGTGGGCGTGCGACGTTGTGGACATACATAACGTATTGGCATTCTGGCAGGCTAGCGACGTTGTAGACGGGCGTGACTATAGACGGGCGTGCGACCAAACTCCATGACAGTCATGGTGGAGGCTGGATGCGTTCAACAGCATGGGTCCAGTCGTGTGACTCCCTGACAACGCACTGAACGTGTGATGGGTCGAGTCGTGCAAAATTATGTTTTATGTAAGAACAGGGTGCTCGCCCTGTATAAAAACATCACGTCAATTTTATATATGATATTTATAAAATCGCAATTTCTCTATAATGGTTATGTGCACATTCTTATTGTTGAAGATGTTTTAAATTCCACATAAAACATGTTATAATAAAGTGAACATTAACACTTGAAAATTGGAAAGGCGTAGTTCAAAAAATGGTGAAAGAGAAAAATAGTCATTTAGTACGTGCCACATGGCCTGCCAACGAGGGAACGAAGTATGGGGGTGTGACAAATGGTATCATAGCCAGTAAGAAATGTTGCAGTAACCAGGTATGTATGTAGTCTGAAGTTTCTTATAAAATTTGGTTGCATAGCTTGGGGTTTCTTGATCTAGAGCTTCTAGGCAAGAACATGCAAGCATTCGTGGACACAGGTGCCACACATAATTTTATGGCAACAAATGTAGCGAAGGAATTTCGGTTGCAATTTCTTCCCATTGATGTGGAAGTGAAGGCAGTGAAATCCAGGACTAAAGTGTCGGGTTTGGAAAACGAAGTGCTGGTTCATATTGGTGATTGGCAAGGTTTTATGGACTTCACTGCGATGGAGATGAGTGAATTTGACATGATATTGGGACGGGAATTTTTGAAGGGTAACAAAGAATTTGTTATGCCATCCAACAGTGAGATAGAATTATGCAAGGACTCATGATGGTGGACTTTACCTACTCATGGGCAGTGTAGGGAAGTGATTATGCAATAGGTTTCTGCACTAAGTATGAGTAAAGCAATGAAGGACCCAAAGATCGAGACATTTTGCAGTAGTTATTCATGGATTCGAGACTGATTATGGAGTGGGGATGCCTATTCCTACTGAGATTTTCGATGTACTAAAGCGTTATTCAGATCTTATGCCTGATGAGCTTCCGAAAGTACTACCACCAAGTCGTGCAGTGGACTATTCCATTAAGCTAAAGCCGGGGAAGCAACCTCCAGCCAAAGCTCCCTATCGACTGTCAGGGCCGGAATTGGAAGATTCGAAGAGGCAACTGAAGGAATTATCCAAAGCAGGTTTCATTCGACCTTCAAGGTCCCCTTATGGTGCTCTAGTATTGTTCCAACAAAAGAAGGATACGAACGAGTTGTGGATGTGATGTGATTATCGTGCATTGAATAAGCAAACGATAAAGAACAAATATCCTCTAACGCTAGCAACAGATTGTTTCGACAAGCTTGCGAAAGCCCGAGTGTTTTCCAAGCTGGACTTGAGACAGGGGTATTATCAGGTGCAGATAGTTGAAGGAGACGAGAGGAAGACTGCGATTGTGACGAGATATGGAAGCTTTGAGTTCCTTGTCATGACATTCGGGTTGTGCAATGCTCCAGCCACATTCTACACATTGATGAACGATGTACTTCATCCATACCTTGACACGTTTTTGGTGGTGTACTTGGATGACATCGTAATTTTCAATGATAACATGGAGGATCATAAGAATAATTTAGCATTGGTCTTCGAAGCACTGAAGGAACATTAGCTGTATTTGAAGAAGTCCAAGTGTGTGTTTGCCTAGACCGAGATTTCATTCCTTGGCCACATTGTTGGACAAGGCCACATATGGATGGAGCTTAGCAGAGTCAAGGCAATAGAGGATTGGGTGGAACTGAAGAATGTCCATGATATGATAGTTTTCTTGGGGATGACCAACTACCAACAAAAGTTTGTAGAAGGTTATTCCAAGATAACTGCACCACTGACAGACCTTTTGAAGAAGGGGAAGTGATGGAATTGGACAAAGAAGTGTCGTGAGGCTTTTGAAGATATGAAGAGAAGGATGGTAGCAGCACTGATACTGAGGCTATCTGATTTCGAGAAACCATTTGAGGTTCACATTGATGCATTAGATTTTGCAATTGGAGGGATTCTATTGTAGGATGGGCATCCAGTGGCTTATGAAAGTCGAAATTTTCAGGATAGAGAGCGCAGATATGTAGTCCATGAGAAGGAAATGACTGTCATCATTCATTGTCTGCACGTCTGGAGACATTAATTGGTGGGGAGACATTAGTGAATCAAGCTCATTAGCAAGACTTCTTGGCAGAGTTTGACATGACTCTTGAGTACAGGATGGGTAAACTCAATGCTATTTCAGATGCCCTCAGTAGAAAGTCACAAATAGCAGCATTGGAAGAAGAGGACTAATTTGATAAGACAAGAAGCAATTTCAACATGTCCATGGAGATGCAGGATAGACTTCAAGCTAGTGTGGAGGAAGATACACAAGTAATGTTCATCTTGAAGCTGGTAAAGGAAGGGAAGACACATAATTTTCACATACGGGATGGATTCTTGTTCTATGTGAATCGAATCTACATTCCAAAGTCATCAGGACTTAGGAGGCACCTTTTGAAGGAGTGCCATGACTCAGCTTGGGCTGGCCACCCGGGGTAGCGTCAGACTATGGCATTATTGGAGAGAGGGTACTTTTGGGAAAGGATGAGGAAGGAAGTGGAGGAATATGTACACACGTGCATCATTTGTCGGAAAAATTAGATACTCAGAGACAAAGAGGATTGTTGTAGTCTTTTCCGATTCTAGAGAGACCATGGATGAGTGTCTCTATGGAATTCATTTGTTAGTTACCAGTGATACAAGGGTATAACAGGATCATGGTTGTTGTAGACCATTTTTCCAAGTATGCCACCTTCGTCCCAACGAAGATACCATGTGGAGCAGAGAAGAAAACTGAGCTTTTCTTCAAGCACATTGTGAAGTATTGGGGGATACCGTTAGTATCATATTTGATAGGGATTCACGCTTTATAGGGAAGTTTTGGAAAGCCCTGTTCAAGCTAGTTGGGGAACAATTACTACAGATTTCGAGTCACCATCCACAGACAAATGGATAAACTGAGCACATTAATGCATTACTGGAAGACTACTTGAGACATTTTGTCACGACTGATCAGAAGAATTGGCCTGAACTCCTAGATATTGCTCAGTTTAACTACAATATGTAGAAGAGTTCTACAACTGGGTATACTCCATTTGAGCTGGTCAATGGACAGATTCCAGTTGTATCACATACAGTGCTACCTAGAGGATTTGGGAAGAGCCCTCATGCCACGAGGTTCTTGAAAACATGGAAGGAGGCCTTGGAGTTAGCACAGATGCACCTGTATGATGCAACATGAAGGATGAAAGATGGCCAGAAAAGGATAGGAGGGATGCACACTTCAATGTTGGAGACATGGTTTATCTGAGGATCACTGGAGATCAGTTTCAGCCACCTATAGGGACTGCTAGGTCTTTGACGAGATGATATGATGGGCCATTCCGTGTGAAGAAGAGAGCTGGTGAAGTTTCATATGAACTGGAGCTTCCAGACCACATGAGTTCCAGACATCCTGTCTTCCATATGAGCCAACTGAAGAAAAGTAGACTTGATGCTGATCACCCTGAGCGAGCAGCACCACCGAGAGGTCCAACCATGATCATTGACAGACCAGACTTGATTTTAGAGAAGATCCTTGATCTTCATATGACAGGCCTTGGGAGAAATGCTCGAAGGGAGTTTCTCATACAGTGGAGGGACATACCGGAGGAGTCGAGTATGGAATTGAAGGATTCGCTATGGAATTGGCGGAAGGAGATAGCAGAGTTTGATGAGAAGTTGATGAGGTCTAGCGGATTGTCGAGGACGACAATGAATCAAGGTGGGGGAGTATGTCAAGCCCACGAGTCGGCATTCCTTGACTCGGGCGAGTTGAGCACCCCACACGGAAGCACATAGGCAATATGGTGGATGGGTGCACGCCATGACGACTGGCGCCTCCAGGTTGTATCGGGTATCTTGAGATGTTATGAGCGTTTTTTTGCTCCATAATCACAGGCGTGCGATGTTGTGGACAGGCGTAGTGTATTGCCGTTGTGGCAGGGAAACGACATTATAAACGGGCGCGACTATTGTCGCATCATAGCCGACGATTACAAAGCCGAAGTTACAAATATGATACGACAGAAGGTGAACCGAGGGTTGGGTCAGCTCGGGTCCACCGAGAGCCACTCGACGCCCTCATGATACGATGGAGTCATGGTATTAATATGTCGACGAATGAAACAACAAAGGCATTGGATCATCCAACAAAAAACACCACCAGAACTCTAGACTTGCGAGGTGTGGCGATGGATGAGCCCGCAAGTCATTGCAACACAGGTCTGAACGTTAGCGGGTCAGCTCGGGTAAGAGAAATGCGTGCAGGGTGTGGGTCACAGTCGTGCAGCGATGATGGGTCAGTTCGGCGGGCGTTTGCTAATGTGCAGGGCGTGGGTCACAGTGATACTTTGCAGTAAAGTGCAGCATGTCTACAGTCGAGTCGGGTGACTGACCCACGATCGAGTTGCGGTCACGACTACGGGCGCGGTCGTGTGACCGAACTCCATGACATTCACGGTAGATGCTGAACGTGTTCACCAATGCGGGTCGAGTTGTGTGACTCCTCGACAACGTGCTGAACGTGCGATGGATCGAGTCGTGAAAAATTTTGTTTTATGTAAGGACAAGGTACTCGACCTATATAAAAACAACGAGCCAATTTTATACATGATATTTATAAAATTGTGATTTCTCTATAATGGTTATGTGCACATTTTTTTAAGACATGTTTTTAAATTACATAAAACATATGATATAAAGTGAACATTTCCCCACTTGAAAATTGGAAAGGCATAGTTCGGAAAATGACGAAAAAGAAAATTGTCGCTAGCCGTTGCCGCACGACCCGCAAACAAGTGGGAATAGAATATCTGTAAGTACACAACAAAGAGCACGCGGAAGACGAAGCATCATACTCAGATCGAAGAAGCTAAGGTTATCGTTTGATTGACGATTTTCATCACCGCAAGTTAATGGAAGTATTTAGAACGAGAAATGCCTTGACAAAATGATGATGTGAGGTTATAGATGTTGACGGCACCTTCATCCTGTTTGGCTTTAGCGCCCTCCCCTTTTTATTCTCTTTTTGATTTCCCTATTTATTTTTACCCCTTCTTTTCGATCCCTTAAATCAATACATATATATATATATACATATAAAGCTCCTTCGACCTTAACTTTTAATAAATTAAATTAATAATATTAAATTAAATTAATGAAAATATACTTATAGTATATAATACTAAGAATAAATACATTAACCCTAATTTCGCATTATTACAGTGTTAAGGAATATCTTTTAAATAAAATAAAAATATAATAATAAAACACATTACATTTATTAACTAATAAACCTAATTGAATTTGATATAATAATGAAATAATTTAATATTATATTATAAATCTAATTATGGAGTCATTGCTAGATAATTTCTCTCATATATATATTTCTTTGGATATTATTATTATTCTTAATCAACTTTGACCAATAGTTTTTTTATTTATTTATTTATAAAGATATACTTTAATGATCAAAATTGTATTTATATAATAATTAATAATAACATCTTGAACCCTAATTATATCTAAAATATAATAACAAAATATATTATAATTATTAATTAATTAAACTAAATTAAATATAATATAATAATAAAATGATTTAATAAATTATTTCATTTATATATTTTCCTTTTCTAAGTCAAGCTAGTTGTTATTCCTTAATAGCTAGTTGGATCCTTTCTCCATCTTTTTAAACCTCTTTCCTTGATCTCATTTCTCATCTTGTCCTGAAAATAAACTACCCTTGGTTCGAAACTTCTCAACAATACATAATCATATGTGATTATAAGTATTTTTTTACAAATAAATGAAGATTAATTAAGAAAAATATTATATTTAACCAATTAAATTTGAATTACAATTAAAAAAATATAATGCATTAACATATTAAAATATTGAAATAATAGATTCTGGTTATAATGAATGTATTAAATGGTATAAAAAATAAATTCAAATTCAAATATAAGATTAAAGAAGTGTATAGTCAATTTAAATTAGAACTAGATTAAGGGAAGAGTAAAATAGAGAAGGTTGAAGGAAATTAATTAATAATTTAAATTCAGAATTAGGTTTATATATATAATTTTTCTGGGTTAAGTTAATCTTCAGTAGTAGGGATTGTTAGGGTAGATTAGGTAAATTTGATCGGCCAAGTTACTGGTGGTTTTAGGCTCCAGGTTGATGAGAAACCATAGTTTTGCCCATGGTATTTATCATTGATGTAGCTTATTTATAGTCCAAAAAATTCTATGTTAAGTTGTCTAACTGGTGGGATCAAGCAATAGTATCTTTAGACACAGCAGTTTCTCTCTTGATGCTTTGTGATCCTAACATTTTCATATAATTATGAATATGAGGAAAAACAAGCTAGAAAATGAGAATTAGTGCTATCATCACATGAAATCCCATCATATTTTCTCCAATAATAAGCAACAATGAGGCAATGACATCAACAACTTACTCTGCTTTTGCAAACATTAGACATGCCTCAGTAACACGGGTTCTGTGTTGAAACTCGAAAGGTCTAAATATGTTTCCCAAATGAATTTTCCTAAATATGTGTATCCATGTAAGCTTAAATGAGTTTTCTGAAATATGTGTATTCTGAATGTTTGTATGTTCTCATAATGAAAGTCACAACAAACTAGCAGCAAGTTAATTTTCTTCCACATTGCCATCCACTGCTCTTGTTAACATTTCTGTTAAACTAGTGCATGCGTTCAAATATTGTTGCATTTGTCTTTCATTGAGAATTAGTGCATACTCTGCAATTACGTCTACCTCTACATCTGAGCGAAATTTGTGAAGTTGAAAGTAGTGCTCTAATTGGAATAGCACTTCTTCTGTCAAATTCGGGTATAGGGGTTGTGTGCTTGTTGTCTGGTTTCCCAAATGGTATCAAAAACCTTGAGACCATGTGGGAAGCCAGACATGAAAAACACAACCTCTATACCCGACAACCACTATTAGATATAGGAGTTGTGCGCTTGCTGTCTGGTTTCCTAAATAGTATCAAAACCCTTGAGACCATGTGAGAAACCAGACATCAAACACACAACCCCTATACCCGACAATGGTTTAACATAAAAAGTGCTATTCCACGGATAGAACTGGGGCATGAAATGAAGCACTACGTTCAACTCCAAAAATTTCCCACATATGAAGAGTTTGAAGCAATTGAAGAGTATGCAATAATTCTGAATGAGAAACATATGCAACAATATTTGAATGTGTGCAAGTCCAGTGTAACAGAAATGTTGAATAGAGAAAAGCAATGAATGACAATGTGGAAAAAATGGTATGCAACCTAAATATCGATTCTATAATGCGGAATAAAAATTTAAAAGAATCGAAAAGTAAAAATTAAAATTGCCCAGTAAATCTTAAATAACTCCAGCCATTGGTGTTGAAATGATTCTCCAAATCTATTTTGTATGCAAAAATTTCAGGCTACTTCACTGTATGAAAACCTTTCGCTACCAATTTGTTTTTCTGAAACTCTTTAAAACTTCATATTTTTCTTCAAGTAATGAAACTCGTCACTCTGAAAAATATTATTTATTTCTATTCAACGAGTCTTCAACAAAATTTATGGCAAAGAAAAATAATATGACCGAACAGAAACCAGCAAGAAACCATAACCTCCGGTTCATTTGGTTTGACTTCTTAACTAGAAAGGAAGGCAAGTGCTGCTGTGTCTTAGAGCGAAGGCAGAGTGCCTCTGCAAGAGTGGAGCGTGAGTCGAGAATTGACACTGATCGAGAAACAGATTATCGGATCTAAACCATTAGATAAACAGAAACAATGGTTTTGGTAAAGCATTGAGTTCCAATGGTTTTGGGAAAGCATTGAGTTCCAAACTGTTAGATAAATTTGATTTTGTCATGGAGTTGAGGTCGTGTTAACAGTTATGGTTTTGGATGGTTTTGGACATCTAGTATTAGTAATTCATAGTAATAAGATAGTGGTATTACATGTAGTAGTGAACAATGGTACCATGAAAATGAAGTGAGAGATGCTTTCGGGATCTTTAAAGTCTGTGGCAGGGCAGACAGTTGATGAGAACGATAAACAGAGGCGCTTGTCCAGAGTATGGCGTGGTCAGCAACAAGGGTTCGATTCTCCTGGTTCTTGTTGCCCTTAGTCAAGCAATCATTTTCATTCAATTGACATTTTGTCTCTCTGATTGCCTACCTCTACTCTGAGAACTTCTTAGGTTATCCTTCTGCTTCTTGGTTCTTTATCTTCAACGCACTGCACACCCCAACCGCTCGCGCACCCCCTGGTCTTGTACGGTTATTTTCTTTCCTTCCAGTTGAGCCCCACTCCTTAACTCACGTTCCTTCCTCTCGTTACTCCTGTTCCTTTCTTGAGTCCTGATGATTTACGTTCTTAGTTTTCCCTTTTCTTCCTCCTGGTAAACATTCTGCCACTAGTACATCAATCTCTTGGTAAACATGCCCCTGTGGAGTGTCTTTCCCTCTTCATTGATCAGAGGTTATTTGTTCTTATCTTCCATTTGCTTCAAATCCCCACTCTCCTTAGATTCTTTGTTCCGGTTTATAATCCCCTTCCTTGTTCCTTCCTGCTTCTTGAATTTTGACATCCTCCTCATTGTAGTGAAAAATTAGGAAGGAAAACATCTTAACTTAAATCGATAAGAACAAGTTCTTTAGATCTTGTAGTATAAAGAAGTATTTGAAAGATCATAATCATCCCCTGCTGCATAAGACGAGCTGTGCAGTATCAAATTTTATATTGGTACTTCCATAGCACAATTGCAATTGTTGCTTGGTCAGTTTTCCTCCATTTAAATAACATATTTGACAAATATTTAAATTATCATTTTCATCTCCTTTTGCAGAAGACAACCTGTGAAGTAGCAACAGTCTTTTTAGTCTATAGGAAAGGGTTTCTGAAAACAAATATTTGAAGAATGACAAAATGCAGAAAATATCATACATAATCAACACAATGCCTTGAAGCTTCTCAATCGGAGTTGAGTACATGCACCAACCTTGTGGATTATAATAATAAATTGCATCTGGAATGTACCCATTCTTCACTAAAAGGCTGATGCCATAGTACCAAGAATGGTGAATATTTGAATTCAGCTAATGAATTTTGACTATTTTGAAAATATTTTAGCAGGTTTTGGACAAGGGAATGGTCTGAGCCCACAAGACGCCTCTTATGAATTTGATCATGACTGAAAATGAATAATTGATTCACTAAGTGCAGTTTATTTGGTACATACAACCTCATTCACTTACCGCAAATATACTTGTGCCTGTAAAATGGGAAATATTGTGCTGCTGTGAAAATTCTGATAAGTCAGATAATGCAAATTATTCCATTTTAAAAGGTATATCCATGAAGAAGATATATGTTGGTTTGCCATTATTTCACGGTTTACTTGGCAAGTTGCAGCCAAGGTTCTCACAACTTAATAGTAGACCCCTAAACTGGGAACTGGTCAGAACTGAATTGTTGATCTAACCAGTAGACCCCCCAAACTGGGAACGGGTTGGAGTCATACTGGAATTGGTATAAAAATCGAACTAAAATATCTATCAGCCTAAAACATATAAAATATTTAAATTTTAAAGAAAAACATATATATTCATGTGCATTTATATGAATCCAAACTATTTATACACCATTTATACACAAATATGCAAAAGTTCTCATTTATATAACATGTAAGGGTGCACATAAGAAAAATAGCACAAAGTACAATCCATCTCTCAACCCAAAATACATCAACAAATAGGCCCTAGGTGACATCTTGTATCCAAAAAAAATCATGTTACAACAAATACCTACATATCATCAAAATCATTGCCTATATTGGAATATTTTTCATCAATATCACCCACCTTCTAAGCATTAAAATAAGATAAAAAAAAGTTTAGCATGTCAAGTAAAGATTTTGTTTGAGTGATGAGTATGCTTTTAATGTAAAGATTTTGTTTGAGTGATGGGTACACTTTTAGAAGGGTCATGATAGAGGAGTTCATTTATCAATGCCACTAACATAGAGGGCTTGTTGTTCTTGATTAAAGGCTAGTTCAATATCCTGGTACATGACAAAATTCAATGGAAATATTGCAATCCCCCAATCTTGAAATCCTTGAAAATTAAGTCTTCTAAATTTTGAGTGGGATCTAAAATTCTACTTGCTCCATATGAAATCCAATGAGGTCAAAACTACTCTCAAACATCTAGAGTCAGTTAATGGTAATGTTAAAAATTTAAGTAAAAATAATTGCATGATAAGACAATATGGTCAAATTCTAGGCTCCTCCCTCATAGATTATTGTTTTTTTTTTTTTTTTTGAAAAATTTACTTTCAAAAAATCCTTGGTAATATTGTACAAAATCCGCTAGTTTGGTTAAAAGAGACCGGTAGAATGATAGTGTGCACCTTGATGAACGAATCCATCAAGAATAAAGAGAAGTGACCAGGGTGTATCATTGCAACCTTTAAGTTAGTTACTTGTTTAAGCTATAGAGCCACCTTTATGTTAGTTACTTGTCTAAGTTGTAGAGCCGTTGCTACCAAAAGGGTGTCTGGAAAGAAGTGTGGAAGCTCAAGTTAGTTACTTTTCTAAGCTGTAGAGCCACCTTTAAGTTAGTTACTTGTCTGTAGAGCTGTTGTTACCGGAAGGGTGTCTGGAAAGAAGTGTGGAAGCTTGTGTTTAGAGAACAAGAAGCCCATGTCTAGGGGTTTGATGAATTGGAGGAAAATAAGTTTGTATAATAAAGATTTTTACATTCTCAAAATATAAGACTTACATGTAATAAAATCAATCAATATAATAATTTTAATTAAAAACCAGGTTTTTTTGGTTAGGATTTTGGACAACATGACTTCTCAAATTCTTTGTAAGAGAAGTGAATCTCGTTGTTATGCTGTGAACTATTTTCATAATATAATATTATATTGTGTATATTTGTGTGTATCTCCATCCCAACCCTATGTAAACTAGGCTTTTAATTTTTAATAATATAGTTTGCTTTTTATAGCATGGTATTAAAGTGGGAAGATCATAACGTCCAAGTTTTCTTTTCAATTTGTAATATTTTAGTTTGCCTTTTATAACATGGTATCAAAGTGGGAAGATCATAATGTCCAAGTTTGAACTATTGGCATTTATTAGGTCAAGGTCAAAGTGGGAAGATCCTAATGTCCAAGTTTGAATTATTGTCATTTATCAAATCAAGGTCTATGCATTTGTATGAATTAATTGCCATGTTTTTTTAGTATAGCAATTGTATACCTTATCAGATTTTCCTTTCTATAAGCCTATAACCAAAGAGAAAAATTTAAGTCATTTTCTTTTTAAATTGAAGGAACAATCATTAGTTGTTGCACACTCGTTTCATGCCCTCCATTTGCCTTAGTTCGCTGATAGTTACCATTGAACATGTACATCAATCTGTTGTGGTCATACAACTCTACTCATTGTACGTCATTGTGTTGAATAAGAATTGGTATTTAAAGAGCTTTAATTTTCATAGGCATACTCTCAAATTTTCTGTTTGTTTCTAGATGAATTTAGACAAAATTTTCTGAATGGAAACTATGGAAAAAATCAAGGCCAAAATCTCTATACCTGGAAGGTGAAAATCTAAATGTAATTGATGAACAAAAATATATTCAAAATGTAATTGATGGACAAGAACTTATGAGGAATTTAAATGAGAACACACAACCATCTAGACATACAAATACATTATTAAAATGTCACTGGTAGATCCAAATAAATTATTAGAGTGATAGAATAGAGATGATAGAGTCATAACTGTTATTGGCCTTGCCCTCACAAATTTTGAGCTTCATCATGTAGATATGGAAAATTCATCCAAGGAAATCTGCAATAATATAAATAGGCTATTTGGAGAAAAAGTAGCGAATGCAAGTTTTTCTCTGAAGTTATAGTTATTTAGATTCAAGGTGTCTACACTCTGCCTAGTGACATAAACAATTTGAGATCTCTCATCTAATAGCTAGCTAAATGAAAGTTACAATACAAGAAGAGGATGCCAAACCCATTTTGCTACACAATCTACTTTCTTAACATAAAAATGGCGCATTTACTCTTAATTATATCTCCACACACTTTAAAAGACATGCTTTCATCTCTTTTAGCTTTACAAGAGAGAGAAACTAAAGGAGACTTTGAAGGAAATTATCAGTGAGAAACAACAGTACTCAAAAGGAAAGGAAATTTGACTTGGGCACAATGCGTTTTAACAAAACTTAACCCAAAATTTGACCCCAGGGGACCCTAACCCAACAGGCCCCCAACACAATATAGTGACTCGCCCTCGAGTCACTCTGGTCCAACTTTCTGCATCTTAGCCTTAAGTGCCTGAATGGATTGTTTAAGTGGCTGGATCACCTCTGTACTCTGTGATGCAGCGCTCTGTGCCTTTCCAACAAGTTTCTCGGCAGTTGGTCCTTTGGCTGCTAAGTTGATGCTCCGCTGAGTTTGCTGGAGCCCCTTGAGTGCACTGTCGATGGTCTGCAACATTTGTAGTGCTTCTTTGGCCCACGGTTGCATTCGGTTTTCTAGCAACTGCTCCCATCGATGCAACTTCTCGATCTCTGTTTGAATTGTACGACCTTCCTGCAGGTAGGCAAGCCTCTGAGCTGGTACCAAGGTTGGCGTAGTGACTCAGATCTCGTTGAACTGTTTCTCTTTGGCCAATAAGTCTGTCCTCAGCTGCTGGACTACGGGGTCAACTTGGACAGATGTCCAAATGCCCATGGAATCCTCAAATAAAGCGTTGCATGCCTCCACAACGACTGAAACGCTGGTAGTGGCTTCCAAGATGACAGCAGTGCACTGTGCTCAGACTTCTGGAGGAGTCTATAGCTGGAATTTCATCAGGAGGTCTGTGATTTTCTGCTCCAACTCAACGCACATGGTTGTTATTTCTGATCGGGAAGATTTTAGTGCAACTGCCACACTCTCCCACTTTATCGTGGGCGCTGCAATGGTGGGCACTGGTACTTTGGGACCCTCGAATCACATTTGATTGCTCATGGATTCTAAATTTATGAGTTGGCTCTCTATGGAGTGTCGAGCATCTTCTGCTACCTGTTGTCCCTTATGCAATGTGGTATCATGTTGTTGAGCTTCATTGGTGGCCTGCGACGCCTTGGATTCTCGATACTATAGCTCATTCGCGATCATTCTGTGTATATAATGGAGCTTGCCACTGGGAAAGACGACCAAGTCAATTCCAACCTCTGGCCACGCGTGGACAGATGTGCGCAAGTCTGGATCTTCAAGGTGAAGCGCAATTCCGAGAATCTGGAACACCAAAGGCTCAATTGTGTTGCTGATCTCATCGAAGTATCTATCTGTTAGCACCAAAGGCTCAATTATGGTCTTCTTGGATGCTTTTCTCTTCTAGCGCGGTCCTAGTAGGGACTGAGCACCTCTCTTGGTGCCTCGACGCGTGTCTTTCTATGTCAAGGGTGCATCTGCGTTATCTCCTTTCTTATCTTCCATTTCAGCATCATTGCGCACATCCACTATCTCTTTAGGTGGATTCTTAGACTCCATTGTAAAGGTTGGTTCCTGCGTATCCTTATTTTGGTCCTTCTGCGTGCACAACTTCGTTGGTTTCGGTTTTAGTTGTGCAGAAGAAGTCGCACCACCATCTATGGCTGCATTTAATGAGACAGGGGGCCACTTTGTTGTAATGCACACGAGCTTATCCTCCGTCACTAAATATGGCAACTCATAGCAGATGCCTAACATGTCTGCCTTTGCGTGAATGTGGATGTTGTGGAAAGTGGCTTTAAAATTTGCGATGTGCTTGTATTGGTCATAGACTGTGGGTGACAGGCGCGATTTGGATTCCACCATCTGGAACAACTCCATATCAAAGAGAACCCAAAATATTTATTCTTTGTCACCCTGGATGGAATGTTAGATGCCCATAGCGATGCATACTTCGCGGCTTCACATAAATCTGGCTCAATTTTCGGTAGTTGGGACTACGTCGGCAACTTCTATCCAATCAGTGCGACAAGCAGCAACAACCATGCATTGTAAAAGTGCTTGTTGTCTTAATGCTCTTCTCTGACGTTCTGCAGGAATTCGTTACAGAGGTACTTATACCAATTATATTGCACTGCTTTTACACATTACACAGCCAATGCAATCACGGGCGCCGACACTTATTTGGCGCGACACCTCCTCATCATCTTGCATGCAAGGATTAAGTTAGCAAACTTGACGCAGGGTCATTTATTTCTCTAACTACAAATCCCCAGGTATTTTTGTTTACCCTAAACTGCTTCTTAACATCGTTTGTGACCTTTTTCTCCTGTCCTTTTCCTCCAAAGGCCTTCGCCATGTCTTCTCCTTGGTAAGGTAGGTTGGTGATGCGATCGATCAACATGTCATCAATAGGAATGGGCTCTCCCAACCACAGGCAGTTGTCATGCACTAGGGGTAGCAACTGGCGTAGACAAATATCATTAATGGTGTTGCGCCCAAAATGCGGAACCGTCAAGAGATTTAGAAGCCTAGATTGCTGTAACCTAATGCCCATCGCATTGGTTCAACTTTAATTACTGCTCCTTCATAGTGCACCTTCTCCAAGTATTCAGATAATGCCAACTCTGGAAATTCGGCACGGTCAGCTAGGTCCCAATCCTCCAGCTTTAGCGCAGGTAATTTGGCAAACATTTCACCTTCAAATGGCACATTCTCTGGGAGCAATGGTGTGTTGATGTGCGACTTGACCTTATCCAGGTCCTTGGTCACTTCAACCATTGGTTTGCGTCGCGCCATGTACTGGGTAGCCGCGACAATGGGTCTACTTCCTCCACAATATCCTCTTTGACAATGACCTCTGGCTCTTCTTCCATTGATCACTTTTGACGGTCTGTGCGTGAGGGCTTTTTCTTAGGAGTTTTCTTGCGTGGGGATTTTTGAGTCCCATACGTCTGTCCCTTCTTTTTCTTTGGTGGTTGTGGGTTCTCAACAACTTCATACGTAGTAGGGGTAGGTGGAGTAGTAGTCATGGTTCTAGGGATCAAGTGGCCTAACCCTTCCTTGCGCAATGTCTCTTGAAGTGTCTCAAAGTGTTCGGATATAAACTCAGTTAATAGAAACAAGATCAACGAAAGAAATATGCACAGATCAGGCAGAAAGCAAAGGGAAATAATGCGGTCCTTCATGCCATATTTATAGCGATGGCACCGCTGAAACGACCTTATGTCTGTTGATGCAGCTTCATAAATGCTAAAATAGCTCCAAATTTTTCATAATATCCTCCATAAATGCAGGTTAGTGAGCATCCCCGTAGTTTTAAAAAATGACCTACCCTCTTTCACGACTAACTCCTCCTCCTCTTCCTCGTCCTCTACCCTAAAATCCATCGCGCCCAGACAGTGATGCAGGTGAATTCGATCCTCGACCTTTAACTTTTTATAGGAGGCAACCTGTTCAACCATTAGATCAAAGCTACGACAGTTCTTTTCATCATGTTCCACAGATCGACAAAATGTGCAATATAACTGTTTGAAATGTGGAACATATTTACCAATCTTAGGATAAAAGTCGGTTTCGTGTTTTCCCGTCACTTGACAGATCGCACACCATAGTGTGGGGTTCTCACTAGGCATTGCCACATTCTTAACTAGACTTGGTCCTCCAATTGCTAGATAGTTACCATATACAGGACATTGATCCTTGTGGTTCCCTTCAGCTTTGCAGCGCACACACCATACTTTTGCAAACATCCTTTTCTTTTTCCTTCCGCAAACTTTGTATTTCCATGTGTAAGGCAACTAACTAGATCTGTATTTGCTGAGCCCCAACCTGCATAGCTTACACAGGTGAGGCCTCTAATTTCATTTCAATCGCCACAACTTCAACTTGTGTCGCAATCTTTTGCTGGGATAAAGGTTGGCGCAGATGTGGCAACAACATTGCAATGACCCATTCTTTATGTTGTGTACCATCAGTAGTAAATCCTCTGTTTCCGATGGTGCACTTCAATTGCTGATCCGCCTCCCATACAGATTCATTTACTTCTTGGTGAATTTCCTTTAATTCCATAACACATTGAGCATATGATTTTGGATTTTTGAACCGCTCCTTCAATGCGACTTTAAGCTCATCGATCGTCGCAATAAGTTTGTTGCTACATACCTCATGTACCCCTCCAATGCGTGTTCCTGAAATGTAGTAGCAAGCTGCGCTTTCTTAACATCATCATTATTGACTTGCTGCATTGTCCACACAACTTCTGCGACGAACCAAAATTGCTCAATATCTTCATTTCCAACACCCCTGAAATTATGCAGCTTCATGGAGTTAGCCATATCAACTTCTGGTGGTGGAGGTGGGGGTGGAGTGGATGAGATGATAGTGTGAGATGAATTTGGAAGTGGAGTGATGGGATCTGAACTATAGTCAAGTCCTTTTCTTCTGAGTCCGCAGATTCACTAGAGCAATTTGTTGCAGACTCCTCGTCATTGTCAGATCTACCTATGAGGGGACTATACACAAATATTCTTCTTGATCCACTTTATAAACCTTCCTGTTGCGCGTGAGACTAGGAGGGCCTATTCTAATCATTCACTCAATATGGCTGCACAAGGTACCCTTTTCACATAAAAGAATTTTAATCAAGAGTCTCAATGAGCGTGGAAGTTACCTCTAGAGCCCTTGAAAAATATCCTTTTGGCTTCAGAATATGACACAAAAGCGTCAACAACAAACTCAGTAACAAACCCACTCAGAATGCTATCGATCCAATAATCTACCATGCAGGTAATCTTGTTGCTAGATTTCTCCAATTGCCGGATCAACTCAGGAGTCCACCTGGTGATCGCATTGTCTTTCCAACAGGTTTGAAACTCAGTAAGCCGAGACAACCACTCTTGTAGTTCTATCGTGAAGGAATCAAAGAAAATTATGTGGATCTCTGTATAGATATACTTTTGATCCCAATCTTCAGCAAATAATTTAGGGTTTCGATTTTCTTGGATTGCAAACTCGCACACCTTCTTATCAAGCCAATCCTGCAGGTACTGTTGATAATTTAACCATATTATTGAGGATTGTCCTATGTTATTTGCAAAAACGCTAGAGAAGAAAACACATACACCTACACAAAATGTCTATGTGGTAAGGGTCAAATTGCACGATGAATAACCCAATGTGAATATTGTAACAAGAAGTGGTGCACCCACTGGTGAAGATAAAGTAGAAGGAAAGAAGCCTACGGATGATGTTTGGGTCCAGAAAGCTCCTGATAAAAAAAGGAAGGTTTTAACCTACAAAGGGAGAAGGAAACATTTGTTGAAGCAAGAAAGGAGTTCATGGATCATGGTGCATTGACATCTAAGGTGCCAAGAAAGCCTGCCATGGATATCGTCGAAGGGACCGAATCTGCTAAGCTGAGACCATTTTTGCAAGCCTGTATTAAGCTTCTGCGCAATAAGAAGGCAGTTGAGAATCTTCATTTTTTGATTGATAGCTGCGCTGAGAAGGAACAACGCCAGATAGAGAAAAACACTGTCAACAAGTTTTACAAGAATAAGAGAAGGACAGGTCGAGAAATGTGTTTGACTACTTAGATAGGCATTAGGGGAATTTTGAGGTCTAAAATGGGCCTCCTAAGGAAAATGTACAATCAAAATTCATTTTATGATAACCAATCACATTCTAGGGGATGACATCATCCCTAATGGTTGAGATGGCATTGCTTGAGTTAAAGGTATTTATTTGTCATGTTCTCAATGGTGGATAAAAACTCATGGTTAACCATGATAGTGCTCTAAGTACTTTTAAAGTCATAAAATAAAGTACTCATATTAAATGTCATTTCACACTTTTTGAATAAAATAATATTATTATCATTTTATATTTTTTGAAAGAAACAATGTATATCCCTATACAATCTTCATGTATTTACACACTTTTCAATAAATATTATATTTGTATATTTTCAAATATTTATTTTTAAATTATATATTTATCTCATTTTATTTAATATTACAATTTCAAATTAATTATAATTTAATATCTATACATATATATTATACATATGAAATCAAAATAAATAAAAGTCTAACCTTGTAATTTTAGGATAAATCAAATCTATAAATAATATCATTATTATATTAATAACAATACAAATATATTTAAATTAAAGAAAAAAAAAACATTTTAGTTTTGTAGGATGAAAAAAAGTATATTAGTTTTGTATGTTGGAAAAAGATATATTAGGTACAACATATTTTGAGGCAAAAAAAAATACTAAATTTCAATGTATATAAATCTTATATTATACTCATAAATATAAATTAATTTATTTCAATACCTTTTTTTTTTCATTAATTTTAAATAAAACTTAATTCATTTCATTATATTATATTAATAACATATATTAGTATATATAATACTACGAAAAATAATTTAAATATTATAGAATATATATTATATATTATTTATTCTTATGTTATAAATAAAATCAATTCAATATGTAATATAAAATTCATACCTCAAACAATATATTACATATATTATATTATATTATTTTGATATTGTATATTAATTACATGTTATTATATAATTTAAATAATATAGATTTTAATTAATAGTATATTCTATAATTAAGGATTTATGAATTTATATTTGTACTTTGTTTTAAGTTATCTAAGTACAAAGGAAAAATGCATTAGTTGTGCAATGATAATGACTATTTCTTGAAAATCTCGTTCTTATTTATAATCACATCAATACAAATTTTTATTGATTTCATTTTGGTACCACTTTTGAATTGAATTTAATCATAGTAACATGGATTTTGGTGCAAAAAGTGAATTGCAAATTCATAAATATTATTTTATTGGTTTAGCTATTATTTTATTATTTTCTTAGCAGGCCCATTTTAGACTTCTAAATTCCCCTAATGATCAAGTTATTTTGGATTTGGGCTTTGAGGCAAATGTGCTACCAAAACAGACATGGCAAAGAATGGGAGAACCTAAGCTAGAATGGTCGACCGTTCAACAGCACATGACGAATCAACAGAAAATCATCCCAATGGGTAGACTCTCAAGGGTGGTAGTAGATATTGAAGGAGTTAAGGTACTTTCTATTTCAAATTGATTCAGACTGTTGATGATACCAACCTATATCATGTGCTGTTGGGTCTAGATTGGGCCTTTGATATGGATGCTATCATTAACCTCAAGCACAGAAGTATGGTGCTTGTGAGCAATGGGACAAGGGATGTGGTCCCCTTGGACCCTGCAAAAGGAGATTGATACACAAAACTGGTGCGCGAAGACTATGCTGATGAAGATATCGATCATGTTTACAAGTTGACTGCGAAGGAGGAGGATTGGATCAATCCTACAACAAATGGTCGGCTTAGCTGGGAGAAAGATAATTCATGTCTATCAAACTATGATGAGGAACTAGAGCATTGGCAGAACCGGCTACATGAAGTCTCTACGCTGCGCTGTAACTGGGTGACAATATCATTGCGCTGTATAACCTATGAGGTACGTGAATTACCATACTATGATGGTATAGGAAGTGTCAATTTCTTTTTCGAAGAACTTGAAAGGGGTGTTCCAGAAGGAAAACGGTTCCATGTGCTTGATCTAACATTGCGCTCGACTACAGCGCGTTGGTGGGGGACACAGAAAGACAATTTTGATAATTGGGAAGAATGTCATCGAATGATGCGCATGAGATTTGGAAATATCAACACCCAAATGGAAAAAACCTATTCAGGCCAAGTTGATCTACACAATCATCCGGCTAAGTGGCCTACAATTTGTGGAGATGAACCGAAGCCGAAATGGGTGCATATATTCATTCATACTTTAGACAGGATACCCATGAATTGGTACCTGGTAACTGAGTTGCGACGAGGCACTACTGAATGGGTTGCGCTAAAGGAAAGTTTCATCCTAACCTTTAGTTTTGAAAGTGTATTCCAATGCCTCGATAACGCACTGCAGGAGATTCGAGATGTTATTTTTGACATGCCAAAGGAACCAGTATAATTGGCCTTACAAGAATGGAGTGCACAGATAAAGGCTGCAGTGGAATATCATAATGTAACTGTTGAAGATAATGAAGAAGATCCAAGAAATCTCAATATCCTTGAGTCAGAAGTATAACACATAGTTGTTGGGCCTCAGGTTGAACTGCTATATGTGACTGAACTAGTAAAAACAAAACAAGTTAATATTGGAACATAAGAACAACCCAAGTTTGCTAAGGTAGGAGATTACTAGGATGATGATACAGTAGGGAAGGTTGCAGAACTACTGACTGAGTACCAAGGTTTGTTTCCTACTAAATTTCCTGAGTGGAAGAGGATTATAAGAGATCTTGGAGTAATGAAGATCACCCTGAAACCAGATGCTAGGCCTGTGAAGCAGCGGCCTTACAGGTTGAATCCAAAATATAAGAAAAAGTTTAAGGAGCTGGAAAAAATGGTTGTTGCAGGAGTTATTGAACCAGTGGATGAATTTGATTGGGTAAGCCCCATGGTGGTCCAAGAAAAGAAGACCAAGAGATAAATCAAGATCTGTGTGGATCTGCACAAATTAAATGATGCCTGTGTAAATGATGCTTTTCCAAATCCTTTTTCTGATGAAGTACTGGACAATGTAGGTGGGTAGGAGGCCTACTCATTAACTGATAGATTTTCTAGATACCACCAGGTAAGAATTGTGCCTGAAGGCAGGAGTAAGACTACTTTTGTGACGAAATGCGGATCATTCTAATACAAAATTATGCAATTTGGTCTGAAGAATGCACCAACTATATTCTCATGTGTGGTGGTTATTTCTTTTAAGGATTACATCCATAAGTTCTTAGGAGTATATTTTGATGATTGGCTGTCTTTGGATTGCTGAAGAAACATGTTTCCAATTTGTGCTTGATGTTGGATACTTGTGGAAAGTATCATATCTCTTTGAATTTGAAGAACTGTATATTATGCGTCCCTTTTTGTATTTTGTTGGGACATATTGTTTGTCAGCAGGGATTGATGGTTGATCCAACAAAAGTTGTTGTCATGATCAATTTGGATCCTCCAAAGAATGTAAAGAAGCTGCGCTCAATCTTAGGGCATACAGAATACTATCAGAAGTTCATTCAACATTATGCACTAATCACTGCGCTGATGGATAAATTGTTGAAGAAGGATGCCTCTTTTTGCTGGGATGAAGACGGTCAGAGGAGATTGGATATTCGTAAGGAGAAGATGGTAACTACGGGTATCCTGGTATTCCTAGATTGGTCAAAATAATTCCATGTGCATGTTGATGCTTCTTGTATCGCGGTAGGAGCTGGAGATATTGACCACCCAATTGCATTTGCAAGTTAGAAATTGTCAAGTGCGGAGTGAAATTACTCAACGACGACAAGAGAATGGCTAGCAATGGTATATGTGTTGTAGAATTTCCGCCATTACTTACTTGGAGGTCATTTTAAGATGTTCACTGATCATTCTGCTTTAAAGTACCTGGTGAACAAGCACATGCTTGGTTCAGACAGTTGTGTACATAATGGCCAACATCCCCACGGTTATAAAAAATGACCTGGCCTCTTCTGCGGCTAACTCCTCCTCCTATTCCTCGTCCTCTACCCTGAAATCCACCGCGCCTACACAGTGATGCAGGTGAATCTGACCCTCGACCTTCAACATGCATTCTATAGGAAGCAACCTGTTCAACCATTAGATCAAAGTTGCGACAGTTGTTTTCATCATGTCTCATAGATCGAAAGAATGTGCAATAGAACTATTTGAGATCCAGAACATATTTACCAATCATAGGATAAAATTTTGTTGCATATTGTCCCATCACTTGACAAATCGCGCACCATAGTGTGGGGTTCTCACTAGGCCCTGACACATTCTTAATCATACTTGGTCCTCCAATCACTATATAGTTACCATATACAGGACATTGATCCTTGTGGTGCCCTTTGTCTTTGGTGGGATATGTAGGTTGACTTAGTTGTAATTGAGTGATTCGAAGTTGTAACAAAGTTGGAAGTGTAGTTATGCAAGTTGTAAAGTAGTTTAACTCAATTAAGTGAGTTAAAATCAGTTGTGATAGTTGTAACTGAAGATACAGTAGTGAGAGATCAAGTAATTAATTCAAAATTAGTGATCTCACATGCAACTGAAGATTTACTATTATTAACTGCATGCATGTCAGATCCAGTGAAGACCCATTTGAGTGACAGGGAATTAAACTATCAGTTGTGACATTATCTGGTTGCACACATGCAACCACACACACATTGGATGTTCCCATGAGGATTGCATAGTCAAGGCAGGAAATATTGCACTCATTCAGGGATTGCTATCAGCTGGGATTGCGCAGTGGAGGCAGGTTGTCTGGAGACAGTAAATTGGCTAAGGATCATGCCAATTTTTGTATGACATTGTGAGATAGTTAGCTCATGTACCAAGAGCTCTTGGATTATAGCTTTGTATGTAATTGTTTCATGATCCATGATATAATACATAAAAGAAGATAGTGGCGTTTTTAGCTATAAGCTTTCCCTGGTAAATTATCTGTGTTATATGTGATTGATCTTTCTTCATGATATTGTGATTGGCGATTGTGTTTTAAATTCTGCAAAGATTTGTAGAAGTGATTCTGTATTTAACAGTATCATATTGTTAGATCAGGAGAATCCAAGACATACATGTATTTTTTATTAAATTTATACACTTTTCATCATGTTCTACAGATCGAAAAAATGTGCAATATAATTGTTTGAGATGCGGAACATATTTACCAATCCTAGGACAGAAGTTTGTTGGGTGTTGTCTCGCCACTTGATAGATAGTGCACCATAGTGTGGGGTTCTCACTAGGCCTTGCCACATTCTTAATTGGACTTGGTCCTCTAATCGCTAGATAGTTAACATATACAGGACATTGATCCTTGTGCTGTCCTTTGGCTTTGCAGCGCACACACCATACTCCTGCACAAATATCCCTTTATTTTTCCTTCCACAAACTTTGTATTTCCATGTGTAAGGCAACTAACTGGCTTTGGATTTTTTGAGCCCCAACCTACATAGCTTGCACAGGTGAGGCCTCTAATTCCATTTCGATCTCCACAACTTCAACTTGCATCGCGATCTTCTGTTGGGATAAAGTTTGTTGCAGATGTGCCAACAACATTGCAATGACCCATTATTTATGCTGCGTACCATCAATAGTAAATCCTCCATCTCTAATGGTGCACTTCAACCATTGATCTGCCTCCCATACATATTCATTTACTTCTTGGTGAATTTCCTTTAATTCAGTAACACATTGAGCATATGATTTTGGATTTTTGAACTACTCCTTCAATACAGCTTTAAGCTCATCGATTGTCACATTAGGTTTGTTGCTACATACCTCATGTACCCATCCAACGCGTGTTCTTTAAATGCAGAAGGAAGATGTGCTTTGTTAACATCATCATTATTGACTTACTGTGCTGTCCACACAACTTCTGCGACGAACCAGAATTGCTCAACATCTTCATTTCCAACACCCCTAAAATTTTGCAGCTTCATGAAATTATCAGCTTTACTACAAAATAAATGATTATGTGCAACTTGTTCAAAATGCCATAATCCATGATGAGTTAAATAGATTAATCTAGACTTTTTCATGCTTTAAATTTCATGCTGATAGATAGAGAATAAAGATCTTACCAAACAGTTTAATCTTGGCAGATCAGTAGTTAGGTAGAGAATAAAAAAGGAGCTCAACAGCTTAATCTGAGCCCTTGAAAGAAATAAGGATAGAAATTAGTTAGTTTACTGTTTTAAAAGAAAAATGAACAAGCGTTTGCAAGCTCAAATGCACCCAAGGAAAATGATTTTTTTTTTTAAGGTAGCATATGGGTAGGAGGAAAGCAGTTTCACAAGGCATGGATAAACATCATTTGGAAAATTACTAATTTTCCTCCCCACAATGTGTTCTATTACTATAACTTTCATTTATAAAGACTCAGAGCATTTCTCTGACTTTTGGTGGAACCGGACCCACGTCTTAATGACTAATTTGCACCAAGGTATTGAAATTTCCCACATTTTCATCCTTTCCCTTCATAAAAAGCCTTTTTCCCCCTTATATTACTCATTTAATCCTACAAAATCCCCTTTTCCTAAGTTTAAAATACATTTTTTCTTCGAAAAAAGTAAAAACCCCTTTAACTAATTCTCATTTCATTCAAAAATACCCAAAAAACCTAAAAGAAATGCTTTTATCCTAAGTATAAGTGTTAAAATGTTAATATTGGGCCACTACTATGAAAATCATGTCACAATCATGTTTTAACACTATACTTAGTACATTTTTTCATTCCCACTCATACATTGCATTATTAACGCACTAATATAATGTATTAACTCCCCAAAATACCCTTCATAATTCATTTTATATTAATAAATCCAACCCATATTTTACTTTTAACCTATGGTATATTTTTCCCACGTGATATTTTCCTCGCTCCCCATAGGTTTAAACTATCCCTTTTATATTAACCCGCCCAATGTTTACATTACACATATATCCATTTTATTTGTTATACATAAACCTTACCCACCTATCATATTCAATATTTAAACTATGTGTTAAAACATTAAATTTTAATACATTTACCGCTCCCATTGCATAACTAATCCCGGGCCCCACGCCCATTACCCTGCAGCTCCATCATTAAATCTCGACCATTCGCTCCATTTCATCAGATTCGACGGTGCAAATCTCCCATTGCAAATTTAATTGCACGATCAATAACCAAAATGAAATTTGCGATAAAAGTTGTTTTGAACCTTTATCTCTCCTCCACACGTCATTTGATTGTTGGATCACATCGATTCAACAAAAACCATTTACCGCCTTTTGACATTGTGAAAACCACTGGCGGTAATATCCTCCTCCACGCCTAAAACACCATGATTTGAAATGATCTGTGTTTAATGCAATTAATGTTCACTAAAACTGTTTATAAACACCCAAAATGCATTCATTTCAAGCTTTTGTTACCATTTTCTATTCTTAAAACCTTTTCAAAACAAGAAAATCACGCTTCCACCTTTGTTTTGCCTAAAAAACTAACAAAAATTGTCAGAATTAGTTCCTACAATCACTGAGAAGCCTCCAAACTACATATAAAGACCACAATAAGCTTTTGAAAGCTTTCAAAACCCAGCAAACCCTTTTCTACAACGAATTTCTAGGTATTCTTCAAAAAGAGATCTATCCATCAAATCTAAAAGAAATATATTGTTAATTGAAGCCTTATAAGCCTATATACCTTAAAAGAATGCCCCTTTCTTTCATAAATTCCTTAGATAGGCGCAAACCCTGAGTATTCTTAGTTTCTGGAAGTTGTGACCTATTTTAGAACAAATTTGAAAATGAGTTTTGCCATCTGCTGACCTAAAAAACCTTCCGATACATCCAAATCTTTTTCCACATTACTTAGAAGCCCTCTTTCTCGAAATTTGATGTTTTAATATTGTTCTATTACATAAATTTTACATAAATTTCACTAATAACCCTTGAAATCTTCTGTTAAAGCTATAAGGTCAAGAAAATTGCACTTTTTGATACATAATTGCCAATTTAAGTCAGAGTGATCAGTAGTAACCTTTTTTGCAGTACAAGATAAAGCCTATGTTATATTTAAAAGTCCTACTGTAAATAGTTTAATCTTACAGAAGTGTGTGAGAGACCTAAAAATAGAGTTTTAAAGGTTAAGAGTGTTTAAAACTGATAAATTAAACCTATCAATGGCATCCAAAAGCACAATTGTAATCAACCCTCTACAACCTCCTGTTGTAGATGTAGAACATACTCCCTTGGCAGATGTAGACTTCAAAATCACAAATCCTATAACTAAATTTAATCTTCTTGAGCTCCACTATTGGAGCCAAGAGAAATCCTTGGACCAAGTAGATGATGTGCCTATTTGGGAGTCAAATTTTCCCAAGTATGTTATTCCTCACACCCATCAATGCCTAGAAGCCATTAGATTATGCTAATCTCATTATTCTCTAGATCAGAGAGCTATTGTCAATTCTGAAAAAGAAGTATTGTTTACCATAACAGCTGAATCTATAAACCAAATGCTTCAATTGCAGTCTAAGCCTAATGTAGTCCCTTTGTCCATTGAAAATCTCACAAAGTTCTATTTGGAGTTGGATTTTCCCAAGAGATTCCAAATTTTTGAAACATTCATGCCCTCTTATGTGGAAATCCCCAAGCTCAACCCTCCATACTCCTCTTCCAAATTTGCAAAAGGAACCAGACACATTTTTTCCATGTTGTCTTTTATATTTGGATATTTCACAGATGAGCATACTGATGCATCAATACTTGGTTTCCTATCCATTTTTATACCTGGTCAACCCCCTGCAGTGATTTACAATTTTGCCCAGTACATTGCTGACAGCATACATGAACAACTTGTCAAATTACCTACTAAAGGTGTCTTTAGATATACTTCATTTCTTTTCCATTTGTTTCTCTATTTTCAGTCTGAAAATTTCCCCATAACTCTTCAGAAGATGGATGTGGAAGGAAATCCACAGTATTTTATATTATGGACTTCCTTAATCAGAAAGGAGTCATCTGAGTTTTCTTATGCAGACTTTACAGATTGTTTTATCCATCCATTGGTAAATCTTCTTAAAAATAGTATGCAACCTAGGATAAAAAATGAAATCAATAAAGTTTTACAGTTATCTGAACATAGTAGGACAAGTGATTGGTATTTATACCAAAATCACAGTGAAGTCAGAGTTTATGGGACAACCCTCATTCCTTACAAATTGCCAAAGTATTTACCTATGAGGTTGTTTGCTTTAGAGTATATAAGACATATTTTGAACTTAGATTCTATAAATTTCTTGGTTTCTAAGAAGAAAACCCAATTTAAACTGAAGAACCAAGTTGGTCCCTTTATATGTAATAACAGAGAAGCAGGTGTAGAGGCAGAAAAGCAGTTGTTAGAGTACAAATTCAGCAAAATTTCCCTTTGGCACTATGATCCTTATGGTATAATCAGCAAAATGAGAGTGAAGTGTAAATTAAATCTCTACATTCGTGAAAAGTAGACTGAAATTGAGAAATTTTCTAACCAATCTGAATGGTTAGAAAACACACTGGTAGAAGTAGATAAGCAGAGTGATACTAGTCACATTTTGCAGACTCCAAGTTAGGAAGAGAGAAGAATGAAAAGAAATAGGGAAGAAGGGTCATACACTGCTAAAACTACCATAGAATCAAAATTCAAACTCAGGTATAGCAAGAAGCCAAAGATTAATCCAGCAGATAAAGATAAAGAAACAATTGAGGTTATAGATACAAATATTCCAAATAAAGACACTATGCCTCCTACAATGATTGAAAATGAACATCAACCTACCACTTCCAATACACAGTTGATCCAGAAACAACATAATATAAAAGTGTCATCATCAAAGTAGATAGAGGACAAAGATATGGACATTAAGGAAAGGTATAAAGAAATTAAGGCTAAGAATTAGGAAATAAAGAATGAAATTTATTCTCAATACTTGAAGCAGACTCTTGGGATACAAAACAGGTTGCTTTCAACCTTTGATTACAAAAACAAGAAATTCTTTATGACAGTGCTTCAACCCATAGCGCCAACTCCTACAACGGCATCTGATTACAAAAAGGTTGATTTTGAAGTTCCAGTTCAAGACATTCATCCCCTAGACCAAATAGAATTCCATAAACAAAGTTTAGAGATGCTTTATTCCACAATAACTACAAAAGAAATGAGTGCTCAATAGCTTCAGAATACTTTGATAAATGTGAGAGATCAGTTTAAAGTTGAGAAAGCTTCATCATATGCCAAGGATAGAAAAATCAAATCCTTGGAGGAGTTAGTGATTGAGGTGGGTTATGAACCTGACAATGTAAAAGCTGTAGAGGAGCTAATTAAAAAGAATAATGTTGATATTGCTGCACTCAAAAATAGTTTAAATTACCTCCTATAGAGAATCCACAGGCCAAGGAGATTCTACAGGAATCCAATCAAAAGGATGAGATGATGAGTCTCATATTGTAGTTGACAGCCCAAATTAAAGAGATGGAGATTGAGATGGACAAATTGGTCCAAGAAAAAGAAGCCACTAAAACACAGGAGGTCCCTGCAACTGTAATTTCTATGGTTACAATAGCAATGCCATCTACTCTAGCAGAAGAACTAGCTCCAAAGGTCCCATTAGCTACATCAATGCGAGTAACTTCATCAACCACTTCTGCCACTAAATCTTCCACTTCAGCAGTCCAAAAATCAGATGAAGCCAGTAAATTGGTAAAAGCAATGCAAGACATGTCCATACAAACCAATGAGATAAACATATTAAAAATCTAGAAGATGCCAAAAAGCATGCACAGATTAATGCCAAGACATAAGAGAAAAAGGCTAAAAGGTGGAGTGAATAATTAAAGAAGTTGGAAACAAAGCTGACTTTGAAAGAACCCATGGCACATGTTAAAAATCAATTATGGACCAATATCATTGAATCAATCAATGATACTTGGCCATCATTACAGGTGATTTATGAACAGAAGGATTTACTGAAAGCAATAAGAGAAGAAATACAAAGGACCAAAGAGGAGCTAGGGACAAAACCTGAAGAAGGATTGGAAATTATTAAATTACTCAATTCCAAAAACAAGCAAGAATTAGATGAAATTGGAATAACAGACAGAACATAAACTATATTGGAGGTAAGAAAAGTAATTTACAAAAAGAACATAATGAAACAATTAGAAGAAAAGTGCCAAAACATGTTTATGGCAATCACAAGATTCATGGTAAAATTTGATGTTTTGAGGCAAAAAGGCCTTCCAAATCTTCTAGTAATCAATGAAAAATTGATGAAACAAGAAGATTATAACAAAAATATAAGAGAATTTTCCAAAGAATAGGTAAACAAATCAGATTGGTAGGGAATCCTGACAGGGAAAGTTTTGCACAAGAGTATTGAAAATCTGTTTTACTTGCAACATGAAGTAAAACACCTTTTTGTGGTCAAACCAACATTTGAAAGATACACTAAAGCTAATGAAAACTTCAGAAAGCTAAAGAATATCAAAGTTCTAGAAGATGAGTTATGGGAGAAGTTAACATATTTACTGTAAAATCAAATTACAGTGAAGAAAAAACATGAAAGATAAAAAACAGAGTTGTTTTTACTTCAGCAGTAATTTTTTTTTTTAAGTAGTCAAAGTGTATCAGTTAAAGAGTATCTGTTAAAAAAGTGTATCAGATGAAACATGAAGAGCAAAAAAATTGAAGATAACACTGCCAGCGTGAGCGACACCTTAGTTATATAGCTGCACCCCAAATCCAAACAACAAGACATTTAATTTCAATAAATAGGACAACGAGCAATTAGTTAGGAAGTTGTCACTATCTTCTTCCATGAAAATATTTTATTTTCCAAGAAAAATTCCTAAGATTATTCTAGGATATTTTGTACTAGTTTTTGTATAAATACTTCATCATTTGAAGTATTGAGTGTGGATTAATTGTTGAACATTTTTCTAGCTATTATATTCTGAACCCAAGGGTTTTTGTATCAAGTTCAAGTCAGCAGACTGGATCACAGGAAATAAAGCATCATATTATAGGATTCGTGTGTTGGGCCACTGCAGTGAAGTGTTTCACTTGTCATTTTTTCAATTATCTTATGTTTTTCATCCATTCATAAATGTTTTCTAAATTTTAATGTGAAATCAGGAATTGTTATTTCAGAATTTGTTAAAAGCACTCTGTTATTGACTCATTTTCATTTAAATGTTTTCTACTGATATCCAGACCAGGGAAGTCTTAATTTCTCCCTGATTTCGATTGACCTCTACCTTTCACTCCTTACCCAAATTTAAGAACCCTTAATCTCTCTTTATCTTGATTAAAACCATTTCACCAATAAGCCTTTGAAGATCTGGAGTGACTTTGCTATCTTGCCCTGTGAACATTTACCTTTAGACCTTGATATTGATCTGACTGCTTGACACATTGACTCCATCTGCCCAATGGAAAACAGAGCTATAAGCTATCAATATGAGTAAGTGATTTTCCCTCCAAATCAAATCAAAATCCCAAAACCAATTTGCCCCTTATAACTAGCCTAAGATCATGTATAATCAACAAAGCTAAATCTTATAGAGAGATCCCTCTCTGAACATTAGGAAGGCTAGATCCTAAAGTTTAAAAGTAGGTTTTTGGTTACCTCTGATATTCTTTAAACTATAATAAAAAATCTCACAACTTCGAGAATTATTAGAGTGATAACAAACAGAATGACCTTAGTTGTTATGAGTTGATTCGTTCTTTTTAATTCGTTGTACATGTATGGATTATAAATTTACAGGCCAAAAATAGTATAGTTTAATAGGTAATATCCTTATAGATGCATATACAATACTCAAGGTTAGGTTTGCATTGTATAAATACTCAAGGTTTAAGGACAATATTATATTGTAGTAGGTTATAGCCTTATAGCTGCATGTACATGTCGGGTATCTTGAAATTTTATGCACTTGGATTGTTAAATTAAATGTGTTATTAATTTTTTATTTTTTTGGGCGTCTTAAGGGACCAAGAAGGGACCAAAAAGGGCGTGGGATTATTCTATCACCAAAAACATTAAATTAACATTTTTTTGTGTAGATATTGAGGAATTTTTCTAGAATACTATGGCCCATGTTTTGAGCAGACACTTCATCCATTTTTAGGGACAAAACACTCAAAATAAAGTTTCAAAGAATGCTAAATAAAAAATATACAGAGAAAGAATATGACTAGTGAGTGTAAAGAGAATAAGTATGCTAATTAATAATAATATAAATTAATTTTATAAAGTTGAGATTAAATTGAAATAAATAAAAATAGTCAAAATAATTAAAATTAATGAATTTAATGAGGAAAGAAAGATCATATAATTAATAATAAAATAATAGAATTTTGGTAAACTAAATATAATACTAATGAAATAATGGTTAACTATATATATTAAAAACAACAAATTAGTTGAAAGTGAAATTAGAATTAATATCTAATTTGGTTATCTAAGGTTTGCCTCCCATTTATTCAAGGGACTACTGATAAGATCACTAGGATCCTTAAGAAACATAATGTTTCCTTGACTTTCAAGTCCTTGCTCTTGTGGGGCTCCATACATGGGTGAAACTGGTCGTTCCATTAATCAAAGGATTCATGAGCATGAGGCAGACCTTAAGCATGGTAGGTCACGCTCCTCTACCTTAGTAGATGTCAGGCTCATGAGTCAGCGCTACTTGACTTGGGCGAGTTGGGCACCCCACACGGGCGCACATAGGCACACACAATTCTGGACAAGTGCGCTTACTGCCACGGGCGCTGAATATTAAAATGGCGACGTTAAGGATAGCGTTTCGCTGCCTATAAACGGGCGATGCTAGTTCACATACAACGAGTTGGCATTGTGGCAGTAGCGACAAGTATAGACGGGCGCGCGACGATAGACGGGCGTAGCACAACCTATGACGGTCACAGGAGGCTGGATGCGTTCAATAGCATGGGTCCAGTCAGACTCTGACAACGCACCGAATATGGCCGATATTAACACTTGAAAATTGGAAAGGCGTAGTTCAAAAAATGGTGAAAGAAAAAAATAGTCATTTAGTACGTGCCACATGGCTTGCCAACGAGGGAACGAAGTATGGGGGTGTGACAAATGGTATCATAGCCAGTAAGAAATGTTGCAGTAACCAGGTATGTATGTAGTCTGAAGTTTCTTATAAAATTTGGTTGCATAGCTTGGGGTTTCTTGATCTAGAGCTTCTAGGCAAGAACATGCAAGCATTGGTGGACATAGGTGCCACACATAATTTTATGGCAACAAATGTAGCGAAGGAATTTGGGTTGCAATTTCTTCCCATTGATGTGGAAGTGAAGGAAGTGAAATCCAGGACTAAAGTGTCGTGTTTGGAAAACGAAGTGCCGGTTCATATTGGTGATTGGCAGGGTTGTCTGGACTTCACTACGATGGAGATGAGTGAATTTGACATGATATTGGGGCGGGAATTTTTGAAGGGTAACAAAGAATTTGTTATGCCTTCCAACAGTGAGATAGAATTATGCAAGGACTCATGATGGTGGACTTTACCTACTCATGGGCAGTGTAGGGAAGTGATTGTGCAATAGGTTTCTGCACTAAGTATGAGTAAAGCAATGAAGGACCCAAAGATCGAGACATTTGCAGTAGTTATTCATGGATTCGAGACTGATTATGGAGTGGGGATGCCTATTCCTACTGAGATTTTCGATGTACTAAAGCGTTATTCAGATCTTATGCCTGATGAGCTTCCGAAAGTACTACCACCAAGTCGTGCAGTGGACTATTCCATTAAGCTAAAGCCGGGGAAGGAACCTCCAGCCAAAGCTCCCTATCGACTGTCAGGGCCGGAATTGGAAGATTCGAAGAGGAAACTGAAGGAATTATCCAAAGCAGGTTTCATTCGACCTTCAAGGTCCCCTTATGGTGCTCTAGTATTGTTCCAACAAAAGAAGGATACGAATGAACTACGGATGTGCTGTGATTATCGTGCTTTGAACAAGCAAACGATAAGGAACAGATATCCTCTACCGTTAGCAGCGGATTGTTTCGATAAGCTTGCGAAAGCCCGAGTGTTTTCCAAGCTGGACTTGAGACAGGGGTATTATCAAGTGCGGATAGCGGAAGGAGATGAGAGGAAGACCGCGATAGTGACGAGATATGGGAGCTTCGAGTTCCTAGTCATGCCATTCGGGTTGTGCAACGCTCCAGCCCATTCTATGGCTGCTGATGAATCCATACAATTCATCCACAATTTTGTTAACATTTTAGTGGCAGGCATTGAGGACATCGGCAGTCTTCAATGATAACATGGAGGATCATACATACTAGAAGACTAATTTCTCGCTGCACAAGCACCGAAGGAACATTAGCTTGCATTTAATAGTTCAGTGTATGCATGCTCTAGACCGAGATTTTCATTCCTTGGCTGCATTGTTGGTCAAGGTACATACATGGGATGGAGCCGGCGTAGCCGCGCTTAGAGGATTGGGTGGAACTGAAGAATGTCCATGATATGATAGTTTTCTTGGGGATGACCAACTACCAACAAAAGTTTGTAGAAGGTTATTCCAAGATAACTACACCACTGACAAACCTTTTGAAGAAGGGGAAGTGATGGAATTGGACAAAGAAGTGTCGTGAGGCTTTTGAAGATATGAAGAGAAGGATGGTAGCAGCACTGATACTGAGGCTATCTGATTTCGAGAAACCATTTGAGGTTCACATTGATGCATTAGATTTTGCAATTGGAGGGATTCTATTGTAGGATGGGCATCCAGTGGCTTATGAAAGTCGAAATTTTTAGGATAGAGAGCGCAGATATGTAGTCCATGAGAAGGAAATGACTGTCATCATTCATTGTCTGCACGTCTGGAAACATTAATTGGTGGGGAGACATTAGTGAATCAAGCTCATTAGCAAGACTTCTTGGCAGAGTTTGACATGACTCTTGAGTACAGGATGGGTAAACTCAATGCTATTTCAGATGCCCTCAGTAGAAAGTCACAAATAGCAGCATTGGAAGAAGAGGACTGATCTGATAAGATAAGAAGCAATTTCAACATGTCCATGGAGATGCAGGATAGACTTCAAGCTAGTGTGGAGGAAGATACACAAGTAATGTTCATATTGAAGCTGGTAAAGGAAGGGAAGACACCTAATTTTCACATACGGGATGGATTCTTGTTCTATGTGAATCGAATCTACATTCCAAAGTCATCATGACTTAGGAGGCACCTTTTGAAGGAGTGCCATGACTCAGCTTGGGCTGGCCACCCGGGGTAGCGTCAGACTATGGCATTATTGGAGAGAGGGTACTTTTGGGAAAGGATGAGGAAGGAAGTGGAGGAATATGTACACACGTGCATCATTTGTCGGAAAAATTAGATACTCAGAGACAAAGAGGATTGTTGTAGTCTTTTCTGATTCTAGAGAGACCATGGATGAGTGTCTCTATGGAATTCATTTGTTAGTTACCAGTGATACAAGGGTATAATAGGATCATGGTTGTTGTAGACCATTTTTCCAAGTATGCCACCTTCGTCCCAACGAAGATACCATTTGGAGAAGAGAAGAAAACTGAGCTTTTCTTCAAGCACATTGTGAAGTATTGGGGGATACCGTTAGTATCATATTTGATAGGGATTCACGCTTTATAGGGAAGTTTTGGAAAGCCCTGTTCAAGCTAGTTGGGGAACAATTACTACAGATTTCGAGTCACCATCCGCAGACAAATGGATAAACTGAGCACATTAATGCATTACTGGAAGACTACTTGAGACATTTTGTCACGACTGATCAGAAGAATTGGCCTGAACTCCTGGATATTGCTCAGTTTAACTACAATATGTAGAAGAGTTCTGCAACTGGGTATACTCCATTTGAGCTGGTCAATGGACAGATTCCAGTTGTATCACATACAGTGCTACCTAGAGGATTTGGGAAGAGCCCTCATGCCACGAGGTTCTTGACAACATGGAAGGAGGCCTTGGAGTTAGCACGGATGCACCTGTATGATGCAACATGAAGGATGAAATATGGGCAGAAAAGGATAGGAGGGATGCACACTTCAATGTTGGAGACATGGTTTATCTGAGGATCACTGGAGATCAGTTTCAGCCACTTATGGGGACTGCTAGGTCTTTGACGAGATGATATGATGGGCCATTCCGTGTGAAGAAGAGAGCTAGTGAAGTTTCATATGAACTGGAGCTTCCAGACCACATGAGTTCCAGACATCCTGTCTTCCATATGAGCCAACTGAAGAAAAGTAGACTTGATGCTGATCACCCTGAGCGAGCAGCACCACCGAGAGGTCCAACCATGATCATTGACAGACCAGACTTGATTTTAGAGAAGATCCTTGATCTTCATATGACAAGCCTTGGGAGAAATGCTCGAAGGGAGTTTCTCATTCAGTGGAGGGACATACCGGAGGAGTCGAGTTTGGAATTGAAGGATTCGCTATGGAATTGGCAGAAGGAGATAGCAGAGTTTGATGAGCAGTTGATGAGGTCTAGCGGATTGCTGAGGACGACAATGAATCAAGGTGGGGGAGTATGTCAAGCCCACGAGTCGGCATTCCTTGACTCGGGCGAGTTGAGCACCCCACACGGAAGCACATAGGCAATATGGTGGATGGGTGCACGCCATGACGACTGGCGCCTCCAGGTTGTATCGGGTATTTTGAGATGTTATGAGCATTTTTTTGCTCCATAATCACAGGCGTGCGATGTTGTGGACAGGCGTAGTGTATTGCCGTTGTGGCAGAGTGTTGTACATATTCACCTCTGCCGTAGCCTAAAACCCCATGACCCTGCTTGACACTTCTATCCACGCCCGAAAACTTGCATCGCAATAGTTCAAAATTCAAATTTAAACAATCGGGCCGATCCTTTAAGATTTTGGCTCCCTCCCGCTTCGGCCTCCACATGACCCAGGTCAGAGAACCACAATTCAAAACAAGAAGGGGCCTACTATTTTAACAATCGGACGCAATACCGGCCATCCGATCTAGCTCAAATCGATGGTGCGGCAATCAACCTCTATGGTGGGTCCGCGCGCAGTCGATCGGCGGTTTTCATAGCTCCACCACTTTATTTCCCTCCGATGCAAGCGCAGCCATTGATCTTGTTTCAAGATCGAACGGTCCTGGGTTGATCGCAGCCCTGTTTTCAATCGCAATCGGAACATAAAAGATGTGCCACTCCCGCTCTACCCACTCTGCTTTCCGATTCCGATTGCCGATTCGGGTCCCACCTCCTGTGGTCGTGTCGTCATATTTCACAAGTGTACGCTGCATTCTTCCTCCACCATTCGTGTGTCCTGATGACGTGTCATGGTTTATGAACCCTTAGCCCGTTCATTCATTATCGTCCCATTGTTTTCTGCCTCGTCACTCTCCGTTTCTTCATTGTGTTCATGTGTTTCCTGTCACCCTGCATCCTCTCAACGTCTCGCCTAAAATGCCTTACCGACTTCATGGCCGCTGTTGTAACCACACTCCATATCGCCGAGTCTTTTTTCTCTAACGATTTGCGGGTTTTGCAGGTTTTAATTTGGTTTTGTTGGCGCTTTAATTTTCCGCCTCAATTGAAAAATATAGAGCATAACAAAGGACAGACCATACTGACAGCTATTAAAGGAAGGAGCCGAGGGTAGGTGGGAGAGATGACCACCATTAAAGAAGACATGGATATGAACTCTCAGAACTCTTCGGATGCGTCCACCCCGCATTAAAGATCTAGGATTCAAATCCATAGCCAAAAGCCGAGAGTACAGTACTTAAATCCAGATTGTTCCAAATCTCTTACGGCAGCAGATTTCCTTTCAGCCGCGGGCAACAAATTGTATATATTTTATTACTCCCATCTTGTATATAAGGAGATTTTATCTCCCAGCATTTATTTCTTGAACAGGATGTTCAGTGCCATCATTTATAGCCAGTCATTCATAAGAGAAGGCGCGAATGTTTTCTGCCATTGGGTTTCAAACTGAGTCATTAATTGTGCCTCGTTTTCCTCCTCCTCGGGAAGTTTCTGTCTTCTCTATAAATACTCAAAAATAAGACATTGTAGAGGTTCCAGATTTCTGTCAGCAAACTGTGCAGCGAGAAGACTACTGTATTCATCTTGTAATATTTCTGTATGAAGTTTCAGAGCCCGTAGGGTCTCAGTGAGGAGGAGTTATAACTGTATTGAGGATTCTGGTCTTTGATATCTCACAGTATGTAACTTTTCTTATGTGTTAATACATTGCCACTTTTCATGCAATTTGTCTTCTTGTATCATGTTCTAGAATGCGAGTGACTCACTAGTTTGCAAAAAGAATTCATCTTAAGTGGTGCCCTTCCTGGAATTAGTTAAGTGCTTTAAATAAGCCTAGAAGTGATATGTTGTTCCATGTTCACTCTTTCATATTTTCTGCTATATTAGTGGCTTAAGGATTCGTAAATTGGTGCGCCCTTCTGCCAGTAATATCTTCTTATGTTTCCTCATTGCACTCACTTCCTGATATCTGACTTCTGTGATATATTAGTTGAATCGGCCCTCTTTACAGTAAGCAGTCTCTTAACTGTCTGATACTTTCATGCTGAAGTGTTACATAATGTTCTTACATTATTCTTATCTATGTGTCAGCTTCTGAAAGAGATTGGTCCCATTTCAATTTTCGGTTTCCTTGTTTCAAACAAGAGATAGTAAGTGAGCTCCTTGGACTGACAACCCAAAATATAAAGAGCTCCTTGCTATATTAATATGTCCTAGGCACTGGTCTATGGCAACTCTAGGCTGTCTCTAGGGGGGTGACAAAATCATCCACAACATCTTTCTGGCACCGTTGCCGGGGAACAAATTCAAGAATATCTGTTTCCCTGGGTTCGACATCCTATATTCACTCTCTAATCAGGTGAGCACAGAGAAGTGAAGAGTTGCAGATCTCTCACCTTGGTGACTCCACTGGTCCTTATTTGATAAATTTTATTGGAAGTTCTGGCTTCCCGGAGGCCCCATTTGAGGTCGGATACCTCACCACCGAAAACACCCGTGTCTGACCCAGAGAAGATCGTTCATAGAAGGGGTTGGAAAGAGAAGAATTCGGTTCATTCCGAAAATTATGAATATTCTGTTGAAGATCATCCGCCCTCTTCTTCTCAAGAAGTTAGAATAGAAAAATCCGAGTTTTACTCAGAAACTCCACGTAGAGGAAATACCCGGATTGAAGGAGAGTCTCATCCTGCTTTCGAGGCTGAAGAAATTAAAGAGGTCACAGAAGTAGCTGTTGTTAACTGTGAGTCATTTCCATCTGCACCTCAGGCTTCTGTGCAATATATTCCCATTGTTATTCATACTCCACTTCCTCCTACTCCTCTCCCTTCATCTGTACCTCAAATTATTGTGCAACCCCCGCCTCCCCCAATGGCCAATGTTCCTGCTTTTCTGTTAAATAAATATGCTCCTCTGGCTCTACCCCCAGTACTGCATGATATGCCACAAGATTACCTGAAGATCCTACCGAGATTTAATGGTGAGAGTGACATTAATGCCCAGAAGCATCTCGAGACCTTCTGCTCTTTCGCGGAGAACTTGAATGTTGAACATTTGGATGTGGTCTTGAGGTTGTTTGTGCAGTCTTTAGAAGGCGAAGCCAGAAAATGGTTTAAGACATTGGGGAATAATTTCGTGACTACCTGGGACCAAATGGAAACTGCTTTTCTCAGGAAGTGGGGGGAAAAGAAAGATTATGGAATGTGCCTTACTGAATTTCATACCATGAAGAAGAAACATAATGAAGGGGTATCAGAGTTCATCAAGAGATTTAACAAGTTATACCTGAGCCTACCTCCTGAAATGAAGCCACATGAAGCCGTAGCCAAAGTTGTTTTCATAGCAGCTTTCGACTCCGATTTTGGTTTCTCGCTGCGGGAAAGAATGCCTGTCACCCTGGATGATGCTCAAATAGATGCTCTAGAATTGGAGGCAAATTTTTCCGCCACTGGTAAGTCAAAGGGAAAAGTTGAGCAAGATACTAGAAGGAGAGGTAAAGAAGAGGTTTCTACCTCCAATCAAGACAAAGACTCGGACAAAATGGATGAGATAAGCAAGATGATAAAGAAAATGGTCAAGCTAGAGCTGGAAGCTAAGAATGCAGCTCCCAGGAACTATTATAATGCTCCAAACAGAGGATATAATCCTCAGTACAGAAAGCCCCCATTACAGATAATGCCAAGAGAACAGCAAGACCAGGTACCCCATCCCTTGTACCTGGAGGGACCAGTATATGACTCCGTTAGAGATGCAGCTTATAAACTTGAAGATTCAAATCTGGCCTTCTCTAATAGTGATGATATGGAGTGCCCCCTACAAGAAGAAGACGAAGAAGCAGAGATTGACCATTACTGCAAGAAATTTGCTGATTTCATGGAAGCACAATTCAACGTCAAATATGATCTTAGATCCTCAAGGAAGAGGACCCGAACCCAGGAGCAAGAGGAAGAGCAGCCTCGAGAGGGAATATCGGCTCAGAAGGAATCGGCAGCAAAGAGGTGTATATAAAAAGGTAAGAATCTTCTGAATATCCCCTTGCAGTCTAATGATCAAGTTCCCTCCTCTTCTAAACTAGTTGGCCCCCCTAATGCTGAGCCAGTGTCAAAAGAAGTCAAGTCTTCAGTTGAAAATAGGGAGTCCAAAGAAGTAGCGCTAGAAAAGCCCACATCTGCTTTCAATTTGCAAAAAGAACTTGAGAAGATTAAGATTCCTGTTCCCCTGACTGAATTATTAAAACAGCCTGCATATCAGTCTCAAGTTACCTCTTTCATTCTTCCTCCTGAACTACCTATTGCACCCGATAGTTTAAATCTTCAAGAAGAAAGACCCATGGTAGTCTTTGGCCCACATGTCGAGGAGATAGATCCTTCTACTCCCCCTTTTTATGTATCCCTAGTCATTCATGACCTGCTGTTACACAACTGCATGTTAGATTCTGGGGCCTCCCATAATCTCATGCCTCTCTCTGTCATGGAGCAACTAGGGCTGCAAATTACGAGACCATATAAATATTTATATTCATTTGATTCTAAAAGAGTTAAATGCTTGGGAATGATAAAAGATTTAGTGGTCAACTTAGCTCAAATCCCAACAAAAAGTGTGGTCATGGACATCGTGGTTGCTGATATCCCAGCCCGCTTTGGCATGCTGTTGTCAAGGTCCTGGGGTACCAAGATTGGGGGGTCAATCAAATTGGATCTAACATACGCTACCGTCCCAGTCTTCAGAGGTCAAGAAAGGAGGTTATACAGGGAGACCAGATTTGTCAAGACGGTAACCAGGGCTGACTGCTCAGATAATTCCCCAATTTATAACAAAGAAGGGGACTTTTCATGTTTTATGTTGGAAGAAAATCAGGATTACGCACATGAGACCCTTTTTTGTCAAGTTCAGGCTGAGCAGCCTAAAGAAGAGCAGGAATCGGGAATATGGACTTTGCATTTTGATGGAGCTAATTCAAGGGAGGGAAATGGAGCAGGAGTGTTGTTGGTTTCCCCTGCAGGAAAATGGGTGCCACTGTCTTTTAAATTGGAATATGAGGCTACTAACAATGTGGCTGAGTATGAAGCATTATTACTGGGGCTGCAGACAGCTAGAAACATGGGCATCCAGTGTCTAAAAGTGTTTGGAGACTCTGAGCTAGTCGTAAGGCAGATTAAAAATGAATGTCAAACTAAGCATCCTCGGCTCAAAGCATACAGAAATGAAGTATGGGACATGATAGAAAACTTCTTTTCAGCATTTAACATACAGTTCATGCCCTGGGAGCAAAACAGAATAGCAGACTCTCTTGCGGTAGCTGCCAGTACTTTCCGTCCTCCTCAGAACCCACTCCTAAGATATGAGGTGGAGGTACGTTACAGACCATCCATTCCAGACAATATAAAGCATTGGCAGGTATTCAAAGATGATGAACAAATGAAAAGATTTATAGAGACTGTGGGAGAATTCTCCAATATGGAGATTGATGATAATGGAGAAGAAGAAGTTGAAAATATTGCTGAAAATAAATGGGAAGAAAGAATAGCAGGTAGTAAAGTGCTGCAGCTAAAGGGTAATGTCATACCTAGAGGGTTGGTACCACTAGAGAAGTTGTTCAATAAAGATGACGTACCCGTGCAGCCAAATAAAGTAGTAGAAGATAATCAAGTAGGAGATTTGAATCTGGGTACTTCCACTGACCCCAAAATTGTTAAATTGTCCAAAAAAGTCCCAGAAGGATACAAAGAAAAGTATTTGAAGTTGTTTCAATCTTACAAAGATGTTTTTGCTTGGTCCTATGAGGACCTAAAAACTTTTGATGTAAATATTATACAGCATAAGATTCCGTTGAGGGAAGACGCAAAGCCATACAAACAGAAGCTCAGGCAAATAAATCCTTTGCTTCTTCCTTCTATTGAAAAAGAAATCAAGAAGTTGTTGAAAGCCAAGATAATTGTACCATTAAGATACTCAGAATGGATAGCGAATCTTGTTCCTGTCCGAAAGAAGAATGGAGAAATAAGGCTGTGTGTAGACTTCAGGAATTTGAACAGAGCATCTCTCAAAGATAACTATCCACTGCCTAAAATGGACCAGATCCTGCAGAAAGTGGTGGGAGCATCCAGAATGTCAATGATGGATGGATTTTCGGGTTACAATCAGGTAGCCGTGTTCCCAGAAGACCAGAAGAAAACTGCATTTACTACACCATGGGAAACCTTTATGTATGCAAGGATGCCATTTGGATTAATTAATGCAGGAGCTACTTTTCAGAGGGCAATGGACATAGCCTTTGTCGGAGAACAGGACAAGTTCTTGGTGGTGTATCTTGATGATATCACAGTGTTCTCTAAGAATGATGATGAGCATATTGTGCATTTGAGAAGAACTTTCGAAAAATGCAGAAGGTATGGCCTTTCTCTTAATCCCCAAAAATCTTTGTTTGCATTAGACGAAGGAAAACTCTTAGGACATATCGTGACTAAGGATGGTGTAAAAATCGATCCTAAGAGAGTTGAAGTGATAAACAACATTCCTTTGCCAAGAAATAAGAAAGAAGTACAGGTGTTTTTGGGGCGAATAAATTTTTTGAGAAGATTTATCCCTAACTATGCAGAGATAGTTAGGCACATAACCAATATGCTGAAAAAGGAAAATGAAGTAAAATGGTCTCAGGAGTCTAGAGATGCATTCACAAGGATAAAACGGGCATTTGCTGAAGCTCCTGTGTTAGCAGGGCCAGACTACAAAAAGCCATTTATGATTTTCTCATTTGCCTCACCCCATACAATTGCTGGAGTATTATTGCAGAAAAATGAAGACGGATATGAACAGCCCATAGCCTTCTTCAGTCAAGTGCTTTATGATGCTGAATTGAAATATAATATACTAGAGAAGCAGGCATACGCCCTGGTAAAGTCTCTTAAAGCTTTCAGAGTCTATATTTTTCAATCTCGCGTCACAGCCTATGTCCCTACAGCCACAGTCAAAGACATTCTGGTACAAGGGGACAGCGAAGGTAGGAGGGGAAGATGGATTGCAAAAATTCAGGAGTATGATTTGGATATAAGGCCTACCAAACTGATCAAAGGATAGGGACTTGCCAAGATGTTATCTGAATCAAATCATCAAGCTTTGGGGATTAATCTGTCCGTGATAGCAAATGAAGAATCAGAAAAAGAAGAAGAGCGACATGGACTAGAGACGGCTACACAAAAGATACATGTGAAATATCTGACTAGTCCTTGGTATAAGCAAATAGTTGAATATCTGTCAACACTTAGCTGTACTCCAGGATGTAACAAGGCGAAATACAGAGCTGTAAGGATGAAATCTTAGAAATACGCAATTGCCAATGGACAGCTCTATTGGAGAGACCCTCTAGGCATATTACTTTTATGCCTCACCGAAAACGAAGTGAAAAATGTAATGACAGAATTTAATGAGGGGATATGTGGAGGACATTACAGCTGGAGGGCAACAACCCATAAAATCTTGAAGGCTGGTTTTTACTGGCCGAAATTGTATTCAGATACTTTTGCTTGGATCAGATCGTGTGACAAATGCCAAAGGTTTGCGGAAAGACAGAAATTAGCGGCATTGCCCTTGATCCCTATTCATGTAAATGAACCATTTCAGAAATGGGGATTAGATTTTATAGGAGAGATACATCCCCCATCAAGTGGCTAGCATAAATGGATATTGACGGCCACAGACTATTTTACGAAATGGGTGGAAGCCATACCTACCAGAAATGCGACAGATGCTGTAATAATGAATTTTATAGAAGATAATATCATATCCAGGTTTGGCTGTCCTGCAAGAATTGTAACCGACAATGCACAGGCTTTCAAGTCTGCCAGGTTCGTAAAATTCTGCCAAAGATACAACATCATCCTTACTCATTCTACAGCATATTATCCACAGGGAAACGGTCTAGCAGAGTCATCCAATAAAACCCTGGTAAGAGCCCTAAAGAAGACAATAGATGAAAATCAGAAGAACTGGGATTCTAAATTAAAGTTTGCCCTATGGGCAAATAGGATAACCAGCAAAAGAGCCACCGGAAAGTCACCTTATGAGCTGGTGTATGGGCGGGCTGCAGTGTTTCCTTTGCAATTAGCATTGCCAGTAGCACGTTTCATGCAAGAGAACCAAGAAGAACCAGATAACATGATCCGAAGAATTAATCAGCTGGTAGAATTGGAGGAGACAAGGAACCAGGTAGATCAGAGACTAATAGAATACCAAGAAAAAATGAAGAATGTCTTCAATCAGCACGCGAAGGATAGAAATTTTCAAGTTGGAGACCTGGTTCTTAGATGGGATGTTCGCAGAGCAGAAAAATGCAAACATGCTAAATTCGATCCATTATGGTTTGGGCCATTCAAAATAGTGGAGCTGGGGAGAAACAACACCTTTACTTTAGAAAATCTACAGGGTGATTTGTTGGATGCGCCCATGAATGGCCAGTTCCTCAAGCCTTATTTTCAATTCTGATCTCGGCTAGGAATGCCTGGTTGTATATACTGTATATAGCTTGCTTTAGTTTTTATTCCTACTTTTTATAAAGGAAAAGAACGCTGATCATTACTTGAAGTAAAAGTGCAGGAGAATTCAAAATAAGATGAAATAATTGATGGTCTGCATGTTCTCGACATGTCCGAGGACGAACATGCCGTCCCTAGATGGAGCCGATGTTGTACATATTCACCCCTGCCGTAGCCTAAAACCCCATGACCCTGCTTGACGCTACTATCTCCGCCCGAAAACCTGCATCGCAATAGTTCAAAACTCAAATTTAAACACTCGGGCCGATCCTTTAAGATTTTGGCTCCCTCCCGCTTCGGCCTCCACATGACCCAGGTCAGAGAACCACAATTCAAAGCAAGAAGGGGCCTACTGTTTTAACAATCGGACGCAATACTGGCCATCCGATCTAGCTCAAATCGACGGTGCGGCAATCAACCTCTATGGTGGGTCCGCGCGCAGTCGATCGGCGGTTTTCATAGCTCCACCACTTTATTTCCCTCCGATGCAAGCACAGCCGTTGATCTTGTTTCAAGATCGAACGGTCCTGGGTTGGTCGCAGCCCTGCTTTCAATCGTAATCGGAACATAAAAGATGTGCCACTCCCGCTCTACCCACTCCGCTTTCCGATTCCGATTGTCGATTCGGGTCCCACCTCCTGTGGTTGTGTCATCATGTTCCACAAGTGTACGCTGCGTTCTTCCCCCACCATTCATGTGTCCTGATGACGTGTCATGGTTTATGAACCCTTAGCCCGTTCATTCATTGTCGCCCCATTGTTTTCTTCCTTGTCACTCTCCATTTCTTCATTGTGTTCATATGTTTCCTGTCACCCTGCATCCTCTCAATGTCTCGCCCAAAATGTATTACTGACTTCATGACCGCTGTTGTAACCACACTCCATATCGCCGAGTCATTTTTCTCTAATGATTTGCGGGTTTTGCAGGTTTTAATTTGGCTTTGTTGGCGCTTTAACTTTCCGCCTCCATTGAAAGATCTAGAGCATAACAAAGGACAGATCATACTGGCAACAATTAAAGGAAGGAGCCGAGGGTAGGTGGGAGAGATGACCACCATTAAAGAAGACATGGATATGAACTCTCAGAACTCTCCAGATGCGTCCGCCCCGCATTAAAGATCTAGGATTCAAATCCATAGCCGAAAGCCGAGAGTACAGTACTAAAACCCAGATTGTTCCAAATCTCTTACGGCAGCAGATTTTCTTTCAGCCGCGGGCAACAAATTGTATATATCTTATTACTCCCATCTTGTATATAAGGAGATTTTATCTCCCAGCATTTATTTCTTGAACAGGTTGTTCAGTACCATCATTTATAGCCAGTCATTCATAAGAGAAGGCGCGAATGTTTTCCGCCATTTGGTTTCAAACTGAGTCATTAATTGTGCCTCGTTTTCCTCCTCCTCGGGAAGTTTCTGTCTTCTCTATAAATACTCAAAAATAAGACATTGTAGAGGTTCCAGATTTCTGTCAGCAAACTGTGCAGCGAGAAGACTACTGTATTCATCTTGTAATATTTTTGTATGAAGTTTCAGAGCCCGTAGGGTCTCAGTGAGGAGGGGTTATAACTGTATTGAGGATTCTGGTCTTTGATATCTCACAGTATGTAACTTTTCTTATGTGTTAATACATTGCCACTTTTCATGCAATTTGTCTTATTGTATCATGTTCTAGAATGCGAGTGGCTCACTAGTTTGCAGTAAGGATTCATCTTAAGTGGTGCCCTTTCTGGAATTAGTTAAGCGCTTTAAATAGGCCTAGAAGTGATATGTTGTTCCATGTTCACTCTTTCATATTTTCTGCTATATTAGTGGCTTAAGGATTCGTAAATTGGTGCGCCCTTCTGCCAGTAATATCTTCTTATGCATGTTCTATGCATCATCGTCTCCGACACGTGATATTTTTTTTGAATCGGCCCTCTTTACGTGGCAGTCTCTTAGCGCTGATACTTTCATGTGCGGGGAGTGTTACCATTATGTTCTTACATTGTTCTTATACATATATATGCATTACCGAAAGAGATTGGCTTCTGAAAGAGATTGGTCCCATTCAAATTTTAGTTTCCTTGTTTCAAACAAGAGATAGTAAGTGAGCTCTTGGACTGACAACCCAAACTATAAAGGGCTCCTTGCTATATTAAGATGTCCTAGGCACTGGTCTATGGCAACTCTAGGCTGTCTCTAGGAGGGTGACAAAATCATCCACAACAGACATTATAAACGGGCACGACTATTGTCGCATCATAGCCGACGATTACAAAGCCGAAGTTACAAATATGATACGACAGAAGGTGAACCGAGGGTTGGGTCAGCTCGGGTCCACCGAGAGCCACTCGACGCCCTCATGATACGATGGAGTCATGGTATTAATATGTCGACGAATGAAACAACAAAGGCATTGGATCATCCAACAAAAAACACCACCAGAACTCTAGACTTGCGAGGTGTGGCGATGGATGAGCCCGCAAGTCATTGCAACACAGGTCTGAACGTTAGCGGGTCAGCTCGGGTAAGAGAAATGCGTGCAGGGTGTGGGTCACAGTCGTGCAGCGACGATGGGTCAGTTCGGCGGGCGTTTGCTAATGTGCAGGGCGTGGGTCACAGTGATACTTTGCAGTAAAGTGCTGCATGCCTACAGTCGAGTCGGGTGACCGACCCACGATCGAGTTGCGGTCACGACTACGGGCGCGGTCGTGTGACCGAACTCCATGACATTCACGGTAGATGCTGAACGTGTTCACCAACGCGGGTCGAGTTGTGTGACTCCCCGACAACGTGCTGAACGTGCGATGGATCGAGTCGTGAAAAATTTTGTTTTATGTAAGGACAAGGTACTCGACCTGTATAAAAACAACGAGCCAATTTTATACATGATATTTATAAAATTGTGATTTCTCTATAATGGTTATGTGCACATTTTTATTGTTGAAGATGTTTTAAATTCGGCATAAAACATGTTATAATAAAGTGAACATTTCCACTTGAAAATTGGAAAGGCGTAGTTCGGAAAATGACGAAAAAGAAAAATTGTCGTTTAGTCAGTGCCGCACGACCCGCCAACAAGGGAACAGAGTATGGGGGCATGACAACAGAGCACGCGGAAAAGACGAAGCATCACATTTGCATCGAAGAAGCTAAGGTTATTGCTCGGATTGACCATTTTCATCACCGCAAGTTAATGGAAGCATTAGAAATCGAGAAAATGCCTCTTAATATTAATAAAAATGATGGATGGAGTGTTAGTAGATGTTGGATCATGACCCTTCATCCTTAGTTTCTGTTTGGCTTTAGCGCCCCTCCCCTCTTTTCTCTTTTTTGATTTCCCTATTTATTTTTACCCCTTCTTTGATCCCTTAAATCATTATATATATATATATATATATATATACATACAGATAAAGCTCCTTCGACCTTAACTTTTAATAAATTAAATTAATAATATTAAATTAAATTAATGAAAATATACTTATAATATATAATACTAAGTATAAATACATTAACCCTAATTTCCCATTATTACAGTTTTAAGGAATATCTTTTAAATAAAATAAAAATATAATACTAAAACACATTATATTTATTAACTAATAAACCTAATTGAATTTGATATAATAATGAAATAATTTAATTTTATATTATATTATAAATCTAATTATGGAGTCATTGTTAGATAATTTCTTTTTTATATATATTTCCTTGGATATTATTATTATTCTTAATCAACTTTCATCAATAGTTTTTTTTTTTTAATAAAGATATACTTTAATGATCAAAATTGTATTTATATAATAATTAATAATAACATCTTGAACCCTAATTATATTTAAAATATAATAATAAAATATATTATAATTATTAACTAATAAACTAAATTAAATATAATATAATAATAAAATGATTTAATAAATTATTTCATTTATATATTTTCTTTTTCTAAGTCAAACTAGTTGTTATTCCTTAATAGCTAGTTGGATCCTTTCTGCATCTTTTTAAACATGTCTTCTTGTTCTCATTTCTTATCTTGTCGTAAAGATAAACTACACTGGCTAGGAAACTTCTCAACAATACATAATCATATGTGATTATAAGTATTTTTTTACAAATAAATGAAGATTAATTAAGAAAAATATTATATTTAACCAATTAAATTTGAATTACAATTAAAAATAATAATAATGCATTAACATATTAAAATATTGAAATAATAAATTTTGGTTATAATGAATGTATTAAATGGTATAAAAAATAAATTAAAATTAAAATATAGGATTAAAGAAGTGTATAATCAATTTAAATTAGAACTAGATTAAGGGAAGAGTAAAATAGAGAAGGTTGAAGGAAATTAATTAATAATTTAAATTCAGAATTAGGTTTATATATATATATATATATATATAATTCTTTTTTTTGGGTCAAGTCGGGATTGTTGGGGTAGATTAGGTAAATTTGATCGGCCAATTTACTAGTGGTTTTAGGCTCCAGGTTTATGAGAACCCATAGTTTTGCTCATGGTATTTATCATTGATGTAGCTTATTTATAGTTCAAAAAATTCTATGTTAAGTTGTCTAACTGGCGGGATCAAGCAATGGTATCTTTAGACACAAAAACTTCTCTTGATGCTTTGTGATCTTAACATTTTCATATAATTATGAATATGAGGAAAAACAAGCTAGAAAATGAGAATTAGTGTTATCATCACATGAAATCCCATCATATTTTCTCCAATAATGTCAAACAATGTGAGGCAAATGACATCAACAACCCTCACATTGCTTTGCAAACATTAGACACAGCTTTTCATCTAGGTTCTGTGTTGAAACTCGAAAGGTCTAAATATGTTTCCCAAATGAATTTTGCTAAATATGTGTATCCATGTAAGCTTAAATGAGTTTTCTGAAATATGTGTATTCTGAATGTTTGTATGTTCTCATAATGAAAGTCACAACAAACTAGCAGCAAGTTAATTTTCTTCCACATTGCCATCCACTGCTCTTGTTAACATTTCTGTTAAACTAGTGCATGCGTTCAAATATTGTTGCATTTGTCTTTCATTGAGAATTAGTGCATACTCTGCAATTACGTCTACCTCTACATCTGAGCGAAATTTGTGAAGTTGAAAGTAGTGCTCTAATTGGAATAGCACTTTTTTTGTCAAATTCGGGTATAGGGGTTGTGTGCTTGTTGTCTGGTTTCCCAAATGGTATCAAAAACCTTGAGACCATGTGGGAAACCAGACATGAAAAACAAAACCTCTATACCCGACAACCACTATTAGATATAGGAGTTGTGCGCTTGCTGTCTGGTTTCCTAAATAGTATCAAAACCCTTGAGACCATGTGAGAAACCAGACATCAAACACACAACCCCTATACCCGACAGTGGTTTTACATAAAAAGTGCTATTCCACGGATAGAACTGGGGCATGAAATGAAGCACTACGTTCAACTCCAAAAATTTCCCACAGATGAAGAGTTTGAAGCAATTGAAGAGTATGCAATAATTCTGAATGAGAAACATATGCAACAATATTTGAATGTGTGCAAGTCCAGTGTAACAGAAATGTTGAATAGAGAAAAGTAATGAATGACAATGTGGAAAAAATGGTATGCAACCTAAATATCGATTCTATAATGCGGAAGTGAGAGATGCTTTCGGGATCTTTAAAGTCTGTGGCAGGGCAGACAGTTGATGAGAACGATAAACAGAGGCGCTTGTCCAGAGTATGGCGTGGTCAGCAACAAGGGTTCGATTCTCCTGGTTCTTGTTGCCCTTAGTCAAGCAATCATTTTCATTCAATTGACATTTTGTCTCTCTGATTGCCTACCTCTACTCTGAGAACTTCTTAGGTTATCCTTCTGCTTCTTGGTTCTTTATCTTCAACGCACTGCACACCCCAACCGCTCGCGCACCCCCTGGTCTTGTACGGTTATTTTCTTTCCTTCCAGTTGAGCCCCACTCCTTAACTCACGTTCCTTCCTCTCGTTACTCCTGTTCCTTTCTTGAGTCCTGATGATTTACGTTCTTAGTTTTCCCTTTTCTTCCTCCTGGTAAACATTCTGCCACTAGTACATCAATCTCTTGGTAAACATGCCCCTGTGGAGTGTCTTTCCCTTTTCATTGATCAGAGGTTATTTGTTCTTATCTTCCATTTGCTTCAAATCCCCACTCTCCTTAGATTCTTTGTTCCGGTTTATAATCCCCTTCCTTGTTCCTTCCTGCTTCTTGAATTTTGACATCCTCCTCATTGTAGTGAAAAATTAGGAAGGAAAACATCTTAACTTAAATCGATAAGAACAAGTTCTTTAGATCTTGTAGTATAAAGAAGTATTTGAAAGATCATAATCATCCCCTGCTGCATAAGACGAGCTGTGCAGTATCAAATTTTATATTGGTACTTCCATAGCACAATTGCAATTGTTGCTTGGTCAGTTTTCCTCCATTTAAATAACATATTTGACAAATATTTAAATTATCATTTTCATCTCCTTTTGCAGAAGACAACCTGTGAAGTAGCAAGAGTCTTTTTAGTCTATAGGAAAGGGTTTCTGAAAACAAATATTTGAAGAATGACAAAATGCAGAAAATATCATACATAATCAACACAATGCCTTGAAGCTTCTCAATCGGAGTTGAGTACATGCACCAACCTTGTGGATTATAATAATAAATTGCATCTGGAATGTACCCATTCTTCACTAAAAGGCTGATGCCATAGTACCAAGAATGGTGAATATTTGAATTCAGCTAATGAATTTTGACTATTTTGAAAATATTTTAGCAGGTTTTGGACAAGGGAATGGTCTGAGCCCACAAGACGCCTCTTATGAATTTGATCATGACTGAAAATGAATAATTGATTCACTAAGTGCAGTTTATTTGGTACATACAACCTCATTCACTTACCGCAAATATACTTGTGCCTGTAAAATGGGAAATATTGTGCTGCTGTGAAAATTCTGATAAGTCAGATAATGCAAATTATTCCATTTTAAAAGGTATGTCCATGAAGAAGATATATGTTGGTTTGCCATTATTTCACGGTTTACTTGGCAAGTTGCAGCCAAGGTTCTCACAACTTAATAGTAGACCCCTAAACTGGGAACTGGTCAGAACTGAATTGTTGATCTAACCAGTAGACCCCCCAAACTGGGAACGGGTTGGAGTCATACTGGAATTGGTATAAAAATCGAACTAAAATATCTATCAGCCTAAAACATATAAAATATTTAAATTTTAAAGAAAAACATATATATTCATGTGCATTTATATGAATCCAAACTATTTATACACCATTTATACACAAATATGCAAAAGTTCTCATTTATATAACATGTAAGGGTGCACATAAGAAAAATAGCACAAAGTACAATCCATCTCTCAACCCAAAATACATCAACAAATAGGCCCTAGGTGACATCTTGTATCCAAAAAAAATCATGTTACAACAAATACCTACATATCATCAAAATCATTGCCTATATTGGAATATTTTTCATCAATATCACCCACCTTCTAAGCATTAAAATAAGATAAAAAAAAGTTTAGCATGTCAAGTAAAGATTTTGTTTGAGTGATGAGTATGCTTTTAATGTAAAGATTTTGTTTGAGTGATGGGTACACTTTTAGAAGGGTCATGATAGAGGAGTTCATTTATCAATGCCACTAACATAGAGGGCTTGTTGTTCTTGATTAAAGGCTAGTTCAATATCCTGGTACATGACAAAATTCAATGGAAATATTGCAATCCCCCAATCTTGAAATCCTTGAAAATTAAGTCTTCTAAATTTTGAGTGGGATCTAAAATTCTACTTGCTCCATATGAAATCCAATGAGGTCAAAACTACTCTCAAACATCTAGAGTCAGTTAATGGTAATGTTAAAAATTTAAGTAAAAATAATTGCATGATAAGACAATATGGTCAAATTCTAGGCTCCTCCCTCATAGATTATTGTTTTTTTTTTTTTTTTTGAAAAATTTACTTTCAAAAAATCCTTGGTAATATTGTACAAAATCCGCTAGTTTGGTTAAAAGAGACCGGTTCGTTACCAAACTCCGTACAAGAACTGACTGGTTTGGTATCGAGCTTTCCTTTTTCCATCTGTGACACGATTACTGTTTCAGACTGGTTTTCTCAAAAAAAAAAATGGTTGGACTGGCCGGCCCAGTTTGGTTTGGTTCAGTTCTGATAACACTGGTTGTAGCGTGTCTTGTGAGTGGCAGTGATATCATTTTGTTTTGATGCAGGCAGAGTGAAGATAGATGGTGATGAAGTCACTGGTTATACAACTTAAAGAGTGCGTGCATTGAACCATTGTAGTAGTTCAAAATGATCATTTAGTATCCTTAAATGCATTGAGAAAAGTTGCTTCCTGTTGTTGAAAATTGTTAGGAGATAATCTTTATATTAGAACTCACACATATTAAGACTTGGATCAAATATAATAATAAATATTTATTAATAAGCTAATGTAATAATGGTGAATTTAATATAGTAATTAATGTAATGGTTATGTAAAGATACATTTTATTATCTCATTCTAAGTCCACACTTGTGTGTGAATCTCACATGTTAGGTGAATAAGTTGAAAAAAGGGATTGTTGTATGCAAAGAAGGTGGAGGGACTGCTAATTACACACAAACAACTGAGATAGAAGGGTCAAGTCAGATAATTGTATCGAAGAGAGAGAATTTGGATAGAATTTATGCTCTAGTGTTAGATTGTGAGTACTTGAATACTTGCAGAATGATAGTGCACCTTGATGAACGAATCCATCAAGAATAAAGAGAAGTGACCAGGGTGTATCATTGCAACCTTTAAGTTAGTTACTTGTTTAAGCTATAGAGCCACCTTTATGTTAGTTACTTGTCCAAGTTGTGAGCGGTTGCTACCAAAAGGGTGTCTGGAAAGAAGTGTGGAAGCTCAAGTTAGTTACTTTTCTAAGCTGTAGAGCCACCTTTAAGTTAGTTACTTGTCTGTAGAGCTGTTGTTACCGGAAGGGTGTCTGGAAAGAAGTGTGGAAGCTTGTGTTTAGAGAACAAGAAGCCCATGTCTAGGGGTTTGATGAATTGGAGGAAAATAAGTTTGTATAATAAAGATTTTTACATTCTCAGAATATAAGACTTACATGTAATAAAATCAATCAATATAATAATTTTAATTAAAAACCAGGTTTTTTTGGTTATGATTTTGGACAACATGACTTCTCAAATTCTTTGTAAGAGAAGTGAATCTCGTTGTTATGCTGTGAACTATTTTCATAATATAATATTATATTGTGTATATTTGTGTGTATCTCCATCCCAACCCTATGTAAACTAGGCTTTTAATTTTTAATAATATAGTTTGCTTTTTATAGCATGGTATTAAAGTGGGAAGATCATAACGTCCAAGTTTTCTTTTCAATTTGTAATATTTTAGTTTGCCTTTTATAACATGGTATCAAAGTGGGAAGATCATAATGTCCAAGTTTGAACTATTGGCATTTATTAGATCAAGGTCAAAGTGGGAAGATCCTAATGTCCAAGTTTGAATTATTGTCATTTATCAAATCAAGGTCTATGCATTTGTATGAATTAATTGCCATGTTTTTTTAGTATAGCAATTGTATACCTTATCAGATTTGCCTTTCTGTAAGCCTATAACCAAAGAGAAAAATTTAAGTCATTTTCTTTTTAAATTGAAGGAACAATCATTAGTTGTTGCACACTCATTTCATGCCCTCCATTTGCCTTAGTTAGTTGATAGTTACCATTGAACATGTACATCAATCTGTTGTGGTCATACAACTCTACTCGTTGTACGTCATTGTGTTGAATAAGTATTGGTATTTAAAGAGCTTTAATTTGCATAGGCATACTCTCAAATTTTCTGTTTGTTTCTAGATGAATTTAGACAAAATTTTCTGAATGGAAACTATGGAAAAAATCAAGGCCAAAATCTCTATACCTGGAAGGTGAAAATCTAAATGTAATTGATGAACAAAAATATATTCAAAATGTAATTGATGGACAAGAACTTATGAGGAATTTAAATGAGAACACACAACCATCTAGACATACAAATACATTATTAAAATGTCACTGGTAGATCCAAATAAATTATTAGAGTGATAGAATAGAGATGATAGAGTCATAACTGTTATTGGCCTTGCCCTCACAAATTTTGAGCTTCATCATGTAGATATGGAAAATTCATCCAAGGAAATCTGCAATAATATAAATAGGCTATTTGGAGAAAAAGTAGCGAATGCAAGTTTTTCTCTAAGTTATAGTTATTTAGATTCAAGGTGTCTACACTCTGCCTAGTGACATAAACAATTTGAGATCTCTCATCCAATAGCTAGCTAAATGAAAGTTACAATACAAGAAGAGGATGCCAAACCCATTTTGCTACACAATCTACTTTCTTAACATAAAAATGGCGCATTTACTCTTAATTATGTCTCCACACACTTTAGAAGACATGCTTTCATCTCTTTTAGCTTTACAAGAGAGAGAAACTAAAGGAGACTTTGAAGGAAATTATCAGTGAGAAACAACAGTACTCAAAAGGAAAGGAAATTTGACTTGGGCACAATGCGTTTTAACAAAACTTAACCCAAAATTTGACCCCAGGGGACCCTAACCCAACAGGCCCCCAACACAATATAGTGACTCGCCCTCGAGTCACTCTGGTCCAACTTTCTGCATCTTAGCCTTAAGTGCCTGAATGGATTGTTTAAGTGGCTGGATCACCTCTGTACTCTGTGATGCAGCGCTCTGTGCCTTTCCAACAAGTTTCTCGGCAGTTGGTCCTTTGGCTGCTAAGTTGATGCTCCGCTGAGTTTGCTGGAGCCCCTTGAGTGCACTGTCGATGGTCTGCAACATTTGTAGTGCTTCTTTGGCCCACGGTTGCATTCGGTTTTCTAGCAACTGCTCCCATCGATGCAACTTCTCGATCTCTGTTTGAATTGTACGACCTTCCTGCAGGTAGGCAAGCCTCTGAGCTGGTACCAAGGTTGGCGTAGTGACTCAGATCTCGTTGAACTGTTTCTCTTTGGCCAATAAGTCTGTCCTCAGCTGCTGGACTACGGGGTCAACTTGGACAGATGTCCAAATGCCCATGGAATCCTCAAATAAAGCGTTGCATGCCTCCACAACGACTGAAACGCTGGTAGTGGCTTCCAAGATGACAGCAGTGCACTGTGCTCAGACTTCTGGAGGAGTCTATAGCTGGAATTTCATCAGGAGGTCTGTGATTTTCTGCTCCAACTCAACGCACATGGTTGTTATTTCTGATCGGGAAGATTTTAGTGCAACTGCCACACTCTCCCACTTTATCGTGGGCGCTGCAATGGTGGGCACTGGTACTTTGGGCAACTCGAATCACATTTGATTGATCATGGATTCTAAATTTATGAGTTGGCTCTCTATGGAGTGTCGAGCTTCTTCTGCTACCTGTTGTCCCTTATGCAATGTGGTATCATGTTGTTGAGCTTCATTGGTGGCCTGCGACGCCTTGGATTCTCGATACTATAGCTCATTCGCGATCATTCTGTGTATATAATGGAGCTTGCCACTGGGAAAGACGACCAAGTCAATTCCAACCTCTGGCCACGCGTGGACAGATGTGCGCAAGTCTGGATCTTCAAGGTGAAGCGCAATTCCGAGAATCTGGAACACCAAAGGCTCAATTGTGTTGCTGATATCATCGAAGTATCTATCTGTTAGCACCAAAGGCTCAATTGTGGTCTTCTTGGATGCTTTTCTCTTCTAGCGCGGTCCTAGTAGGGACTGAGCACCTCTCTTGGTGCCTCGACGCATGTCTTTCTATGTCAAGGGTGCATCTGCGTTATCTCCTTCCTTATCTTCCATTTCAGCATCATTGCGCACATCCACTGTCTCTTTAGGTGGATTCTTAGACTCCATTGTAAAGGTTGGTTCCTGCGTATCCTTATTTTGGTCCTTCTGCGTGCACAACTTCGTTGGTTTCAGTTTTAGTTGTGCAGAAGAAGTCGCACCACCATCTATGGCTGCATTTAATGAGACAGGGGGCCACTTTGTTGTAATGCACACGAGCTTATCCTCCGTCACTAAATATGGCAACTCATAGCAGATGCCTAACATGTCTGCCTTTGCGTGAATGTGGATGTTGTGGAAAGTGGCTTTAAAATTTGCGATGTGCTTGTATTGGTCATAGACTGTGGGTGACAGGCGCGATTTGGATTCCACCATCTGGAACAACTCCATATCAAAGAGAACCCAAAATATTTATTCTTTGTCACCCTGGATGGAATGTTAGATGCCCATAGCGATGCATACTTCGCGGCTTCACATAAATCTGGCTCAATTTTCGGTAGTTGGGACTACGTCGGCAACTTCTATCCAATCAGTGCGACAAGCAGCAACAACCATGCATTGTAAAAGTGCTTGTTGTCTTAATGCTCTTCTCTGACGTTCTGCAGGAATTCGTTACAGAGGTACTTATACCAATTATATTGCACTGCTTTTACACATTACACAGCCAATGCAATCACGGGCGCCGACACTTATTTGGCGCGACACCTCCTCATCATCTTGCATGCAAGGATTAAGTTAGCAAACTTGACGCAGGGTCATTTATTTCTCTAACTACAAATCCCCAGGTATTTTTGTTTACCCTAAACTGCTTCTTAACATCGTTTGTGACCTTTTTCTCCTGTCCTTTTCCTCCAAAGGCCTTCGCCATGTCTTCTCCTTGGTAAGGTAGGTTGGTGATGCGATCGATCAACATGTCATCAATAGGAATGGGCTCTCCCAACCACAGGCAGTTGTCATGCACTAGGGGTAGCAACTGGCGTAGACAAATATCATTAATGGTGTTGCGCCCAAAATGCGGAACCGTCAAGAGATTTAGAAGCCTAGATTGCTGTAACCTAATGCCCATCGCATTGGTTCAACTTTAATTACTGCTCCTTCATAGTGCACCTTCTCCAAGTATTCAGATAATGCCAACTCTGGAAATTCGGCACGGTCAGCTAGGTCCCAATCCTCCAGCTTTAGCGCAGGTAATTTGGCAAACATTTCACCTTCAAATGGCACATTCTCTGGGAGCAATGGTGTGTTGATGTGCGACTTGACCTTATCCAGGTCCTTGGTCACTTCAACCATTGGTTTGCGTCGCGCCATGTACTGGGTAGCCGCGACAATGGGTCTACTTCCTCCACAATATCCTCTTTGACAATGACCTCTGGCTCTTCTTCCATTGATCACTTTTGACGGTCTGTGCGTGAGGGCTTTTTCTTAGGAGTTTTCTTGCGTGGGGATTTTTGAGTCCCATACGTCTGTCCCTTCTTTTTCTTTGGTGGTTGTGGGTTCTCAACAACTTCATACGTAGTAGGGGTAGGTGGAGTAGTAGTCATGGTTCTAGGGATCAAGTGGCCTAACCCTTCCTTGCACAATGTCTCTTGAAGTGTCTCAAAGTGTTCGGATATAAACTCAGTTAATAGAAACAAGATCAACGAAAGAAATATGCACAGATCAGGCAGAAAGCAAAGGGAAATAATGCGGTCCTTCATGCCATATTTATAGCGATGGCACCGCTGAAACGACCTTATGTCTGTTGATGCAGCTTCATAAATGCTAAAATAGCTCCAAATTTTTCATAATATCCTCCATAAATGCAGGTTAGTGAGCATCCCCGTAGTTTTAAAAAATGACCTACCCTCTTTCACGACTAACTCCTCCTCCTCTTCCTCGTCCTCTACCCTAAAATCCCTTGGCGCACATTGTACATATTCACCACTGCCATAGCCTATAAAACCCCATGACCTGGCAAACATGCATATCTGGCCAAAGAGCACGCATCGCAATAGTTCAAAACTCAAATTTAAACACTTTCAGGTGATCCTTTAAGATTTTGGCTCCCTCCCATTTTGGCCTCTATATGACCCGGGTCAGAGAACCACAATTCAAAGCAAGAAGGGACCTACTGTTTTAACAATCGGACGCAATACTGGCCATCCGATCTAGCTCCAATCGACGGTGCGGCAATCAACTTCTATATAGGGTCCACGCGCAAATCGATCGGCGGTTCTCATGACTCCACCACTTTATTTTCCTCCGATGCAAACACAGCCGTTGATCCTGTTTCAAGATCGAACGGTCCTGGGTTGATCGCAGCCCTGCTTTCAATCGTAATCGGAACATAAAAGATGTGCCACTCCTGCTCTACTCACTCCGCTTTCCGATTCCGATTGTCGATTCGGGTCCCACCCCCTGTGGTCGTGTCATCATGTTTCACAAGTGTACGCTGCATTCTTCCTCCACCATTCATGTGTTCTGATGACGTGTCATGGTTTATGAACCCTTAGCCCGTTCATTCATTGTCGCCCCATTGTTTTCTGCCTCGTCACTCTCCATTTCTTCATTGTGTTCATGTGTTTCCTGTCACCCTGCATCCTCTCAATGTCTCGCCTAATATGTATTACCAACTTCATGGCCGCTGTTGTAACCACTCTCCATATCGCCGAGTCATTTCTCTCTAATGATTTGCGGGTTTTGCAGGTTTTAATTTGGCTTTGTTGGCGCTTTAACTTTCCGCCTCCATTGAAAGATCTAGAGCATAACAAAGGACAGATCATACTGGCAACGATTAAAGGAAGGAGCCGAGGGTAGGTGGGAGAGATGACCACCATTAAAGAAGACATGGATATGAACTCTCAGAACTCTCCAGATGCGTCCGCCCCGCATTAAAGATCTAGGATTCAAATCCATAGCCGAAAGCCGAGAGTACAGTACTAAAACCCAGATTGTTCCAAATCTCTTACGGCAGCAGATTTTCTTTCAGCCGCGGGCAAAAAATTGTATATATTTTTTATTACTCCCATCTTGTATATAAGGAGATTTTATCTCCCAGCATTGATTTCTTGAACAGGTTGTCCAGTACCATCATTTATAGCCATTCATTCATAAGAGAAGGCGCGAATGTTTTCTGCCATTTGGTTTCAAACTGAGTCATTAATTGTGCCTCGTTTTCCTCCTCCTCGGGAAGTTTCTGTCTTCTCTATAAGTACTCAAAAATAAGACATTGTAGAGGTTCCAGATTTCTGTCAACAAACTGTGCAGCGAGAAGACTACTGTATTCATCTTGTAATATTTCTGTATGAAGTTTCAGATCCCGTAGGGTCTCAGTGAGGAGGAGTTATAACTGTATTGAGGATTCTGGTCTTTGATATCTCACAGTATGTAACTTTTCTTATGTGTTAATACATTGCCACTTTTCATGCAATTTGTCTTCTTGTATCATGTTCTAGAATGCGAGTGACTCACTAGTTTGCAAAAAGAATTCATCTTAAGTGGTGCCCTTCCTGGAATTAGTTAAGTGCTTTAAATAAGCCTAGAAGTGATATGTTGTTCCATGTTCACTCTTTCATATTTTCTGCTATATTAGTGGCTTAAGGATTCGTAAATTGGTGCGCCCTTCTGCCAGTAATATCTTCTTATGTTTCCTCATTGCACTCACTTCCTGATATCTGACTTCTGTGATATATTGGTTGAACTGGCCCTCTTTACAGTAAGCGGTCTCTTAACTGTCTGATACTTTCATGCTGAAGTGTTACATAATTTTCTTACATTATTCTTATCTATGTGTCAGCTTCTGAAAGAGATTGGTCCCATTCAAATTTCGGTTTCCTTGTTTCAAACAAGAGATAGTAAGTGAGCTCCTTGGACTGACAACCCAAAATATAAAGAGCTCCTTGCTATATTAAGATGTCCTAGGCACTGGTCTATGGCAACTCTAGGCTGTCTCTAGGGGGTGACAAAATCATCCACAACATCTTTCTGGCGCCGTTGCCGGGGAACGAATTCAAGAATATCTGTTTCCCTGGGTTCGACATCCTATATTCACTCTCTAATCAGGTGAGCACAGAGAGGTGAAGAGTTGTAGATTTCTCACCTTGGCGACTCCACTGGTCTTTATTTGATAAATTTTATTGGAAGTTCTGGCTTCCCGGAGGCCCCATTTGAGGTCGGATACCTCACCACCGAAAACACCCGTGTCTGACCCGGAAAAGATTATTCATAAAAAGGGTTGGAAAGAGAAGAAGTCGGTTCGTTCCGAAAATTCTGAATATTCTGTTGAAGACTACCCGCCTTCTTCTTCTCAAGAAGTTAGAACAGAAAAACCCGAGTTCCACTCAGAAACTCCACGTGGAGGAAACGCCTGGATCGAAGGGGGATCTCACCCTACTTTCGAGGCTGAAGAAGTTAAAGAGATCACAGAAGTAGCTACTGTTAACCGTGAGTTATTCCCTTCTACACCTCAGACTTCTGTGCAATATATTCCCATTGCTATTCATACTTCACTTCCTCCTACTTCTCTCCCTTCATCTGTATCTCAAATTGTTGTGCAACCCCCACCTCCCCCAATGGCCAATGTTCCTGCTTTTCTGTTAAATAAATATGCTCCTCTGGCTCTACCCCCAGTACTGCATGATATGCCACAAGATTACCTGAAGATCCTACCGAGGTTTAATGGTGAAAGTGACATTGATGCTCAGAAGCATCTCGAGACCTTCTGCTCTTTCGCGGAGAACTTAAATGTTGAACATCTGGATGTGGTTTTGAGGTTGTTTGTGCAGTATTTAGAAGGCGAAGCCAGAAAATGGTTTAAGACATTGGGGAATAATTCCGTGACTACCTGGGACCAAATGGAAACTGCTTTTCTCAGGAAGTGGGGGGAAAAGAAAGATTATGGAATGTGCCTTACTGAATTTAATACCATGAAGAAGAAACAGAATGAAGGGGTATCCGAGTTCATCAAGAGATTTAACAAGTTATACCTGAGCCTACCTCCCGAAATGAAGCCACATGAAGCTGCGGCCAAAGTTGTTTTCATAGCAGCTTTTGACTCTGATTTTGGTTTCTCACTGCGGGAAAGAATGCCTGTCACCCTGGATGATGCTCAAACAGATGCTCTAGAATTGGAGGCAAATTTTGCCGCCACTGGTAAGTCAAAGGGAAGAGTTGAGCAAGATACTAGAAGGAGAGGTAAAGAAGAGGTTTCTACCTCCAATCAAGACAAAGACTCTGACAAAATGGATGAGATAAGCAAGATGATAAAGAAAATGGTCAAGCTAGAGCTGGAAGCTAAGAATGCAGCTCCCAGGAACTATTATAATGCCCCAAACAGAGGATATAATCCTCAGTACAGAAAGCCCCCGTTACAGATAATGCCAAGAGAACAGCAAGACCAGGTACCCCATCCCTTGTACCTGGAGGGACCAGCAGATGATTCCGTTAGAGATGCAGCTTATAGACTTGAAGATTCAAATCTGGCCTTCTCTAATAATAATGATGATATGGAGTGCCCCCTACAAGAAGAAGACGAAGAAGCAGAGATTGACCATTACTGCAAGCAATTTGTTGATTTCATGGAAGCACAATTCAACGTCAAATATGATCTTAGATCCTCAAGGAAGAGGACCCGAACCCAGGAGCAAGAGGAAGAGCAGCCTCGAGAGGAAACATCGGCTCAGAAGGAATCAGCAGCAAAGAGGTGTATAGAAAAAGGTAAGAATCTTCTGGATACCCCCTTGCAGTCTAATGATCAAGTTCCCTCCTCTTCTATACCAGTTGGCCCCCCTAATGCTGAGCCAGTGTCAAAAGAAGTCAAGTCTTCAGTTGAAAATAGGGAGTCCAAAGAAGTAGCACTAGAAAAGCCCACATCTGCTTTCAATTTGCAAAAAGAACTTGAGAAGATTAAGATTCCTGTTCCTCTGACTGAATTATTAAAACAGCCTGCATATCAGTCTCAAGTTACCTCTTTCATTCTTCCTCCTGAACTACCAATTGCACCTGATAGTTTAAATCTTCAAGAAGAAAGACCCATGGTAGTCTTTGGCCCACATGTCGAGGAGATAGATCCTTCTACTCCCCCTTTTTATGTATCCCTAGTCATTCATGACCTGCTGTTACACAACTGCATGTTAGACTCTGGGGCCTCCCATAATCTCATGCCTCTCTCTGTCATGGAGCAACTAGGGCTGCAAATTACGAGACCATATAAAGATTTATATTCGTTTGATTCTAAAAGAGTAAAATGCCTGGGAATGATTAAAGATTTGGCGGTTAATTTGGCTCAAATCCCAGCAAAAAGTGTGGTCATGGACATCGTGGTTGCTGATATCCCAGCCCGCTTTGGCATGCTGTTGTCAAGGTCCTGGGGTACCAAGATTGGGGGGTCAATCAAATTGGATCTAACATATGCCACTGTCCCAGTCTTCGGAGGTCAAGAAAGGAGGTTATACAGGGAGACCAGATTTGTCAAGACGGTAACCAGGGCTGACTGCTCAGATAATTCCCCAATTTATAACAAAGAAGGGGACTTTTCATGTTTAATGTTGGAAGAAAATCAGGATTACGCACATGAGACCCTTTTTGGTCAAGTTCAGGCTGAGCAGCCTAAAGAAGAGCAGGAATCGGGAATATGGACTTTGCATTTTGATGGAGCTAATTCAAGGGAGGGAAATGGAGCAGGAGTGTTGTTGATTTCCCCTGCAGGAAAATGGGTGCCGCTGTCTTTTAAATTGGAATATGAAGCTACAAACAATGTGGCTGAGTATGAGGCATTATTACTGGGGCTGCAGACAGCTAGAAACATGGGCATCCAGTGTCTAAAAGTGTTTGGAGACTCTGAACTAGTCGTAAGGCAGATTAAAAATGAATGTCAAACTAAGCATCCTCGGCTCAGAGCATACAGAAATGAAGTATGGGACATGATAGAAAACTTCTTTTCAGCATTTAACATACAGTTCATGCCCCGGGAGCAAAACAGAATAGCAGACTCTCTTGCGGTAGCTGCCAGTACTTTCCGTCCTCCTCAGAACCCACTCCTAAGATATGAGGTGGAGGTACGTTACAGACCATCCATTCCAGACAATATAAAGCATTGGCAGGTGCTCGAAGATGATGAACAGATGAAAAGATTTATAGAGACGGTGGGAGAATTCTCCAACATGGAGATTGATGATAATGGAGAAGAAGAAGTTGAAAATATTGCTGAAAATAAATGGGAAGAAAGAATAGCAGGTAGTAAAGTGCTGCAGCTAAAGGGTAATGTCATACCCAGAGGGTTGGTACCACTAGAGAAGTTGTTCAATAAAGATGACGTACCCGTGCAGCCAAATAAAGTAGTAGAAGATAATCAAGTAGGAGATTTGAATCTGGGTACTTCCACCGACCCCAAAATTGTTAAATTGTCCAAAAAAGTCCCAGAAGAATACAAAGAAAAGTATTTGAAGTTGTTTCAATCTTACAAAGATGTTTTTGCTTGGTCCTATGAGGACCTAAAAACTTTTGATGTAAATATTATACAGCATAAGATTCCGTTGAGGGAAGACGCAAAGCCATACAAACAGAAGCTCAGGCAAATAAATCCTTTGCTTCTTCCTTCTATTGAAAAAGAAATCAAGAAGTTGTTGAAAGCCAAGATAATCGTGCCACTAAGGTACTCAGAATGGATAGCGAATCTTGTCCCTGTCCGAAAGAAGAATGGAGAAATAAGGCTGTGTGTAGACTTCAGGAATTTGAATAGGGCATCTCTCAAAGATAATTATCCACTGCCTAAAATGGACCACATCCTGCAGAAAGTAGTGGGAGCATCCAGAATGTCAATGATGGATGGATTTTCGGGTTACAATCAGGTAGCCGTGTTCCCAGAAGACCAGAAGAAAACTGCATTCACCACGCCATGGGGAACCTTTATGTATGCGAGGATGCCATTCGGATTAATCAATGCAGGGGCTACTTTTCAGAGGGCAATGGACATAGCTTTTGTCGGAGAACAGGACAAGTTCTTGGTGGTGTATCTTGATGATATCACAGTGTTCTCTAAGAATGATGATGAGCATATTGTGCATTTGAGAAGAACTTTCGAAAAATGCAGAAGGTATGGCCTTTCTCTTAATCCCCAAAAATCTTTGTTTGCATTAGACGAAGGAAAACTCTTAGGACATATCGTGACTAAGGATGGTGTAAAAATTGATCCTAAGAGAGTTGAAGTGATAAACAACATTCCTTTGCCAAGAAATAAGAAAGAAGTACAGGTGTTTTTGGGGCGAATAAATTTTTTGAGAAGATTTATCCCTAACTATGCAGAGATAGTTAGGCACATTACCAATATGCTGAAAAAGGAAAATGAAGTAAAATGGTCTCAGGAGTCTAGAGATGCATTCACAAGGATAAAACGGGCATTTGCTGAAGCTCCTGTGTTAGCAGGGCCAGACTACAAAAAGCCATTTATGATTTTCTCATTTGCCTCACCCCATACAATTGCTGGAGTGTTATTGCAGAGAAATGAAGACGGATACGAACAACCCATAGCTTTCTTTAGTCAAGTGCTTTATGATGCTGAATTGAAATATAATATACTGGAGAAGCAGGCATACGCCCTGGTAAAGTCTCTTAAAGCTTTCAGAGTCTATATTTTGCAATCTCACGTCACAGCCTATGTCCCTACAGCCGCAGTCAAAGACATTCTGGTACAAGGGGACAGCGAAGGTAGGAGGGGAAGATGGATTGCAAAAATTCAGGAGTATGATCTGGATATAAGGCCTACCAAACTGATCAAAGGACAGGGACTTGCCAAGATGTTATCTGAATCAAATCATCAAGCTTTGGGGATTAATCTGTCTGTGATAGCAAATGAAGAATCAGAAAAAGAAGAAGAGCAACATGGACTAGAGACGGCTACACAAAAGATACATGTGAAATATCTGACTAGTCCTTGGTATAAGCAAATAGTTGAATATCTGTTAACACTTAGCTGTCCTCCAGGATGTGACAAGGTGAAATACAAAGCTGTAAGGATGAAATCTCAGAAATACGCAATTGCCAATGGACAACTCTATTGGAGAGACCCTCTAGGCATATTACTTTTATGCCTCACCGAAAACGAAGTGCAAAATGTAATGACAGAATTTCATGAGGGGATATGTGGAGGACATTACAGCTGGAGGGCAACAACCCATAAAATCTTGAAGGCTGGTTTTTACTGGCCGAAATTGTATTCGGATACTTTTGCTTGGGTCAGATCGTGTGACAAATGCCAAAGGTTTGCGGAAAGACAGAAATTAGCGGCATTGCCCTTGATCCCTATTCATGTAAATGAACCATTTCAGAAATGGGGATTAGATTTTATAGGAGAGATACATCCCCCATCAAGTGGCCAGCATAAATGGATATTGACAGCCACAGACTATTTTACGAAATGGGTGGAAGCCATACCTACTAGAAATGCGACAGATGTTGTAATAATGAATTTTATAGAAGATAATATCATATCCAGGTTTGGCTGTCCTGCAAGAATCGTAACCGACAATGCACAGGCTTTCAAGTCTGCCAGGTTCGTAAAATTCTGCCAAAGATACAACATCATCCTTACTCATTCTACAGCATATTATCCACAGGGAAACGGTCTAGCAGAGTCATCCAATAAAACCCTGGTGAGAGCCCTAAAGAAGACAATAGCTGAAAATCAGAAGAACTGTGATTCTAAATTAAAGTTTGCCCTATGGGCAAATAGGGTAACCAGCAAAAGAGCCACCGGAAAGTCACCTTATGAGCTGGTGTATGGGCGGGCTGCAGTGTTTCCTTTGCAATTAGCATTGCCAGTAGCACGTTTCATGCAAGAGAACCAAGAAGAACCGGATAACATGATCCGAAGAATTAATCAGCTGGTAGAATTGGAGGAGACAAGGAACCAGGTAGATCAGAGACTAATAGAATACCAAGAAAAAATGAAGAATGTCTTCGATCGGCACGCGAAGGATAGAAATTTTCAAGTTGGAGACCTGGTTCTTAGATGGGATGTTCGCAGAGCAGAAAAGGGCAAACATGCTAAATTTGATCCATTATGGTTTGGGCCATTCAAAATAGTGGAGCTGGGGAGAAACAACACCTTTACTTTAGAAAATCTACAGGGTGATTTGTTGGATGCGCCCGTGAATGGCCAGTTCCTCAAGCCTTATTTTCAATTCTGATCTAGGCTAGGAATGCCTGGTTGTATATACTGTATATAGCTTGTTTTAGTTTTTATTTCTGCTTTTATAAAGGAAAGGAACGCTGATAATTACTTGAAGTAAAAGTGCAGGAGAATTCAAAATAAGATGAAATAATTGATGGTCTGCATGTTCTCGACATGTCCGAGGACGAACATGCCGTCCCCAGATGGAGCCGATGTTGTACATATTCACCCCTGCCGTAGCCTAAAACCCCATGACCCTGCTTGACGCTACTATCTCCGCCCAAAAACCTGCATCGCAATAGTTCAAAACTCAAATTTAAACAATCGGGCCGATCCTTTAATATTTTGGCTTCCTCCCGCTTCGGCCTCCATATGACCCAGGTCAGAGAACCACAATTCAAAGCAAGAAGGGGCCTACTGTTTTAACAATCGGACGCAATACTGGCCATCCGATCTAGCTCAAATCGACGGTGCGGTAATCAACCTCTATGGTGGGTCCGCGCGCGGTCGATCGGCGGTTTTCATGGCTCCACCACTTTATTTCCCTCCGATGCAAGCACAGCCGTTGATCTTGTTTCAAGATCGAACGGTCCTGGGTTGATCGCAGCCCTGTTTCCAATCGCAATCGGAACATAAAAGATGTGCCACTCCCGCTCTACCCACTTTGCTTTCCGATTCCGATTGTCGATTCGGGTCCCACCTCCTGTGGTCGTGTCATCATGTTTCACAAGTGTACGCTGCGTTCTTCCTCCGCCATTCGTGTGTCCTGATGACGTGTCTGTCGCCCCATTGTTTTCTGCCTCGTCACTCTCCGTTTCTTCATTGTGTTCATGTGTTTCCTGTCACCCTGCATCCTCTCAATGTCTCGTCTAAAATGTATTACCGACTTCATGGCCGCTGTTGTAACCACACTCCATATCGCCGAGTCGTTTTTCTCTAATGATTTGTGGGTTTTGCAGGTTTTCATTTGGCCTTGTTGGCACTTTAACTTTCCGCCTCCATTGAAAAATCTAGAGCATAACAAAGGACAGATCATACTGGCAGCAATTAAAGGAAGGAGCCGAGGGTAGGTGGGAGAGATGACCACCATTAAAGGAGATAGGGGATATGAACTCTCAGAACTCTCCAGATGCATCCGCCCCGCATTAAAGGTCAAGGATTAAAATCCATAGTCGAAAGCCGAGAGTACAGTACTTAAATCCATATTGTTCCAAATCTCTTACGGCAACAGATTTTCTTTCAACCGCGGGCAACAAATCGTATATATTTTATTACTCCCATCTTGTATGAAAGGAGATTTTATCTCCCAGCATTTATTTCTTGAACAGGCTGTTCAGTACCATCATTTATAGCCAGTCATTCATAAGAGGAGGCGTGAATGTTTTCCGCCCTTGGGTTTCAAACTGAGTCATTAATTGTGCCTCGGTTTCCTCCTCCTCGGGAAGTTTCTGTCTTCTCTATAAATACTCAAAAATAAGACATTGTAGAGGTTCCAGATTTCTGTCAGCAAACTGTGCAGCGAGAAGACTACTGTATTCATCTTGTAATATTTCTGTATGAAGTTTCAGAGCCCGTAGGGTCTCAGTGAGGAGGGGTTATAACTGTATTGAGGATTCTGGTCTTTGGTATCTCGCAGTATGTAACTTTTCTTATGTGTTAATACATTATCTCTTTTCATGCAAATTATCTTCTTGTATCATGTTCTAGAATGCGAGTGGCTCACTAGTTTGCAGTAAGGATTCATCTTAAGTGGTGCCCTTTCTGGAATTAGTTAAGCGCTTTAAATAGGCCTAGAAGTGATATGATGTTCCATGTTCACTCTTTCATATTTTCTGCTATATTAGTGGCTTAAGGATTCGTAAATTGGTGCGCCCTTCTGCCAGTAATATCTTCTTATGTTTCCTCATTGCACTCACTTCATGATATCTGACTTCTGTGATATATTAGTTGAATCGGCCCTCTTTACAGTAAGCGGTCTCTTAACTGTCTGATACTTTCATGCTGAAGTGTTACATAATGTTCTTACATTATTCTTATCTATGTGTCAGCTTCTGAAAGAGATTGGTCCCATTCAAATTTCAGTTTCCTTGTTTCAAACAAGAGATAGTAAGTGAGCTCCTTGGACTGACAACCCAAAATATAAAGAGCTCCTTGCTATATTAAGATGTCCTAGGCACTGGTCTATGGCAACTCTAGGCTGTCTCTAGGGGGTGACAAAATCATCTACTTGGCCAGACAGTGATGCAGGTGAATTCGATCCTCGACCTTTAACTTTTTATAGGAGGCAACCTGTTCAACCATTAGATCAAAGCTGCGACAGTTCTTTTCATCATGTTCCACAGATCGACAAAATGTGCAATATAATTGTTTGAAATGTGGAACATATTTACCAATCTTAGGATAAAAGTCGGTTTCGTGTTTTCCCCTCACTTCACAGATCGCACACCATAGTGTGGGGTTCTCACTAGGCATTGCCACATTCTTAACTAGACTTGGTCCTCCAATTGCTAGATAGTTACCATATACAGGACATTGATCCTTGTGGTTCCCTTCAGCTTTGCAGCGCACACACCATACTTTTGCAAACATCCTTTTCTTTTTCCTTCCGCAAACTTTGTATTTCCATGTGTAAGGCAACTAACTGGCTCTGGATTTGCTGAGCCCCAACCTGCATAGCTTACACAGGTGAGGCCTCTAATTTCATTTCAATCTCCACAACTTCAACTTGTGTCGCAATCTTTTGCTGGGATAAAGGTTGGCGCAGATGTGGCAACAACATTGCAATGACCCATTCTTTATGTTGTGTACCATCAATAGTAAATCCTCTGTTTCCGATGGTGCACTTCAATTGCTGATCCGCCTCCCATACAGATTCATTTACTTCTTGGTGAATTTCCTTTAATTCCATAACACATTGAGCATATGATTTTGGATTTTTGAACCGCTCCTTCAATGCGACTTTAAGCTCATCGATCGTCGCAATAAGTTTGTTGCTACATACCTCATGTACCCCTCCAATGCGTGTTCCTGAAATGTAGTAGCAAGCTGCGCTTTCTTAACATCATCATTATTGACTTGCTGCACTGTCCACACAACTTCTGCGACGAACCAAAATTGCTCAATATCTTCATTTCCAACACCCCTGAAATTATGCAGCTTCATGGAGTTAGCCATATCAACTTCTGGTGGTGGAGGTGGGGGTGGAGTGGATGAGATGATAGTGTGAGATGAATTTGGAAGTGGAGTGATGGGATCTGAACTATAGTCAAGTCCTTTTCTTCTGAGTCCGCAGATTCACTAGAGCAATTTGTTGCAGACTCCTCGTCATTGTCAGATCTACCTATGAGGGGACTATACACAAATATTCTTCTTGATCCACTTTATAAACCTTCCTGTTGCGCGTGAGACTAGGAGGGCCTATTCTAATCATTCACTCAATATGGCTGCACAAGGTACCCTTTTCACATAAAAGAATTTTAATCAAGAGTCTCAATGAGCGTGGAAGTTACCTCTAGAGCCCTTGAAAAATATCCTTTTGGCTTCAGAATATGACACAAAAGCGTCAACAACAAACTCAGTAACAAACCCACTCAGAATGCTATCGATCCAATAATCTACCATGCAGGTAATCTTGTTGCTAGATTTCTCCAATTGCCGGATCAACTCAGGAGTCCACCTGGTGATCGCATTGTCTTTCCAACAGGTTTGAAACTCAGTAAGCCGAGACAACCACTCTTGTAGTTCTATCGTGAAGGAATCAAAGAAAATTATGTGGATCTCTGTATAGATATACTTTTGATCCCAATCTTCAGCAAATAATTTAGGGTTTCGATTTTCTTGGATTGCAAACTCGCACACCTTCTTATCAAGCCAATCCTGCAGGTACTGTTGATAATTTAACCATATTATTGAGGATTGTCCTATGTTATTTGCAAAAACGCTAGAGAAGAAAACACATACACCTACACAAAATGTCCATGTGGTAAGGGTCAAACTGCACGATGAATAACCCAATGTGAATATTGTAACAAGAAGTGGTGCAGCCACTGGTGAAGATAAAGTAGAAGGAAAGAAGCCTACGGATGATGTTTGGGTCCAGAAAGCTCCTGATAAAAAAAGGAAGGTTTTAACCTACAAAGGGAGAAGGAAACATTTGTTGAAGCAAGAAAGGAGTTCATGGATCATGGTGCATTGACATCTAAGGTGCCAAGAAAGCCTGCCATGGATATCGTCGAAGGGACCGAATCTGCTAAGCTGAGACCATTTTTGCAAGCCTGTATTAAGCTTCTGCGCAATAAGAAGGCAGTTGAGAATCTTCATTTTTTGATTGATAGCTGCGCTGAGAAGGAACAACGCCAGATAGAGAAAAACACTGTCAACAAGTTTTACAAGAATAAGAGAAGGACAGGTCGAGAAATGTGTTTGACTACTTAGATAGGCATTAGGGGAATTTTGAGGTCTAAAATGGGCCTCCTAAGGAAAATGTACAATCAAAATTCATTTTATGATAACCAATCACATTCTAGGGGATGACATCATCCCTAATGGTTGAGATGGCATTGCTTGAGTTAAAGGTATTTATTTGTCATGTTCTCAATGGTGGATAAAAACTCATGGTTAACCATGATAGTGCTCTAAGTACTTTTAAAGTCATAAAATAAAGTACTCATATTAAATGTCATTTCACACTTTTTGAATAAAATAATTATTATCATTTTATATTTTTTGAAAGAAACAATGTATATCCCTATACAATCTTCATGTATTTACACACTTTTCAATAAATATTATATTTGTATATTTTCAAATATTTATTTTTAAATTATATATTTATCTCATTTTATTTAATATTACAATTTCAAATTAATTATAATTTAATATCTATACATATATATTATACATATGAAATCAAAATAAATAAAAGTCTAACCTTGTAATTTTAGGATAAATCAAATCTATAAATAATATCATTATTATATTAATAACAATACAAATATATTTAAATTAAAGAAAAAAAAAACATTTTAGTTTTGTAGGATGAAAAAAAGTATATTAGTTTTGTATGTTGGAAAAAGATATATTAGGTACAACATATTTTGAGGCAAAAAAAAATACTAAATTTCAATGTATATAAATCTTATATTATACTCATAAATATAAATTAATTTATTTCAATACCTTTTTTTTTCATTAATTTTAAATAAAACTTAATTCATTTCATTATATTATATTAATAACATATATTAGTATATATAATACTACGAAAAATAATTTAAATATTATAGAATATATATTATATATTATTTATTCTTATGTTATAAATAAAATCAATTCAATATGTAATATAAAATTCATACCTCAAACAATATATTACATATATTATATTATATTATTTTGATATTGTATATTAATTACATGTTATTATATAATTTAAATAATATAGATTTTAATTAATAGTATATTCTATAATTAAGGATTTATGAATTTATATTTGTACTTTGTTTTAAGTTATCTAAGTACAAAGGAAAAATGCATTAGTTGTGCAATGATAATGACTATTTCTTGAAAATCTCATTCTTATTTATAATCACATCAATACAAATTTTTATTGATTTCATTTTGGTACCACTTTTGAATTGAATTTAATCATAGTAACATGGATTTTGGTGCAAAAAGTGAATTGCAAATTCATAAATATTATTTTATTGGTTTAGCTATTATTTTGTTATTTTCTTAGCAGGCCCATTTTAGACTTCTAAATTCCCCTAATGATCAAGTTATTTTGGATTTGGGCTTTGAGGCAAATGTGCTACCAAAACAGACATGGCAAAGAATGGGAGAACCTAAGCTAGAATGGTCGACCGTTCAACAGCAAATGACGAATCAACAGAAAATCATCCCAATGGGTAGACTCTCAAGGGTGGTAGTAGATATTGAAGGAGTTAAGGTACTTTCTATTTCAAATTGATTCAGACTGTTGGTGATACCAACCTATATCATGTGCTGTTGGGTCTAGATTGGGCCTTTGATATGGATGCTATCATTAACCTCAAGCACAGAAGTATGGTGCTTGTGAGCAATGGGACAAGGGATGTGGTCCCCTTGGACCCTGCAAAAGGAGAGAGATACACAAAACTGGTGCGCGAAGACTATGCTGATGAAGATATCGATCATGTTTACAAGTTGACTGCGAAGGAGGAGGATTGGATCAATCCTACAACAAATGGTCGGCTTAGCTGGGAGAAAGATAGTTCATGTCTATCAAACTATGATGAGGAACTAGAGCATTGGCAGAACCGGCTACATGAAGTCTCTACGCTGCGCTGTAACTGGGTGACAATATCATTACGCTGTATAACCTATGAGGTACGTGAATTACCATACTATGATGGTATAGGAAGTGTCAATTTCTTTTTCGAAGAACTTGAAAGGGGTGTTCCAGAAGGAAAACGGTTCCATGTGCTTGATCTAACATTGCGCTCGACTACAGCGCGTTGGTGGGGGACACAGAAAGACAATTTTGATAATTGGGAAGAATGTCATCGAATGATGTGCATGAGATTTGGAAATCTCAACACCCAAATGGAAGAAACCTATTCAGGCCAAGTTGATCTACACAATCATCCGGCTAAGTGGCCTGCAATTTGTGGAGATGAACCGAAGCCGAAATGGGTGCATATATTCATTCATACTTTAGACAAGATACCCATGAATTGGTACCTGGTAACTGAGTTGCGACGAGGCACTACTGAATGGGTTGCGCTAAAGGAAAGTTTCATCCTAACCTTTAGTTTTGAAAGTGTATTCCAATGCCTCGATAACGCACTACAGGAGATTCGAGATGTTATTTTTGACATGCCAAAGGAACCAGTATAATTGGCCTTACAAGAATGGAGTGCACAGATAAAGGCTGCAGTGGACTATCATAATGTAACTGTTGAAGATAATGAAGAAGATCCAAGAAATCTCAATATCCTTGAGTCAGAAGTATAACACATAGTTGTTGGGCCTCAGGTTGAACTGCTATATGTGACTGAACCAGTAAAAACAAAACAAGTTAATATTGGAACATAAGAACAACCCAAGTTTGCTAAGGTAGGAGATTACTAGGATGATGATACAGTAGGGAAGGTTGCAGAACTACTGACTGAGTACCAAGGTTTGTTTCCTACTAAATTTCCTGAGTGGAAGAGGATTATAAGAGATCTTGGAGTAATGAAGATCACCCTGAAACCAGATGCTAGGCCTGTGAAGCAGCGGCCTTACAGGTTGAATCCAAAATATAAGAAAAAGTTTAAGGAGCTGGAAAAAATGGTTGTTGCAGGAGTTATTGAACCAGTGGATGAATTTGATTGGGTAAGCCCCATGGTGGTCCAAGAAAAGAAGACCAAGAGATAAATCAAGATCTGTGTGGATCTGCACAAATTAAATGATGCCTGTGTAAATGATGCTTTTCCAAATCCTTTTTCTGATGAAGTACTGGACAATGTAGGTGGGTAGGAGGCCTACTCATTAACTGATAGATTTTCTAGATACCACCAGGTAAGAATTGTGCCTGAAGGCAGGAGTAAGACTACTTTTGTGACGAAATGCGGATCATTCTAATACAAAATTATGCAATTTGGTCTGAAGAATGCACCAACTATATTCTCATGTGTGGTGGTTATTTCTTTTAAGGATTACATCCATAAGTTCTTAGGAGTATATTTTGATGATTGGCTGTCTTTGGATTGCTGAAGAAACATGTTTCCAATTTGTGCTTGATGTTGGATACTTGTGGAAAGTATCATATCTCTTTGAATTTGAAGAACTGTATATTATGCGTCCCTTTTTGTATTTTGTTGGGACATATTGTTTGTCAGCAGGGATTGATGGTTGATCCAACAAAAGTTGTTGTCATGATCAATTTGGATCCTCCAAAGAATGTAAAGAAGCTGCGCTCAATCTTAGGGCATACAGAATACTATCAGAATTTCATTCAACATTATGCACTAATCACTGCGCTGATGGATAAATTGTTGAAGAAGGATGCCTCTTTTTGCTGGGACGAAGACGGTCAGAGGAGATTGGATATTCGTAAGGAGAAGATGGTAACTACGGCTATCCTGGTATTCCTAGATTGGTCAAAATAATTCCATGTGCATGTTGATGCTTCTTGTATCGCGCTAGGAGCTGGAGATATTGACCACCCAATTGCATTTGCAAGTTAGAAATTGTCAAGTGCGGAGTGAAATTACTCAACGACGACAAGAGAATGGCTAGCAATGGTATATGTGTTGTAGAATTTCCGCCATTACTTACTTGGAGGTCATTTTAAGATGTTCATTGATCATTCTGCTTTAAAGTACCTGGTGAACAAGCACATGCTGGGTTCAGACAATTGTGTACATAATGGCCAACATCCCCACGGTTATAAAAAATGACCTGGCCTCTTCTGCGGCTAACTCCTCCTCCTATTCCTCGTCCTCAACCTTGAAATCCACCGTGCCTACACAGTGATGCAGGTGAATCTGACCCTCGACCTTCAACATACATTCTATAGGAAGCAACCTGTTCAACCATTAGATCAAAGTTGCGACATTTATTTTCATCATGTCCCATAGATCGAAAGAATGTGCAATAGAACTATTTTAGATCCAGAACATATTTACCAATCATAGGATAAAATTTTGTTGCATACTGTCCCATCACTTGACAAATCGCGCACCATAGTGTGGGGTTCTCACTAGGCCCTGACACATTCTTAATCATACTTGGTCCTCCAATCACTATATAGTTACCATATACAGGACATTGATCCTTGTGGTGCCCTTTGTCTTTGGTGGGATATGTAGGTTGACTTAGTTGTAATTGAGTGATTTGAAGTTGTAACAAAGTTGGAAGTGTAGTTATGCAAGTTGTAAAGTAGTTTAACTCAGTTAAGTGAGTTAAAATCAGTTGTGATAGTTGTAACTGAATATACAATAGTGAGAGATCAAGTAATTAATTCAAAATTAGTGATCTCACATGCAAATGAAGATTTACTATTATTAACTGCATGCATGTCAGATCCAGTGAAGACCCAGTTGAGTGAAAGGGAATTAAACTATCAGTTGTGACATTATCTAGTTGCACACATGCAACCACACACACATTGGATGTTCCCATGAGGATTGCACAGTCAAGGCAGGAAATATTGCACTCATTCAGGGATTGCTATCAGCTGGGATTGCGCAGTGGAGGCAGGCTGTCTGGAGACAGTAAATTGGCTAAGGATCTTGCCAATTTTTGTATGACATTGTGAGATAGTTAGCTCATGTACTAAGAGCTCTTGGATTATAGCTTTGTATGTAATTGTTTCATGATCCATGATATAATACATAAAAGAAGATAGTGGCGTTTTTAGCTATAAGCTTTCCCTGGTAAATTATCTGTGTTATATGTGATTGATCTTTCTTCATGATATTGTGATTGGCGATTGTGTTTTAAATTCTGCAAAGATTTGTAGAAGTGATTATGTACAGTATCATATTGTTAGATCAGGAGAATCCAAGACATACATGTATTTTTTATTAAATTTATACACTTTTCATCATGTTCTACAGATCGAAAAAATGTGCAATATAATTGTTTGAGATGCGGAACATATTTACCAATCCTAGGACAGAAGTTTGTTGGGTGTTGTCTCGCCACTTGATAGATAGTGCACCATAGTGTGGGGTTCTCACTAGGCCCTGCCACATTCTTAATTGGACTTGGTCCTCTAATCGCTAGATAGTTAACATATACATGACATTGATCCTTGTGCTGTCCTTTGGCTTTGCAGCGCACACACCATACTTCTGCACACATATCCCTTTATTTTTCCTTCCACAAACTTTGTATTTCCATGTGTAAGGCAACTAACTGGCTTTGGATTTGTTGAGCCCCAACCTACATAGCTTGCACAGGTGAGGCCTCTAATTTCATTTCGATCTCCACAACTTCAGCTTGCATCGCGATCTTCTGTTGGGATAAAGTTTGGTGCAGATGTGGCAACAACATTGCAATGACCCATTATTTATGCTGCGTACCATCAATAGTAAATCCTCCATCTCTGATGGTGCACTTCAACCGTTGATCTGCCTCCCATACATATTCATTTACTTCTTGGTGAATTTCCTTTAATTCAGTAACACATTGAGCATATGATTTTGGATTTTTGAACTACTCCTTCAATACAGCTTTAAGCTCATCGATTGTCACATTAGGTTTGTTGTTGCATACCTCATGTACCCATCCAATGCATGTTCTTTAAATGCAGAAGGAAGATGTGCTTTGTTAACATCATCATTATTGACTTGCTGTGTTGTCCACACAACTTCTGCGACGAACCAGAATTGCTCAACATCTTCATTTCCAACACCCCTAAAATTTTGCAGCTTCATGAAATTATCAGCTTTACTACAAAATAAATGACTATGTGCAACTTGTTCAAAATTCCATAATCCATGATGAGTTAAATAGATTAATCTAGACTTTTTCATGCTTTAAATTTCATGCTAATAGATAGAGAATAAAGATCTTGCCAAATAGTTTAATCTTGGCAGATTAGTAGTTAGGTAGAGAATAAAAAAGGAGCTCAACAGCTTAATCTGAGCCCTTGAAAGAAATAAGGATAGAAATTAGTTAGTTTACTATTTTAAAAGAAAAATGAACAAGTGTTTGCAAGCTCAAATGCACCCAAGGAAAATGATTTTTTTTTTTTTTAAGGTAGCATATGGGTAGGAGGAAAGCAGTTTCACAAGGCATGGATAAACATCATTTGGAAAATTACTAATTTTCCTCCCCACAATGTGTTCTATTACTATAACCTTCATTTATAAAGACTCAGAGCATTTCTCTGACTTTTGGTGGAACCGGACCCACGTCTTAATGACTAATTTGCACCAAGGTATTGAAATTTCCCACATTTTCATCCTTTCCCTTCATAAAAAGCCTTTTTCCCCCTTATATTACTCATTTTATCCTACAAAATCCCCTTTTCCTAAGTTTAAAATACATTTTTTCTTAGAAAAAAGTAAAAACCCCTTTAACTAATTCTCATTTCATTCAAAAATACCCAAAAAACCTAAAAGAAATGCTTTTATCCTAAGTATAAGTGTTAAAATGTTAATATTGGGCCACTACTATGAAAATCATGTCACAATCATGTTTTAACACTATACTTAGTACATTTTTTCATTCCCACTCATACATTGCATTATTAACGCACTAATATAATGTATTAACTCCCCAAAATACCCTTAAGAATTCATTTTATATTAATAAATCCAACCCATATTTTACTTTTAACCTATGGTATATTTTTCCCACGTGATATTTTCCTCGCTCCCCATAGGTTTAAACTATCCCTTTTATATTAACCCGCCCAATGTTTACATTACACATATATCCATTTTATTTGTTATATATAAACCTTACCCACCTATCATATTCAATATTTAAACTATGTGTTAAAACATTAAATTTTAATACATTTACCGCTCCCATTGCATAACTAATCCCGGGCCCCACGCCCATTACCCTGCAGCTCCATCATTAAATCTCGACCATTCGCTCCATTTCATCAGATCCGACAGTGCAAATCTCCCATTGCAAATTTAATTGCACGATCAATAACCAAAATGAAATTTGCGATAAAAGTTGTTTTGAACCTTTATCTCTCCTCCACGCGTCATTTGATTGTTGGATCGCATCGATTCAACAAAAACCATTTACCGCCTTTTGACATTGTGAAAACCACTGGCGGTAATATCCTCCTCCACGCCTAAAACACCATGATTTGAAATGATCTGTGTTTAATGCAATTACTGTTCACTAAAACTGTTTATAAACACCCAAAATGCATTCATTTCAAGCTTTTGTTACCATTTTCTATTCTTAAAACCTTTGCAAAACAAGAAAATCACGCTTCCACCTTTGTTTTGCCTAAAAAACTACCAAAAATCGTCAGAATTAGTTCCTACAATCACTGAGAAGCCTCCAGACTACATATAAAGACCACAATAAGCTTTTGTACGCTTTCAAAACCCAGCAAACCCTTTTCTACAACGAATTTCTAGGTATTCTTCAAAAAGAGATCTATCCATCAAATCTAAAAGAAATATATTGTTAATTGAAGCCTTATAAGCCTGTATACCTTAAAAGAATGCCCCTTTCTTTCATAAATTCATTAGATAGGCGCAAACCCTGAGTATTCTTAGTTTCTGGAAGTTGTGACCTATTTTAGAACAAATTTGAAAATGAGTTTTGCCATCTGCTGACCTAAAAAACCTTCCGATACATCCAAATCTTTTTCCACATTACTTAGAAGCCCTCTTTCTCGAAATTTGATGTTTTAATATTGTTCTATTACATAAATTTTACATAAATTTCACTAATAACCCTTGAAATCTTCTGTTAAAGCTATAAGGTCAAGAAAATTGCACTTTTTGATACATAATTGCCAATTTAAGTCAGAGTGATCAGTAGTAACCTTTTTTGCAGTACAAGATAAAGCCTATGTTATATTTAAAAGTCCTACTGTAAATAGTTTAATCTTACAGAAGTGTGTGAGAGACCTAAAAATAGAGTTTTAAAGGTTAAGAGTGTTTAAAACTGATAAATTAAACCTATCAATGGCATCCAAAAGCACAATTGTAATCAACCCTCTACAACCTCCTGTTGTAGATGTAGAACATACTCCCTTGGCAGATGTAGACTTCAAAATCACAAATCCTATAACTAAATTTAATCTTCTTGAGCTCCACTATTGGAGCCAAGAGAAATCCTTGGACCAAGTAGATGATGTGCCTATTTGGGAGTCAAATTTTCCCAAGTATGTTATTCCTCACACCCATCAATGCCTAGAAGCCATTAGATTATGCTAATCTCATTATTCTCTAGATCAGAGAGCTATTGTCAATTCTGAAAAAGAAGTATTGTTTACCATAACAGCTGAATCTATAAACCAAATGCTTCAATTGCAGTCTAAGCCTAATGTAGTCCCTTTGTCCATTGAAAATCTCACAAAGTTCTATTTGGAGTTGGATTTTCCCAAGAGATTCCAAATTTTTGAAACATTCATGCCCTCTTATGTGGAAATCCCCAAGCTCAACCCTCCATACTCCTCTTCCAAATTTGCAAAAGGAACCAGACACATTTTTTCCATGTTGTCTTTTATATTTGGATATTTCACAGATGAGCATACTGATGCATCAATACTTGGTTTCCTATCCATTTTTATACCTGGTCAACCCCCTGCAGTGATTTACAATTTTTCCCAGTACATTGCTGACAGCATACATGAACAACTTGTCAAATTACCTACTAAAGGTGTCTTTAGATATACTTCATTTCTTTTCCATTTGTTTCTCTATTTTCAGTTTGAAAATTTCCCCATAACTCTTCAGAAGATGGATGTGGAAGGAAATCCACAGTATTTTATATTCTGGACTTCCTTAATCAGAAAGGAGTCATTTGAGTTTTCTTATGCAGACTTTACAGATTTTTTTATCCATCCATTGGTAAATCTTCTTAAAAATAGTATGCAACCTAGGATAAAAAATGAAATCAATAAAGTTTTACAGTTATTTGAACATAGTAGGACAAGTGATTGGTATTTATACCAAAATCACAGTGAAGTCAGAGTTTATGGGACAACCCTCATTCCTTACAAATTGCCAAAGTATTTACCTATGAGGTTGTTTGCTTTAGAGTATATAAGACATATTTTGAACTTAGATTCTATAAATTTCTTAGTTTCTAAGAAGAAAATCAAATTTAAGCTGAAGAACCAAGTTGGTCCCTTTATATGTAATAACAGAGAAGCAGGTGTAGAGGTAGAAAAGTAGTTGCTAGAGTACAAATTCAGCAAAATTTTCCTTTGGCACTATGATCCTTATGGTATAATCAGCAAAATGAGAGTGAAGTGTAAATTAACTCTCTACATTCGTGAAAAGTAGACTGAAATTGAGAAATTTTCTAACCAATCTGAATGGTTAGAAAACACACTGGTAGAAGTAGATAAGCAGAGTGATACTAGTCACATTTTGCAGACTCCAAGTTAGGAAGAGAGAAGAATGAAAAGAAATAGGGAAGAAGGGTCATACACTGTTAAAACTACCATAGAATAAAAATTCAAACTCAGGTATAGCAAGAAGCCAAATATTAATCCAACAGATAAAGATAAAGAAACAATTGAGGTTATAGATACAAATATTCCAAATAAAGACACTATGCCTCCTACAATGATTGAAAATGAACATCAACCTACCACTTCCAATACACAGTTGATCCAGAAACAACATAATGTAAAAGTGTCATCATCAAAGTAGATAGCGGACATAGATCCTAAAGTTTAAAAGTAGGTTTGTGGTTACCTCTGATATTCTTTAAACTATAATAAAAAATCTCACAACTTCGAGAATTATTAGAGTGATAACAAACAGAATGACCTTAGTTGTTATGAGTTGATTCGTTCTTTTTAATTCGTTGTACATGTATGGATTATAAATTTACAGGCCAAAAATAGTATAGTTTAATAGGTAATATCCTTATAGATGCATATACAATACTCAAGGTTAGGTTTGCATTGTATAAATACTCAAGGTTTAAGGACAATATTATATTGTAGTAGGTTATAGCCTTATAGCTGCATGTACATGTCGGGTATCTTGAAATTTTATGCACTTGGATTGTTAAATTAAATGTGTTATTAATTTTTTATTTTTTTGGGCGTCTTAAGGGACCAAGAAGGGACCAAAAAGGGCGTGGGATTATTCTATCACCAAAAACATTAAATTAACATTTTTTTGTGTAGATATTGAGGAATTTTTCTAGAATACTATGGCCCATGTTTTGAGCAGACACTTCATCCATTTTTAGGGACAAAACACTCAAAATAAAGTTTCAAAGAATGCTAAATAAAAAATATACAGAGAAAGAATATGACTAGTGAGTGTAAAGAGAATAAGTATGCTAATTAATAATAATATAAATTAATTTTATAAAGTTGAGATTAAATTGAAATAAATAAAAATAGTCAAAATAATTAAAATTAATGAATTTAATGAGGAAAGAAAGATCATATAATTAATAATAAAATAATAGAATTTTGGTAAACTAAATATAATACTAATGAAATAATGGTTAACTATATATATTAAAAACAACAAATTAGTTGAAAGTGAAATTAGAATTAATATCTAATTTGGTTATCTAAGGTTTGCCTCCCATTTATTCAAGGGACTACTGATAAGATCACTAGGATCCTTAAGAAACATAATGTTTCCTTGACTTTCAAGTCCTTGCTCTTGTGGGGCTCCATACATGGGTGAAACTCGTCGTTCCATTAATCAAAGGATTCATGAGCATGAGGCAGACCTTAAGCATGGTAGGTCATGCTCCTCTACCTTAGTAGATGTCAGGCTCATGAGTCAGCGCTACTTGACTTGGGCGAGTTGGGCACCCCACACGGGCGCACATAGGCAATACAGTGGACAGGTGCGCACCACGGCCACGGGCGCCTTTGGGTCGTATTGGGCAGCTTGCGACGTTATGATCGTTTCGTCGCTCTATAAACGTGGGCGTGCGACGTTGTGGACATACATAACGTATTGGCATTGTGGCAGGGTAGCGACGTTATAGACGGGCGCGACTATAGACGGGCGTGCGACCAAACTCCATGACGGTCATGGTGGAGGCTGGATGCGTTCAACAACATGGGTCCAGTCGTGTGACTCCCTGACAACGCACTGAACGTGTGATGGGTCGAGTCGTGCAAAATTATGTTTTATGTAAGAACAGGGTGCTCGCCCTGTATAAAAACATCACGTCAATTTTATATATGATATTTATAAAATCGCTATTTCTCTATAATGGTTATGTGCACATTCTTATTGTTGAAGATGTTTTAAATTCCACATAAAACATGTTATAATAAAGTGAACATTAACACTTGAAAATTGGAAAGGCGTAGTTCAAAAAATGGTGAAAGAGAAAAATAGTCATTTAGTACGTGCCACATGGCCTGCCAACGAGGGAACGAAGTACGGGGTTGTGACAAATGGTATCATAGCCAGTAAGAAATGTTGCAGTAACCAGGTATGTATGTAGTCTGAAGTTTCTTATAAAATTTGGTTGCATAGCTTGGGGTTTCTTGATCTAGAGCTTCTAGGCAAGAACATGCAAGCATTGGTGGACACAGGTGCCACACATAATTTTATGGCAACAAATGTAGCGAAGGAATTTGGGTTGCAATTTCTTCCCATTGATGTGGAAGTGAAGGCAGTGAAATCCAGGACTAAAGTGTCGGGTTTGGAAAACGAAGTGCCGGTTCATATTGGTGATTGGCAAGGTTTTCTGGACTTCACTACGATGGAGATGAGTGAATTTGACATGATATTGGGACGGGAATTTTTGAAGGGTAACAAAGAATTTGTTATGCCTTCCAACAGTGAGATAGAATTATGCAAGGACTCATGATGGTGGACTTTACCTACTCATGGGCAGTGTAGGGAAGTGATTGTGCAATAGGTTTCTGCACTAAGTATGAGTAAAGCAATGAAGGACCCAAAGATCGAGACATTTGCAGTAGTTATTCATGGATTCGAGACTGATTATGGAGTGGGGATGCCTATTCCTACTGAGATTTTCGATGTACTAAAGCGTTATTCAGATCTTATGCCTGATGAGCTTCCGAAAGTACTACCACCAAGTCGTGCAGTGGACTATTCCATTAAGCTAAAGCCGGGGAAGCAACCTCCAGCCAAAGCTCCCTATCGACTGTCAGGGCCGGAATTGGAAGATTCGAAGAGGCAACTGAAGGAATTATCCAAAGCAGGTTTCATTCGACCTTCAAGGTCCCCTTATGGTGCTCTAGTATTGTTCCAACAAAAGAAGGATACGAACGAGTTGTGGATGTGATGTGATTATCGTGCATTGAATAAGCAAACGATAAAGAACAAATATCCTCTAACGCTAGCAGCAGATTGTTTCGACAAGCTTGCGAAAGCCCAAGTGTTTTCCAAGCTCGACTTGAGACAGGGGTATTATCAGGTGCAGATAGTTGAAGGAGACGAGAGGAAGACTGCGATTGTGACGAGATATGGAAGCTTTGAGTTCCTTGTCATGACATTCGGGTTGTGCAATGCTCCAGCCACATTCTACACGTTGATGAACAATGTACTTCATCCATACCTTGACACGTTTTTGGTGGTGTACTTGGATGACATCGTAATTTTCAATGATAACATGGAGGATCATAAGAATAATTTAGCATTGGTCTTTGAAGCACTGAAGGAACATTAGCTGTATTTGAAGAAGTCCAAGTGTATGTTTTCCTAGACCGAGATTTCATTCCTTGGCCACATTGTTGGACAAGGCCACATATGGATGGAGCTGAGAAGAGTCAAGGCAATAGAGGATTGGGTGGAACTGAAGAATGTCCATGATATGATAGTTTTCTTGGGGATGACCAACTACCAACAAAAGTTTGTAGAAGGTTATTCCAAGATAACTGCACCACTGACAGACCTTTTGAAGAAGGGGAAGTGATGGAATTGGACAAAGAAGTGTCGTGAGGCTTTTGAAGATATGAAGAGAAGGATGGTAGCAGCACTGATACTGAGGCTATCTGATTTTGAGAAACCATTTGAGGTTCACATTGATGCATTAGATTTTGCAATTGGAGGGATTCTATTGTAGGATGGGCATCCAGTGGCTTATGAAAGTCGAAATTTTCAGGATAGAGAGCGCAGATATGTAGTCCATGAGAAGGAAATGACTGTCATCATTCATTGTCTGCACGTCTGGAGACATTAATTGGTGGGGAGACATTAGTGAATCAAGCTCATTAGCAAGACTTCTTGGCAGAGTTTGACATGACTCTTGAGTACAGGATGGGTAAACTCAATGCTATTTCAGATGCCCTCAGTAGAAAGTCACAAATAGCAGCATTGGAAGAAGAGGACTAATTTGATAAGACAAGAAGCAATTTCAACATGTCCATGGAGATGCAGGATAGACTTCAAGCTAGTGTGGAGGAAGATACACAAGTAATGTTCATCTTGAAGCTGGTAAAGGAAGGGAAGACACATAATTTTCACATACGGGATGGATTCTTGTTCTATGTGAATCGAATCTACATTCCAAAGTCATCAGGACTTAGGAGGCACCTTTTGAAGGAGTGCCATGACTCAGCTTGGGCTGGCCACCCGGGGTAGCGTCAGACTATGGCATTATTGGAGAGAGGGTACTTTTGGGAAAGGATGAGGAAGGAAGTGGAGGAATATGTACACACGTGCATCATTTGTCGGAAAAATTAGATACTCAGAGACAAAGAGGATTGTTGTAGTCTTTTCCGATTCTAGAGAGACCATGGATGAGTGTCTCTATGGAATTCATTTGTTAGTTACCAGTGATACAAGGGTATAACAGGATCATGGTTGTTGTAGACCATTTTTCCAAGTATGCCACCTTCGTCCCAACGAAGATACCATGTGGAGCAGAGAAGAAAACTGAGCTTTTCTTCAAGCACATTGTGAAGTATTGGGGGATACCGTTAGTATCATATTTGATAGGGATTCACGCTTTATAGGGAAGTTTTGGAAAGCCCTGTTCAAGCTAGTTGGGGAACAATTACTACAGATTTCGAGTCACCATCCGCAGACAAATGGATAAACTGAGCACATTAATGCATTACTGGAAGACTACTTGAGACATTTTGTCACGACTGATCAGAAGAATTGGCCTGAACTCCTGGATATTGCTCAGTTTAACTACAATATGTAGAAGAGTTCTGCAACTGGGTATACTCCATTTGAGCTGGTCAATGGACAGATTCCAGTTGTATCACATACAGTGCTACCTAGAGGATTTGGGAAGAGCCCTCATGCCACGAGGTTCTTGACAACATGGAAGGAGGCCTTGGAGTTAGCACGGATGCACCTGTATGATGCAACATGAAGGATGAAAGATGGGCAGAAAAGGATAGGAGGGATGCACACTTCAATGTTGGAGACATGGTTTATCTGAGGATCACTGGAGATCAGTTTCAGCCACCTATGGGGACTGCTAGGTCTTTGACGAGATGATATGATGGGCCATTCCGTGTGAAGAAGAGAGCTGGTGAAGTTTCATATGAACTGGAGCTTCCAGACCACATGAGTTCCAGACATCCTGTCTTCCATATGAGCCAACTGAAGAAAAGTAGACTTGATGCTGATCACCCTGAGCGAGCAGCACCACCGAGAGGTCCAACCATGATCATTGACAGACCAGACTTGATTTTAGAGAAGATCCTTGATCTTCATATGACAGGCCTTGGGAGAAATGCTCGAAGGGAGTTTCTCA
>CM076570.1:1050652353-1050747601 GCA_034641835.2 Pinus albicaulis | reverse complement strand
GAAAATAATCCACGTCCTAACCCTTGCATTTCTTTAGGATAATATAACAGCATTATTAATAACCACATTCATCATGAGCATGTAACATCATTATCATAACAAACCACATGTTCAACATTATTCTCATATCATCTTAATACTTATCAAATATAGAACAATAATACATATAAGCATTCTTCTCATGATTCATCGGAAAAATCAATTTCATTGGCTTGTATAAACATTGAATACCTACTATGAACTAAGATTATTCAACATCTATCTAGGATCTATGTTATCTCATAAAAAATATTAGTGTCATATTTTCATCAAGATATCGACTACTTTTCAATAATCATTTCTTGTTCTTTGTATTAGGAAGTTGACCATTTACACAGTAGGTATACTCATGTAGTACATCATTAAATTTTAAATGAACCTCGTAATCTTCGGCCTTAATCTATCATCATATTCGGCCTTAATATATCATCATATTGGGCCTTAATCTCTCATCCTATATTCTTCCTTCCCTAAGGAAAATTTAATGAAATTCATTCTTAAGATATTACTGGTTGTACAATCATTTAAATAATCTACATCAAATAAAAATTCCATGATCACTATACATATTTTGTTTATCCAATGACACCCATACACGGGGTCATCCTTATTTAAGTCTTATGTTATGCTTAATCCACCTGCATGGGGGCTTGTTGTCCCTTGGTGATTTATCCATCACTCACATAATTTCTTATCTCATCAAGTTCCCACTTGATCTTTTTTATCGTAGATTCACTTATCTTCAAGTTGGACTAGGGATTCTTCCACCTTAATTTTCACTTATTAAATCTTAATTTTAGAATTTCAAATGCATGGAACTACTACCACCATTATCATTCATGAATGATTTGGTATGCCCAATGTGTTTGGAAATAACTTCTTTCAAAACTACTAACACACGCTAGTAAGTTGTTTTGTATGAAGTAACACTAGATCATCAATCCACTCATGAGTGACATTTATTCAAATACACCCTTTAATATTTGATTCTCACTTCTTCCACCAATTTATGTGTAAGCATTCAAAGTATCATTCTCGGTGTTTTCTCATTAGTCTACATAGTGTCTTTCTTTTTCCAAAAGTTCAACAATCATTATCCTTGAAACACTTTCGTAGTTTAGCACTTATCATTTCTCACTAATTACAAGTGCTAATAACTTCCTACCTTGACACTTCTAAATTTATATGTCAACACTTTGACCCTTACTAATAATGTTGCTCGGTCCACTCATAAATATCTTTAACAAAACTTTCTTCTTAATGGAAACATCCCTTCATTTCCACCTACCAGACATTCATTTGTATATTTCTATGTTTCCTCTAGTCTTAATTTCCTAATATTTTGTGTCTACTAGCTTCAAAAATGGAACTTCTTCACTTTGTTTAATTTCAAGCATTTTATCAAAATTGACTTTAATTTCTCACCTAGAGTCATTGTGGTTTCTTTTCCTCCTCTCTTAAATGCATAAAATTGATACACATTGGAAATGTTGTTACTATTCCCCAACTTGGGCAATACCCTATAAATTCATTAAGATGGATGCCAAATGTAATCCACTTATCCTTACATGTTTTAAGGCATCAAAATAATAACATTGTCTAATCATACATCTTGATATCCATAATTCATTCATATAGTTAGTCACCTATGGGTAGCTTTATAATGTGGCTCTTGCATTAAAGGGAAAAACTATTATAGATGTTGTCATGCCCACAATTTTTTCCCTTAATTGATAAATTTTATTATGGATTTACTTCTTTAATCTAGGTTATCATATTTTCCAAGTTCCTTCAAAAATGACCTTCATTATTACCATAATTATTCACTTCATTAGTTGGTTGCCAATATTTTCTTATTTATGTGCATCATCGTAAAATAGACCTTATAGGGCTCTCATCATGTTCTCGTATATAGATAATTCTATGATTCCAAAACAATTTTCCCTCAAGTTGTTCATTCAAGCGATACCTTTAGAGTACCAAATTATGACCATTCCAAAATATTCCATTATGTTCTTAAATATGCTACTCCTTCATATTGATATCTTATGCTTGTTGTGACACTTCCACTTAACCACCTTAAATATCTAACACCCCTTTTTTTTAGGTATCGCTTGAATTATAAGATTATCTATACTAATAAAAACCAAAATCATATTGTCTTTATATTTTTTTCAACCACTTAAATTACAGAAATAAAATTTTAAACTAGATAAAAAAATAATAATAAATTTACTTATAAACAATTTTAATATATAACTAATTTTAACTCATTATTATATTATAAATTATATAAAATCAATTCGCATTCACTATTATAAAACAATCTTGAATTTAAATTTATTTTTAATTGTAAAGCATGTTAATGATATAATTGTCTTTATACTCCCTTAACATAAGACATTACGTTAAGTAACCCCTTTTCTTAACTTCCACTTTACATTACTAATAAAACAACTTTTAGTAACAACATGTAATATAATTTACATTTCTTATAAAATAACGTTTAGTAATAGCATGGAATATAAGCCTCGAGATTATTCTTCCTTAATCTTTAAAGCACGTTGTTCAGTTACATTAATATATAGTGGTAACTTTGATTGGGTGTTGTGTATGACTCCAGAGCGGACCCTATATAAATGTCCTTTAATAGCATGGAATATAAGCCTCGAGATTCTTCTTCCTTAATCTTTAAAGCACGTTGTTCAGTTACATTAATATATAGTGGTATCTTTGATTGGGTGTTGTGTGTGACTCCAAAGCGGACCCTATATAAATGTCCTTTATATAAAGCGGGCCCTTTATTTATTTTATGTAATGTCCTATATTAAACCATTGACTTAAAACACCTGGAGAAGCCAAACCGTGGATTTAGTCATAGACCTTTTGGTCCATTGCATGGCTGGAGTTTCTAGGAGTGTCGCAGTGTGTGTGGGGTAGGTTGACCGGTGAACCGGTGACAGCTCAAAGGACCGCAGAGTTGTCATAATTATAGTTGGCTATCACATGTTAAAGGTTGGCAGTTGGTTAGCAGTTCGCGTGTTCAAGTTCGCAGTTAGCATGGGTTCAAATTCGAGTTCGGGCTAGCAGTTAGAGCAGTTCGAGTTCCGGCTAATAGTCCGATGCATGCAAAGCCACAATAACCCTAAGTGTGGATGCATGCACCCAAAAAAAAAAAAATCTATTACAGAAATGGCAAGTTTGAGTTTGGGTAGGTCATGTTCGTGTGGGTCGTGTTAGCTCACTGGCAGAGCGTCGTACTAATAACGCGAAGATTGCAGGTTTAATTATTATTTAAACCGTGGGATTCCATTTTGGCAATGCGAAAGGCTCAGATTGGAAATTGCCAGACTCAAAATCTGAAGGTCCCATATTCAAATTCGGTTCGGTGATATGGTCTAGCGGTTATGATATTGGACTGGACTGTTCAAATCTCGGTATAAGACCAATCTAATATATATATGATTACTCATCGCATCTTAAAGATTTAACTGATTAAAATTTGTACACCTTATTTAAACGAAATTTAAATTATAATATGCATGCAAATTCGTTAAATAAAATATACGAATTTTAATCTATATTTTAGAAATATATATTTATCGTATTAACGAGCCTTATTAATAATAAAATGCATGCAAATTCGTTAAATAAAATATACGAATTTTAATCTATATTTTAGAAATATATATTTATCGTATTAACGAGCCTTATTAATAATAAACCATGCATCTATATATAATAGAATTAAATTCTAATTCTAGATTTAAAAACATCACGAGTATAAAAGATTTTTCAAATTTAATTTTAACAATAATAAAGTTTATTATTTTAAATTTATAATTACTATAGTATTAAACACGAACTCTTTGCTCATCATCATAATCAAAATCAAGTCTTAAATTTTATCTAGAGATCCCTAAAATCGAAACCCGCTCCGATACCATATGTAACAACCCCAATTTTAACATGCAATTAATTATATCACATAAACAATGAATAATCAACCCAAAAACTGTTTAACTAATTATCATGGAATTTTCAGAAACATGAGCAAGACGACTTACCTGTAATGGCGATTTTTCTTACTTGGGACTCCAAGGTTGAACGCTATCTGAATCCTGCTGACCACAACAAATTTTTGCGAACAACTCTCCGCGCAACCGTAGGCTCAGCTGTATGTAATCTTTCCACAGCTGGCCACCCCGAGCCCTCAATCAACGTACTACTGCCAGGGTATACTTTGTCTCACAATACCTTTCTCTCGAGAGAATGGATGAAGGAATGATGCTTTGAATCTTCCTCAATGTCTATTAAATAGACCAAACAATGGAATGAGAACCACATGAACCACATGCACACATTCACTATGTCAACATGCAACTTAAGTTTTACTTAATTTAGTGTTCTCTTACTTTTTGTTAGCTTTAATTAATTTAATGTTCTCTTAGTTTAACTTTCTTCTATTAGTTTCTTAGTTTAACTTTGTTAATTTTATTTACTTTTGTTAATTAATTATTTCTTTAACTTTACTTATTTATTTATTGTTTTAGGACTAATATTATTTACTATTTTATTTAGAACTCTAATATTGTTTAATGTTTTATTTATTATTTATTTATTATTCTCTTGACTATTTATTTATTTACTTATTTATTAAATTATATTTATAATATTTATATAATATTTATTATTTTATAATTATTATGACATTACAATATTTTCATTAATTTAATTCTAATATTATTGTTAAGGTCGAAGGAGCTTTATATATATATATATATATATAATGATTTAAGGGATCAAAGAAGGGGTAAAAATAAATAGGGAAATCAAAAAAGAGAAAAGAGAGGAGGGGCGCAAAAAGCCAAATAGCAACTAAGGATGAAGGGTTGTGATCCAACATCTACTAACACTCCATCCATCATCTTTATTAATGTTAAGAGGCCTTTTATCGATTTCTAACGCTTCCCTTAACTTGCGGTGATGAAAATGGTCAATCCGAGCAATAACCTTAGCTTCTTCGATGCAAATGTGATGCTTCGTCTTTTCTGCGTGCTCTGTTGTCACGCCCCCATACTCTGTTCCCTTGTTGGTGGGTCGTGCGACACTGGCTAAATGACTATTTTTCTTTTTCATCATTTTCCGAACTACGCATTTCCAATTTTCAAGTGGAAATGTTCACTTTATTATAACATGTTTTATGCGGAATTTAAAACATCTTCAACAATAAAAATGTGCACATAACCATTATAGAGAAATCACAATTTTATAAATATCATGTATAAAATTGGTTCTTTGTTTTTATACAAGCCGAGTACCCTGTCCTTACATAAAACAAAATTTTGCATGACTCGACTCGTCGCACGTTTAGCATGTTGTCGGGGAGTCACACGACTTGACCCGCGTTGTTGAACGCGTTCAGCCTCTGCCGTGACCGTCATGGAGTTCGGTCACACGACCGCGCCCGAAGTCGTGACCGCAACTCGGTCATGGGTCGGTCACTCGACTCGACCACAGACCTGCTGCACTTTGCCGCAAAGTATCACTGTGACCCGCGCCCTGCACATCAACAAACGCCCACTGAACTGACCCATCATCGCTGCACAAATGTGACACGCACCCTGCACGCATTTCTCTTACCTGAGCTGACCCAATAATGTTCAGACCTGTGTTGGAACGACTTGCAAGGTCATCCATCACCACACCTCGCAAGTCTAGAGTTGTAGTGGCGTTTTTTGTTGGATGATCCAATGCCTTTGTTGTTTCATTCGTCGACGTATTAATACCATGACTCCATCGTATCATGAGGGCATCAAGTGGCTCTCGGTGGACTAGAGCCGACCCAACCCTCTGTTCACCTTCCGCTGTACCATATTTGTAACGTTGACTTTGTAATTGTCGGCTATGATGTGACAATAGTCGCGCCCGTCTATAATGCCGTTGCCCCGCCACAATGCCAATATGCTATGCCTGTCCACAACGTCGCATGCCTGCAGTTATGGAGTGATGAAATGCTCATAACATCGCAAGCTACCCGATACGACCCGGAGGCGCTCATCCCCGTGGCGCGCACCCATCCACCATATTTCCTATGTGCGCCCGTGTGGGGCGCTGAACTCGCCTAGGTCAAGGAACGTTGACTCGTGGGCCTAACATACTCCCCCACCTTGATTCATTTTAGTCCTCAGCAATCCGCTAGACCTCATCAACTACTCATCAAAATCTGCTATCTCCTTTCGCCATTTCCACAGTGAATCCTTCAGTTCCCAACTCGACTCCTCCAGTCTATCCCTCCACTGAATGAGAAACTCCCTTCGAGCATTGCTCCCAAGGCCTGTCATACGAAGTTCAAGGATCTTCTCTAAAATCAAGTCTGGTCTGTCAATGATCATGGTTGTACCTCTCGGTGGTGCTGCTCGCTCAGGGTCATCAGCATCAAGTCTGCTTTTCTTCAGTTGGCTCATATGGAAGACAGGATGTATGGAACGCATGTGGTCTGGAAGCTCCAATTCATATGAAACTTCACCAGCTCTATTCTTCGCATGGAATGGCCCGTCTTATCATCTCGTCAAAGACCTAGAAGTCCCCTTAGGTGGCTGAAACTGATCTCCGGTGATCCTCAGATAAACCATGTCTCCAACATTGAAGTGTGCATCCCTCCTATCCTTGTCTTCCCATTTTCTCATCCTTCATGTTGCATCATACAGGTGCATCCATACTAACTCCAAGGCCTCCTTCCATGTTGTCAAGAACCTCTTGGCATGAGGGATATTCCCAAATCCTCTTGGTAGCACTATATGTTATACAGCTGGCATCTGTCCACTGACCAGCTCAAATGAAGTATACCCAGTTGCGGAACTCTTCTGCATATTGTAGCTAAACTGAGAAATATTTGGGAGTTCAGGCCAATTCTTCTAATCAGTCGTGAAAAAATGTCTCAAGTAGTCTTCCAGCAATGCGTTAATGTGCTCGGTTTGTCCATCTGTCTGCAGATGGTAACTCAAACTCTGTAGACATTTTGTCCCAACTAGCTTAAATAGGGCGTTCCAAAACTTTCCTGTAAAGTGTGAATCCCTATCAGATATGATACTAATGATATCCCCTAATACTTCACAATGTTCTTGAAGAAAATCTCAGTTGTCTTCTCTGCTCCACATGGTATCTTCATTGGGATGAAGGTGGCATACTTGGAAAAATTGTCTACAACAACCATGATCCTGTTATACCCTTGTACCACTGGTGATTGACAAATGAAGTCCATAGAGACACTCAACCATGGTCTCTCTGGAATCAGAAAAGACTGCAACAATCCTCTTTGTCTCTGAGTATCTAATTTGTCTGAGAAATGATGCATGTGTGTACATATTCCTCCACTTCCTGCCTCATCCTTTCCCAAAAGTACCCTCTCTCCAATAATTCCATAGTCCGACGCTGCCCTAGGTGGCCAGCCCAAGCTGAGTCATGTGACTCCTTCAAAAGGTGCCTCCTAAGTCTTGATGACTTTGGAATGTAGATTCGATTCCCATAGAACAAGAAGCCATCCCGTAAGTGAAACTTACGTGTCTTCCCTTCCTTTGCCAACTTCAATATCAACCTTGCTTGTGTATCTTCCTCCACACTAGCTCGAAGTCTATCTTGCATCTCCACAGACATGTTGACACTGCTTCTTGTCCTATCAGATCGGTCCTCTTCTTCCAATGTTGCTATTTGTGCCTTTCTACTAAGGGCATTTGCAACAACATTGAGTTTACCCAGCTTGTACTCAAGAGTCATGTCAAACTCTGCCAAGAAGTCTTGCTAATGAGCTCGCTTCGCTGACAACTTCAGTTGCGATGCAAAATAACTTGCAACAACATTTTCAATCTTGACAACGAATGGTTTCCCCACCGATTAATGTCTCCAGACATGCAGAAAATGAATGATGGCAGTCATTTCCTTCTCATGGACCAGATATCTACGCTCTCTATCCTACAACTTTCAACTTTCATAAGCCACTGGATACATGTCCTGCAATAGAACCCCTCCAATTGCAAAATTTGATGTTTCAATGTGAACCTCAAATTGTTTCTCGAAATCATATAGCCTCAGTATTGGTTTTGTCACCATCCTTCTCTTCATATCTTCAAAAGCCTCACGACACTTCTTTGTCCACCTATCCCGGCCTTCAAAAGTTCTCACAAGAAAGCAGCTTATCTTGGAATACCCTTCTACAAACTTTTTTGCAGTAGTTGGTCATCCCCGTTAAAACTCTCATCATGGACATTCTTTGTTCCACCCAATCCTCATTTCTGATCACTACCCATCCATGTATCATTCAACAATGCATTGAAGGAACGAAATCTCGGTCTGGGAAAACATACACTTGGACTTCTTCAAATACAGCTAATGTTCCTTCAGTGCTTCGAAGACTAATGCTAAATTATTCTTATGATCCTCCATGTTATCACTAAAAATTACAATTTCATCCAAATACACCACCATAAATGTGTCAAGGTATGGACGAAGTACATCGTTCACCAACGTGCAGAATGTGGCTGGAGCATTGCACAACCCGAATGTCATGACTAGGAACTCAAAGCTTCCATATCTCATCAAAATCGCAGTATTCCTCTCGTCTCCTTCACCTATCCACACCTGATAATACCCGTGTCTCAAGTCCATCTTGGAAAATACTCGAGCTTTCGCAAGCTTGTCGAAACAATCCGTTGCTAGCGGTAGAGGATATTTGTTCTTTATTGTTTACTTATTCAATGCACAATAATCACAACACATTCGCAACTCATTCGTATGCTTCTTTCGTTGGAAAAATACTGGAGCACCATAAGGGGACCTTGAAGGTCGAATGAAACCTGCTTTGGATAAATCCTTCAGTTGCCTCTTCGACTCTTCCAATTCCGGCCTTGACAGTCGATAGGGAGGTTTGACTGGAGGTTCCTTCCCCGACTCTAGCTTAATGGAATGGTCCACTGCACGACTTGGTGGTAGTACTTTCGGAAGCTCATCAGGCATAAGATCTGAATAACGCTTCAGTACATGGAAAATATCAGTAGGAATAGGCATCCCCACTCCATCATCAGTCTCGAATCCATGAATAAACACTGCAAATTTCTTGATCTTTGGGTCCTTCATAGCTTTACTCATACTTAGTGTAGAAACCTGTTGCACAATCACTTCCCTACGCTGCCCATGAGTAGGTAAATTCCACCATCGTGAGTCCTTCCATAATGCTATCTCACTGTTGGAAGGCATAAAAACTGCTTTTTTACCCTTCAAAAATTCCCGCCCCAATATCATGTCAAATTCACTCATCTCCATCGTAGTGAAGTCCAGACAACCCTGCCAATCACCAATACGAACCGACACTTTGTTTGCGAAAACCGACACTTTAGTCCTGGATTTCATTGGCTTCACTTCCACATCAATGGGAAGAAGTTGCAGCCCAAATTCCTTCACTACATTTGTTGCCATAAAATTATGTGTGGCACCTGTGTCCACCAATGCTTGCATATTCTAGCCTAGAAGCTCTAGATCAAGAAACCCCAAGCTATGCAACCAAGTTTTATAAGAAACTTCAGACTACATACATACCCAGTTACTGCAACATTTCTTGTTGGCTCTGATACCATTTGTCACACCCCATACTTCGTTCCCTCATTGGCGGGCCATGTGGCACCTACTAAACAACTATTTTTCTCTTTCACCATTTTCTGAACTACGCCTTTCCAATTTTCAAGTGTTAATGTTCACTTTATTATAACATGTTTTATGTGGAATTTAAAACATATTTAGCAATAAGAATGTGCACATAACCATTATAGAGAAATTTCTATTTTATAAATATCATATATAAAATTGGCTCGATGTTTTTATACAAACCGAGCACCCTGTTCTTACATAAAACAAAATTTTGTACGACTCAACCCGTTGCACGTTCAGCGTGTTGTCAGGGAGTCACATGACTGGAGCCGTGTTGTTGGATGCGTTCAGCCTCCACCGTGACCGTCGTGGAGTTCGGTCACATGACCTTGCCTACAGTCATGACTGTAACTCGGTTGTGGGTCAATCATCCGACTCGACCGCAAACCTGCTGCAAAGTATCACCGTGACCCATGCCCCGCACATCTGCAAATGCACGCTGAACTAACCCACCGTCGCTGCACGACTATGACCCGCCCTCCACACATTTCGCTAACCCGAGCTGACCTGCTAACGTTCAAACCTGTGTTGGCCCAACTTGCGGGCTCATCCTTCGCCACACCTCACAAGTCTAGAGCTGCGGTGGTGTTTTTTGTTGGATGATTTGATGCCTTTGTTGTTTCATTTGTCACCATATTTATACCACAACTCCACCATATCATGAGGGCGTCAGGTGGCTCTCTGTGGACCCAAGCCGACTCGACCCTCGGTTGACCTTCCACCATATCATATTTGTAACATCAGATATGATGAGACAATCGTCATGCCCGTCTATAACGTCGCTGCCCCGCCACAATGCCAATACTTTATGTATGTCCACAACATCGCATGCCTGTGTTTATAAAGCGACGAAACAATCATAATGTCGCAAGCTGCCCGATACGACCTGAAGGCACCCATCGCCGTGGTGCGCGCTTCTCCACTGTATTGCCTATGTGCGCCCGTGTGGGGTGCTCGACTCGCCCAAGTCAAGGAACGCTGACTCGTGAGCCTAACATCTACTGAAGCAGAGGAGCATGACCTACCATGCTTAAGGTCTGCCACGTGCTCATGAATCCTTTTATAAATGGAACGACCAGTTTCACCCATGTATGGAGCCCCACAAGAGCAAGGAATTAGGTGAACACCTTTACCATCCCTGGGGCTTACCAGGTCTTTAACCGACTTTAGAGAACTCCGAATAGTACGAAGGGACTTGAAAGTCAAGGAAACATTATGTTTCTTAAGGATTCTAGCGATCTTATCAGTAGTCCCTTAAATAAATGGGAGGCGAACCCTAGATAACCAAATTAGATATTAATTCTAATTTGACTTTCAACTAATTTATTGTTTTTAATATATATAGTTAACCCTTATTTCATTAGTATTATATTTAGTTTAACCAAATTCTATTGTTTTATTATTAATTATGTGATCTTTCTTTCCTCATTAAATTCATTAATATTAATTATTTTGACTATTATTATTTATTTCAATTTAATCTCAACTTTCTAAAATTAATTTATATTATTATTAATTAGCGTCCTTATTCTCTTTACACTCACTAGTCATATTTTTTCTCTATATATTTTTTATTTAGCATTCTTTGAAACTTTATTATGAGTTTTTTGTACCTAAAACTGGATGAAGTGTATGCTCAAAACATGGGACATAGTATTCCAAAAAAATTCCTCAATATCTACACAAAAAAAATGTTAATTTAATGTTTTTGGTGATAGAAGAATCCCATGCCCATTTTGGTCCCTTCTTGGTCCCTTAAGACACCTGGAAAAATAAAAAATTAAGAACACATTTAATTTAACAATCCAAGTGCATAAAATTTCAAGATACCCGACATGTACATGCAACTATAAGGCTATAACCTACTACAATATAATATCGTCCTTAAACCTTGAGTATTTATACAATGCAAACCTAAAATTGAGTATTGTATATGCATCTATAAGGATATTACTTATTAAAATATACTATTTTTGGCCTATAAATTTCTAATCCATACATCTACAACAAATTAAAAAGAACGAATCAACTCATAACGACTGAGGTCATTCTCTCTGTTATCACTCTAATAATTTTCAAAGTTGTGAGATTTTTTATTATAGTTTAAAGAATATCATAGGTAACCACAAACCTACTTTTAAACTTTAGAATCTAGCCTTCCTAATGTTCAGAGAGGGCTCTCTCTATAAGATTTAGCTTTGTTGATTATATGTGATTTTAGGCTAGCTATATGGGGCAAATTGGTTTTGGGGTTTTGATTTGGTTTGGTGGGAAAATCACTTACTAAGATGGATAGCTATAGATCTGTAACCCATTGGGCAAATGGAGTCAATGTGTCAAGCATTCAGATCAGGATCAAGGTCTAAAGGTAAATGTTCATAGGGCAAGATAACAGAGTCACTTCAGATCTTCAAAGGCTGATGGTGAAATGGTTTTGATCAGGATAAAGAGCAATTAAGGGTTCTTAAATCCGGATAAGGAGTGAAAAGGTAGGGGTCAATCGAAATCAGGGAGCAATTAAGGGTTCCTTGGTTTGGATATCAGTATAAAACATTTAAATGAAAATCAGTCAATAAAAGAGTTCTTTTAACAAATTCTGAAATAACAATTCTTGATTTCACATTAAAATTTAGAACACATTCATGAATGGATGGAAAACATAAGAAAATTGACAAAATGACAAGTGAAATACTTCATTGCAGTGGCCCAACACATGAATCCTGTAATATGATGCTTTATTTCTTGTGATCCAGTCTACTGACTTGAACTTGATACAAAAAACCCTTAGGTTCAGAATATTACATCAACATAAATGTTCAACAATTAATCCACCCTCAATAATTCAAATGATGAAGTATTTATACAAAAACTAGTACAAAATATCCTAGAATAATCTTAGGAATTTTTCTTGGAAAATAAAATATCTTCATGCAAGAAGATAGTGACAACTTTCTAACTAATTGCTAGCTGTCCTATTTATTGAAATTAAATAGCTTTCTGTTTGGATTTGGGTCATAGCCTAGATAACGGTGTCCCTCACACTAGCAAGATATTCAATTTGTTTTTCTCTTCATCTTTCATCCGATACGCTTTAATTGATGCCTCTTTAATCCGATACATTGATCGATGCAGTCCTCATCGTTAAAAACCGTATAATCGGCCAAGTAAAAAACAACAACTCGTTTTTTATCTTTCATGCTCTTCTTCATTGCACTTGATGTTAAATTAAATATGTTAACTTCTCCCAGAACTCATCTTCTGGCACTTTGATATTATTTAGCTTTCTGAAGTTTTCATTAGCTTCATTGTATCTTAAAAATGTTGGTTTGACCACAAAAAGGTGTTTTACTTCATGATGCAAGTAAAACAGATTTTCAATACTCTTGTGCAAAACTTTCCCTGTTGGGATTCCCTGCCAATTTGATTTGTTTACCTATTCTTTGGCAAATTATCTTATCTTTTTATTATAATCTTCTTGTTTCATCAATTTGTCATTGATTACTAGAATATTTGGAAGGCCTTTTTGCCTCAAAACATCAAATTTTACCATGAATCTTGTGATTGCCATATCCATGTTTTGGCACTTTTATTCTAATTGTTTCATTAAGTTCTTTTTGGAAATTACTTTTCTTACCTCCAGTATAGTTTCTGTTCTGTCTTTTATTCCAATTTCATCTAGTCCTTGCTTGTTTTTGGAATTGAGGAATTCAATAATTTCCAATGCTTCTTCAGGTTTTGTCCCTAGCTCCTCTTTGGTCCTTTGTATTTCTTCTCTTACTGCTTTCAGTAAATCCTTCTGTTCATAAATCACCTGTATTGATGGCCAAGTATCATTGATTGATTCAATGATATTGGTCCATAATTGATTTTTAACATGTGCCATGGGTTCTTTCAAAGTCAACTCTGTTTCCAACTTCTTTAATTGTTCACTCAACCTTTTAGCCTTTTTCTCTTCAGTCTTGGCATTAATCTGTGCAAGCTTTTTGGCATCTTCTAGATTTTTAATTTGTTTATCTCATTGGTTTGTATGGACATGTCCTGCATTGCTTTTACCAATTTACTAGCTTCATCTTATTGCTGGACTGCTGAAGTGGAAGATTCAGTGGCAGAAGTGGTTGATGAAGTTACTGGCACTGATGTAGCTAATGGGACCTTTGGAGCTAGTTCTTCTGCTAGAGTAGATGGCACTGCTGTTGTAACCATAGGAATTACAGTTGTAAGGACTTCCTGTGTTTTAGTGGCTTCTTTTTCTTGGACCAATTTGTCCATCTCAATCTCCATCTCTTTAATTTGGGCTATCAATTGCAATATGAGACTCATCATCTCATCCTTTTGATTGGATTCCTATAGAATCTCCTTGGCCCATGGATTCTCTGTAGGAGGTAATTTCAAATATTTTTTGAGTGCATCAATATCAGCATTCTTCTTTTTAATTAGCTCCTCTGCAACTTTTACATTGTCAGGTTCGTAACCCACCTCAATCACTAACTCCTCCAAGGATTTGATTCTGCTGTCCTTGGCATATGATGAAGCTTTCTCAACTTTAAGTTGATCTCTCACATTTATCAAAGTATTCTGAAGCTTTTGAGCACTCATTTCTTTTGTAGTTATTGTGGAATAAAGCATCTCTAAACTCTGTTTATGGAACTCTATTTGGTCCAGGGGATGAATATCTTGAACTAGAACTTAAAAATCAACCTTTTTGTAATCAGATGTTGTTGTAGGAGTTGGCAGTGTGGGTTGAAGCAATGTCATCAAGAATTTCTTGTTTTTGTAATCAAAGGCTAAAAGTAGCTTGTTTTGTATCCCAGGAGTCTGCTTCAAGTATTGAGAATAAATTTCATTTTTTATTTCCTCATTCTTAGCCTTAATTTATTTATACCTTTCCTTAATGTCCGTATCTTTGTCCTTTGTCTACTTTGATGATGACACTTTTACACTATGTTGTACTCTAAAGAAAACAACCTCATAGGTAAATACTTTGGCAATTTGTAAGGAATTAGGGTTGTCCCATAAACTCTAACTTCAGTGTGATTTTGGTATAAATACCAATCACTTCTCATGCTCTGTTTAGATAACTATAAAAATTTCTTGATTTCATCACTAATCCTAGGTTGCACACTGTTTTTAAGTAGATTTACAAATGGATGGATAAAACAATCTGTAAAGTCTACATAAGAAAACTTAGATGACTCCTTTCTTATTAAGGAAGTCCAGGATATAAAAGACTATGGATTTCCTTCCACATCCATCTTCTGAAGAGTTATGGGGAACTTTTCAGACTAAAAATAGAGAAACATATGGAAAAGAAATGAAGTATATCTAAAGACATCTTCAATAGGTAATTTGACAAGTTGTTCATGTATACTGTCAGCAATGTACTGGGAAAAATTGTAAATGACTGCAGGGGGTTCACCAGGTATAAAATGGATAGGAAACCAAGTATTGATGCATCAGTATGCTCATCTGTGAAATATCCAAATATAAAAGACAACATGGAAAAAATGTGTCTGGTTCCTTCTGGAAATTTGGAAGAGGAGTATGGAGGGTTGAGCTTGGGGATTTCCACATAAGAGGGCATGAATGTTTGGAAAATTTGGAATCTCTTGGGAAAATCCAACTCCAAATAGAACTTTGTGAGAGTTTCAATGGACAAAGGGACTGCATTAGGCTCATACTGCAATTGAAGAATTTGGTTTATAGATTTAGCTGTTATGGTAAAAAATACTTCTTTTTCAGAATTGACAATAGCTCTTTGATTTGGAGAATAATGAGATTGGCATAATCTAATGGCTTATGGGCATTGATGGGTGTGAGGAACAACATACTTGGGAAAATTTGACTCCCAAATAGGCACATCATCTACTTGGTCCAAGGATTTCTCTTGGCTCTAGCAGTGGAGCTCAAGAAGATTAAATTTAGTTACAGGGTTTGTGATTTTGAAGTCTACATCTGCCAAGGGAGTATGTTCTACATCTACAACAGGAGGTTTTAGAGGGTTTATTACAATTGTGCTTTTGGATGCCATTGATAGGTTTAATTTATCAGTTTTAAACACTATTAACCTTTAAAACTCTGTTTTTAGGTCTCTGACACGCTTTTGTAAGATTAAACTATTTATAGAAGGACTTTTAAATATAACATAGGCTTTATCTTGTACTATAAAAAAGGTTACTACTGATCACTCTGACTAAAATTAGCAATTCTGTATCAAAAAGTGTAATTTTCTTGACCTTATAGCTTTAATAGAATATTTCAAGGGTTATCAGTGAAACTTATGTAATAGAACAATATTAAAACATCAAATTTGGAGAAAGAAGGCTTCTAAGTAATGTGGAAAAAGATTTGGATGTATCAGAAGGTTTTTTAGGTCAGCAGATGGCAAAACTCACTTTCAAATTTGTTTTAAAATAGGTCACAACTTCCAGAAACTAAAAATACTCAGGGTTTGTGTGTATCTGAAGAATTTATGAAAGAAAGGGGCATTCTTTAAGGTATACAGGCTTATAAGGCTTCAATTAATAGTATATTTCTTTTAGATTTGATTGATAGATCTATTTCTGAAGAATACCTGGAAATTTGTTGTGGAAAAGGGTTTGTTGGGTTTTGAAAGCTTTCAAAAGCTTATTGTGGTCTTTATATGTAGTCTGGAGGCTTCTCAGTGATTGTAGCAGCTGATTTTGTCGATTTCTGTTAGTTTTTGAGGCAAAACAGAGGCGGAAGCGTGATTTTCTTGTTCTGGAGAGGTTTTAAGAGTAGAAAACGGTAACAGAAGCTTGAAATGAATGCATTTCGGGTGTTTATAAACAATTTTAGTGAAAAGTAATCGCATTAAACACAAATCATTTCAAATCATGGTGTTTTAGGCGCGGAGGAGGATATTACCACTAGTGGTTTTCACAATGTCAAAAGGAGGTAAATGGTTTTTTTTGAATTGATGCAATCCAACAATCAAATGACGCATGGAGGAGAGATAAAGGTTCGAAACAACTTTTATCGCAAATTTCATTTTGGTTATTGATCGCGCAATTAAATTTGCGATGGGATATTTGCACCATCGAATCTGACAAAATGGAGCAAATGGTTGAGATTTAATGATGGAGCTACAGGGTAATGGGCGTGGGGCCCAGGATTAGTTATGCAATGGGAGTGGTAAATGTATTAAAATGTAATGTTTTAACACATAGTTTAAATATTGAATATGATAGGTGGGTAAGGTTTATATATAACAAATAAAATGGATATATGTGTAATGTAAAAATTGGGTGGGTTAATATAAAAGGGATAGTTTAAACCTATGTGGAGCGGGGAAAATATCATGTGGGAAAAATATACCATAGATTAAAAGTAAAATATGGGTTGGATTTATTAATATAAAATGAATTCTGAAGGGTATTTTGGGGAGTTAATACATTATATTAGTGTGTTAATAATGAAATGTGTGAGTGGGAATGAAAAAATATACTAAGTATAGTGTTAAAACATGATTGTAGACATGATTTTCATAGTAGTGGCCCAGTATTAACATTTTAACACTTATACTAAGGATAAAAGAATTTCTTTTGGGGTTTTTGGGTATTTTTGAATGAAATGAGAATTAGTTAAAGGGGTTTTTACTTTTTCTAAGTAAAAATGTATCTTAAACCTAGGAAAAGGGGATTTTGTAGGATAAAATGAGTAATATAAGGGGAAAAAAGGCTTTTTATGAAGGGGAAAAGATGAAAATGTGGGAAATTTCAATACCTTGGTGCCAATCAGTCATTAAGACGTGGCTCTGGTCCCACCAAAAGTAAGAGAAATGCTCTGAATCTTTATAAATGAAGGGTATAGTACTGGAACACATTGTGGGGAGGAAAATTAGTAATTTTCCAAATGATGTTTATCCATGCCTTGTGAAACTGCTTTCTTCCTACCCATATGCTACCTTAACTTTTTTTTTTTCATTTTTCTTGGGTGCATTTGAGCTTGCAAACCCTTGTTCATTTTTCTATTAAAACAAAAAACTAACTAATTTCTATCCTTATTTCTTTCAAGGGCTTAGATTAAGCTGTTGAGCTCCTTTTTTATTCTCTACCTAACTACTGATCTGCCAAGATTAAACTGTTTGGGAAGATCTTTATTCTCTATCTATCAACATGAAATTTAAAGCATGAAAAAGTCAAGATTAATCTATTTAACTCATCATGGATTATGGCATTTTGAACAAGCTGCACATAATCATTTATTTTGTAGTAAAGTTGCTAATTCCATGAAGCTGCAAAATTTCAGGGGTGTTGGAAAGGAAGATATTGAGCAATTCTGGTTCGTCGCAGAAGTTGTGTGGATAGTGCAGCAAGTCAATAATGATGATGTTAAGAAAGTGCATCTTACTATTGCATTTCAGGAACACGCATTGGACGGATACATGAGATATGTAGCAATAAACCTAATGCAACGATCGATGAGCTTAAAGCTACATTGAAGGAGCAGTTCAAAAAGCCAAAATCATATGCTCAATGTGTTACTGAATTAAAGGAAATTCACCAAGAAGTAAATGAATCTGTATGGGAGGTAGATCAACGGTTGAAGTGCACCATCAAAGACGGAGGATTTACTATTGATGGTACGCAACATAAAGAATGGGTCATTGCAATGTTGTTGCCACATCTGCGCCAAACTTTATCCCAGCAGAAGATTGCGATGCAAGCTGAAGTTGTGGAGATCGAAATGAAATTAGAGGCCTCACCTATGTAAGCTATGCAGGTTGGGGCTCAACAAATCTAGAGTCATTTAGTTGCCTTACACTTGGAAATAAGAAGTTTGCGGAAGGAAAAGAAAAGGATATGTGTGCAGAAGTATGGTGTGTGCGCTGCAAAGCCAAAGGGCAGCACAAGGATCAATATCCTATATATGTTAACTATCTAGCGATTAGAGGTCCAAGTCCAATTAAGAATGTGGCGGGGCCTAATGAGAACCCCACACTATGGTGCACTATCTATCAAGCGACGAGACAACACACAATAGACTTCTGTCCTAGGATTGGTAAATATGTTCTGCATCTCAAACTGTTATATTGCACATTTTTTCGATCTGTGGAACATGATGAAAAGCGTATAAATTTAATACAAAATACATGTATGTCCTGGATTCTCTTGATATAAAAATATGATACTGTTAAATACAGAATCACTTCTACAAATATTTGTGGAATTTAAAACACAAACGCCAATCACAATATCATGAAGAAAGATCAATCACACATAACACAGATAATTTACCAGGGAAAGCTTATAGCTAAAATCCCCATTATCTTCTTTTATGTATTATATCATGGATCATGAAACAATTACATACAAAGATACAATCCAAGAGCTATCAGTACATGAGCTAACTGTCTCACAATGTCATACAAAAATTGGTAATCTCCTTAGCCAATTTACTGTCTCCAGACAACCTGCCTCCACTACGCAATCCCAACTGATAGAAATCCCTGAATGAGTGAAATCTTTCCTGCCTTGACTGCGCAATCCTCATGGGAACATCCAATGTGTGTGTGGCTGCATGTGTGTAACTAGATAATGTAAAAACTGATAGTTTACTTCCCTTTCACTCAACTGGGTCTTCACTGGATATGACATGCATGCAGTTAATAATAGTAAATCTTCAGTTGCAAGTGAGAGCATTAATTGTGAATTAATTACTTGATCTCTCACTAGTGTATCTTCAGTTACAAATAGCAAAACTAATTTTAGCTCACTTAACTGAGTTAACCTACTTTACAACTTGCATAACTGCACTTCCAACTCTGTTACAACTTCAAATCACTCAGTTACAACTAATTCAACCTGCATGTCCCACGAACCAACCACTTAACTCAAAATTCCTTTAGCTAATTTATTTTCCACTTAAGTTAACTATTTACAAGTGTTCATTGAGAATAGATTATAGTTTATTTTCCAACTAATATTAAGGGATAATAATAGTATACATGCATCTATAAATGTACATGCAATCTATAAATAGAATTTGCACATACATCTATAAATAGAGATACACCTAAAAATAGTGTGAGCTCCATCCTAGTGTAGGTGCTTCATTTTCACTATGATCTTCTTTTTGAATCTCAACAAAAGAATTGTCACAGCTTTGATCTAATGGTTGAACAGTTTGCTTCCTATAGAATGCAAGTTGAAGGTCGAGGGTCGGATTCACCTGCATCACCGTCTGGACGCGGTGGATTTTAGGGTAGAGAATGAGGAAGAGGAGGAGGATTTGATCGCAGAAGAGGCAAGGTCACTTGTTAAAACTACGGGGATGCTGGCTAACCTGCATTTATGGAGGAGATTATGCGAAATTTGGAGTTGTTTTAGCTGCTTATGAAGCTGAATCAATAGGCATAAGGTCGTTTCAACCGCACCATCGCTATAAATATGGCATGAAGGACCGCATTAGTTCCATTTTCTTTCAGACTGATCTGTGCATATTTCTTTCGTTGATCTTGTTTCTATTAACTGAGTTTATATCCGAACACTTTGAGACACTCCAAGAGACCTGGCACAAGCAAGGGTTAGGCAACTTGATCCCTAGAACCATGACTGCTACTCCGCCTACCTCTGCTATGTCTGAAGCTGTTGAGAACCCACAACCACAAAATAAAACGAAGGGAAAAACATCTGGACTGGAAAATCCCCATGCAAGCAAACTCCTAAGCAGAATCCCTCATGCGCAGACTGTCAAAAGTGACCAATGGCAGAAAAGCTAGAGGTCATTGTCAAAGAGGATATTCTGGCGGAAGTAGACCCAATTTCGCGGCTACCCAAGTACATGACGTCGCGCAAACCAACGGTTGAAGTGACTAAGGACCTGGATAAGGTCAAGTCGCACATCAACACACAATTTCTCCCATAGAATGTGCCATTTGAAGGTGATATTTTTTCCAAATTACTTGCGCTAAAGTTGGAGGAATGGGACCTGGTTGACTGCGCCAAATTTCCAGAGTTGGTGTCGTCTGAATACTTGGAGCAGGTGCCCTATGAAGAAGTGGTAATTAAATTGCAACCAATGCGATGAGAATTGGGGTTACAACAGTCTGGGCTTTTGAATCTCTTGACAGTTCCGCATTTCGGGCACAAAACCATTAACGATATTTGTTTGTGCCAGTTGCTAGCCTTGGTGTATGACAACTGCGTGTGGTTGGGAGAGCCCATTCCTATTGATGACATATTGATAATTCGCATCACCAACCTGCCTTACCAAAGAGAAGACTTAGCGGAGGCCTTTGGAGGAAAAGGACAGGAGAAAAAGGTCGCAAACGATGTTAAGAAGCAGTTTGGGGTAAACAGAAATACTTGGAGATTTGTAGTTAGAGAAATAAATGACCCTGCGGTCAAGTTTGCTACCTTTATCCTTGCATGCAAGATGATGAGGAAGTGTCTCGCAAAAAAAGTGTAGGCGTCAGTGATTACATTGGCTGCATAGTGTGTAAAAGGGGTGTAATATAATTGGTCCAAGTACCTCTGTAATGAATTCCTGGAGAACGTCATAAAAGCGCAAGACGGAAATCACTTTTACTATGCATGGTTGTTGTTGCTTGTCGCACTAATTGGGTGGAAGTTGCCGACACAGTCACAACTGTTGAAAATTGAGCCAGATTTATGTGAAGCCGCGAAGTATGCGTCACTATGGGCATCTAAGATTCCATCCACGGTGACAAAGAATAAAATATTTCTCTTTGATATGGATTTGTTCCAGATGGTGGAGTCCAAATTGCGCCTCTCACCCACACTCTATGACCAGTGCAAGCACATCGTATATTTTAAAGCCACTTTCCACAACGTCCACATTCGCGCAAAGGCGGACATGTCATGCATCTGGTATGAGTTTCCATATTTAGTTACGGAGGATGATCTCGCATGCATTACAACAAAGTAGCCCCCTGTCTCGTTAAATGCAGCCACAGATGTTGGTGCGACTTCTTCTGCACAGCAAAAACCACCACCAATGAAGCCACGCATGCGGAAGGACCAAAATAAGGATATGCAAGAACCAACCTCTACAACAAAGACTGAGAATCCACCTAAAGAGATAGTGGACAAAGACTGAGAATCCACCTAAAGAGACATTGGATGTGTGCACTGATGCCGAAATGGAAGATAAGGGAGGAGATAGCTAAAATGCACCCTCAACATAGATAGAAACGTGTCGAGGCACCAAGAGAGGTGCTCAGTCCCCATTGGGACCGCGTCAAAAGAGAAAAGCATCCAAGAAGACCACAATTGAGCCTTTGGTGCTAACGAATAGATACTTCGACGAGATTGACAACACAATTGAGCCTTTCATGTTCTAGATTCCCGGAGTTGTGCTTCACCTTGAAGATCCAGACTTGCACGCATCTGTCCACACACGACCAGATGTTGGAATTGACTTGATCGTCTTTCCCAGCGGCAAGATCCATTCTATACACAATGATCGTGGATGAGCTTTAGTATCAAGAATACAAGGCGTCGTAGGCCACCAATGAAGCTCAGTAACAGGCTACCACATTTCATAAGGAACAACAGGTAGCAGAAGAAGCTCGACGCTCCGCAGAGATCCAGTGCGTAAATTTAGAATCCATGATCAATCGAATGTGCTTCGAGTTGCCTAAAGTAATAGTGCCCACCACTGCAGCACCCACCATAAAGTTGGAGAGTTTGGAAGTCACACTAAAAGCTTCTCAATTAGAAATAACAACCGTGCACGCTAAGTTGGAGCAGAAAATCACATACCTGCTGATGAAATTGCAGCCAGAGACTCGTCTAGAAGTTCGAGCACAGTGCGCCGCAGTCATCGAGGAAGCCACTACTAGCATTTCAGGCGTTGTGGAGGCATGCAACACTTTATTTGAGGATGCCATGGGCATTTGGACCTCTTTCCAAGTTGACCCCATAGTCCAACAGCTAATGATGTACTTACAGGCCAAAGAGCAACAGTTCAACGAGATCCGGGTCACTATGTCGACGCTGGTACCAGCTCAGAGGCTTGCCCACGTGCAGGGAGGTCATGAAATTCAAACAAAGATTGAGAAGTTGCGTCAACAAGAGCAGTTGCTAGAAAATTGAATGTACTCATGGGCCGAAGAAGCACTATAACTGCCGCAAACCATCGACAGTGCACTCAAGGGGCTCTAGCAGACTCAACAGAGCACCAACTTAGTAGCCAAAGGAACAACTACTGAGAAACTTGTTGGAGAGGCACAAAGCACTGGAACACAGAGTAGAGAGGTGATCCAGCTACTCAAACAATCTATTCAGGCACTTCAGGCTAAGATGTAGGAAGTTGGACCAGAGCGACTCGAGGGCGAGTCACTAGATTGTGTTGGGGGCCAATTGGGTTAGGGTCCCCTGGGGTAAAATTTTGGGTTAAGTCTTGTTAAAACGTGTTGCACGCAGAAGTCAAGGGGATTTGGGGAGGGTCAAAGCTCCTTTATCAGTGTAACAGGTGAAAAGGGAAACTATGAGTCTCAAACCATGGTTTGAGACCATGGTATTTGCGCTTTTAAGTCCAATAAATATGTAAAAGTCAAGTCAAGTTAGATAGAATCTAATTGCTAAAAATTGAATGTAATGATCTTATTTTGGGCAAGTTATGTAATCGGTCTAGGTCAAGACAGGCTCATGTTGCTGTGTGCGCGGAGACCTGAAGAAGAGTCTTGAGTTGTGTGCAAGGACCCTGCTATTGTGTGCGCAGGTGAAAAATATTGTACTCATTGAAGATCTATTAATAAAGAGAAGTTTTGGCAAATTATAATCTATTATGAATCCTAATTATAAATCTGTTGTTGTTGTGATTATTGAATGCATGTTGTCTGAAGTTAAATAGATCTTTGTATCCTTGCAAGTAATGCATCTGTGTTAAGAGTCCTGTTAGAAGATAAATATATGTGATGGTGCAAGGGTTAATTCAACTTATATTAGGTATAATTATCTATGTGTGCAACTGCATCAAATTTTAGGTTTTTTTGCAATTAGATCTGGTTTTATATGGTTAGATTTGAATTGGGTTAAGGAAATTATTGTGCAGAACAATAGTCATTGGATATTTGAAGAAGGGTTAAAATCAACATCATACGCTCCCTCAGGGTGTGGAAACCTGGTTCCAGCACCCCCCCATAGTGCTACGGGTGAGACTTTATTCTATGCAAGAAAATCACTGCCAAAAGGGCTAGTAGTTCGAGGGTTTTATTAGTTGCGTAAAACACTTGAAACCTAGGCTAGGAACCCTCAAGCCAACAAGTGGGCTGAACGAGAGTTTTTCACAAGTGGAACTGTGAACAACTTGACAGGAGTATTGATGTGTTGTGCCCTTGATGGACGAAGGGACAACTAGAGAGTAGATTGGACAGCTAAGATTTAGTGGTCAGATGGACTTGGAGCATTGATAGAGGCAGGTCTACAGATCGGGAGCCAAAGGACCGAGCAGGCACAGGGTATGACCGAGAGGAGTTGTTAGATGTGACAACCAAATCAGAGTATCTTGTCTTGTAATAGTGGATGTATGAGGGCCATTATCCCTAGTACGAGAGCCCTAGACTGTTGTATTATATGTTGTTAATATAACAATGTTAGGTTGAAAAATTAAAAATTTGTGTATATTTGTGTATATATGATTTACTACTTTATATTTCCGTTGTGCAAAGTAGTTTAATGGTTGAGATTCTTGGTTTGATAGCGTAAGTGATTTAAGAGTCTAACCTGGACCCAAGGTCATGGAAATTCAATGTCAACCCCACTTTTACCTATCATTCTCTTTCCCATCCTTTCCTTTTGAGTAGTGTTGTTTCTCATTGAGAATTTCTTTCAAAGTCTCCTTTAGTTTCTCTCTCTTGTAAAGCTAAAAGAGATGAAAGCATGTCTTCTAAACTGTGTGGAGGCATAATTAAGAGTAAATACGCCATTTTTGTGTTAATAAATTAGATTGTATAACAAAATAGGTTTGGCATCCTCTTCTTGTATTGTAGCTTTCATTCAGCTAACTATTGGATGGGAGATCTCAAATTGTTTATGTCGCTAGACGTAGTGTAGACACCTTGAATCTAAATAACTATAACTTCAAAGAAAACCTTGCATTCACTACTTTTTCTCCAAATAACTTATTTATATTATCGCATATTTCCTTGGATGAATTTTCCATATCTACATGATGAAGCTCAAAATTTGTGAGGACAAGGCCAATAATAGTTATGACTTTATCATCTCTATTCTATCACTCTAATAATTTATTTGGATCTACCAGTGACATTTTGATAATGTATTTGTATGTATAGATGATTGTGTGTTCTCATTTAAATTCCTCATAAGTTCTTGTCCATCAATTACATTTTGATTGGATTTTTGTTCATCAATTACATTTAGATTTTCACGTTCTAGTATAGAAATTTTGGCCTTGATTTTTTCCATAGTTTCCATTCATAAATTTTTTTCTAAATTCATCTAGAAACAAACAAAAAAATTAAGAGTATGTGATTTGAAAATGGAAGTATTTGAAAATGTTGTGCAAACTATCCATTTCCATTAAATTTAATTGTGCAAAGTATTCTCCACGTTTTGCAAGTTAAAAATAGTGTTTTTGATAAGTTTTCTGAGTCTTATGTGTGAGGGAATGTTAATTAAATTTATTGTTTAACATCTTAAATCAGAAATACATAGTAGATAAATTATACCATAACATAACACAGCAACATGATGAGGCAGTTCACCCCTCCTGGGCTACATCTGTTGGGTCCAAGGCTCCCAATGGGCATGTCCTTGCTCTATTAAGTTGCTCAAATTGGTTATACAGTGATAAATATGCCTAAACATGCAAAACCAGTTGTGAAATTGAATTCAAAAGAGAGAAATAAGCTAAAAATGGCTTTTGTTTCACCTCAAACAGTGAAGTATAGCCCAATACATCTCCATTTCCCTGATGGCCCTAGTGGCTCTCCAAGCTTCCCTAAAGCAAAAATGGCTGAAGAACTCCTATGTTGACTCTGAAACCTATCCCAAACACTCCAAAATGCTCATAATACCCAAAACTGACCAAAATTTCGTCCAAATTGGTTCAATAATGGAGAAGTTATGACCTCCACAATTTTCTGCTCAATGTCCCTTGGAAACTCCACCAAATCTGGATGAACTTCAGTTAAAGTCAACAAATTTGGTGAAAAATCCTTAATTGGAGGAACCACACTCTAATTCGGTGGAGGTAATAAATATAACTGTTTGTTAAGTGTGTGTTCACATGCGGGTAATCCGGAGAGGTTAATGCTGGCGGTTAAGGGATTAGCCCCCCGCCCATGGTCACGACCCGTAGGTCACATGGCTAGGGGGCCAGCACCCGCGGCTTAACACAAAATTCCCACCGGTGAAATGGGCTTAGCCTTTGTCCTGTCGCGAAGTCACGTGGTCTTCGGCCCGTTAGCCCTGAGGGCTAAAACTCTTATCTTCGCCCGTTCAAACAAACGACTCGCCCGCTATATGCTGACCTGACTCCGTTTAGGTAGGGTTGACCTCCGCCCAACCCATACCTATTCACTGCTGCACAAGGCCACTATCTGCTGACCCATAATGTTCAGGTCGGGTCATGCCCGACTGACCCAAACGTGTTCAACTTGGGTTGGGTCTGCCCACTAAGCATCATTTTTTTTAAAACATGATTTTTGAACCAACCTTTGAGCTAATGGCCTGGAGCCACGTGGCACCCTATAATAGGCCCTCAATACTTAAAAAAAAAAAAATTTAAATTTGCCACATAAAATTTTTGAAATGAATTTTTTTTTGTTCAAAAGTCCTGGTTTGAAGGTCATTGGGCGTTTTAAAACTTCAATATATTTCTCATACGACATCGGATTTGAGTCCCGTTCATGGCACTAGAATCACAACGATGAAGCCTATCCGATCGTTCAAGTTGCAACCAATTCTGAGCAGTTCCAATTTTGAGCATTTTTTTCCCTTGGACATGATCACTTAATCACACCTCCCAAATGGGAAGCTTTTGGATCCCAAAAGCTCTCTGATTTATAGAAACGGAAGATAAGGAGACTGATTCTCCACTCTTCCAACCTTGAACCATTGAAATCTTCCTGACTTCATCAAATTGAGCTTCTCATAAAAAGATAAATTCTTCCTTGAATTTGTTGACCGACCGTTGCTAACTTTGACTGTCATGATGCAAATTTTTGAAATTTGCAAAAAATCAACTGAAATTTGTAGAATACATATTGTTTCTACAATGGTCAAACTTCAAAGGAAACTGAAAATAAGATTCACCTTGCCAACTGTCCTCATGGCGAGTTTTTGACAAATGAGCCATGTACTTGCGTCGAATCCCGACCAAGTTTTCTCGCCATACCAATCTACCATTTTGAAACTAGCATTGACCCATGCTAAACATTGTTCCCTCTTTGCTTGCATGCCTTTCCCTCTCATGGATTCTTGCACCACTTTTCACTGACACTTTGTTCTTTGCACCGATTGACACCAAAGGTACTTTCTGCAACATCTTGTCATCTTCCAAAGATGACTTGCTTTCAGGCTAAAACACATCATCATTCATATCAGCAATAACATGAAAAGGAGAATGTACAAAATATTTTTGCTTAACCATCAACAAAGTTAGATTTTGACTTGCATTTACAAGCCTTTTCAATTGTCCTGCATTGAATAAAGAAGATTCTAGCTTCTTCTGATGTGCTCTCACAATAAACTCCTTACCATCCTTGAACAGATGATACTTGTTCTCATGGTGATGGAAGATCGCTTTTCTGTCATATAAATATGGACTACCCAACACAACACCTGTAATGTCATGCGGTACTACATCTAACTCAACCAAATCAACATAATGAGCTGTTATGGCAAAGCGCAACATGCACTTTCTTGAGACTTGTAAATTAGCATCCTTGAAATCCATCCAAGTGGATATGGCTTTGGATGAGGTATGGTCTCAAGTTTCATCTTCTTGACTAAGTCTTCTGAGATGAGATTCGCTTGTGACCCACTATCAAATAGTGTGTCTATATTTTTGTGTTTTGATATTATCCTTATATGAAATAGCTATATCCTTCTCTTTTCATTTTGAGCATCTATGTGACAGTTTAAAGTGCTAGAACTCGGATTTGTTTCCTTAACAATCTCTTTCCCCTTTATGTTCCTTAGTACCATGGCTATGCTCTTAGTTTCATCACCTGATTCAGACCCTAAGTCTTGTTCAACAGTTGCAACAGTTTTTCCCTTTTCTTTGTCCTTATCTTTTTTTTTTTAATTTCTCTGGTTTCAGCTCCGGATGAAGTTTCCAGCAATGGTCTTCATCTGGCTTGTCTTGGAAAAATTTTTACAAAAGAAAATTCCTTTTTCTTTCCTAGAGTTTGCATTTATTTTCCTCCCTTTGCCTTTGAATTCACTATCCATATTCCCATCAAAATATTGTTTCCCTCTAGCCTCTAGATGTGTATCTTGTACACAAACTTCATCTAGACTAGTAGGATTGAACATAAGGATAGTATGTATAAGATAGCTGTGTAAACCACCTATATATTTCAGCAAGGTATCTTGACCATGAAAATAAATTCTTAACAACAAATCCCTTCTTCTAAACTCTTGAATGTATTCTTGAACACTTTTTCCTTTAAGTTGTCTAAAACTTTTCCAATTCATGATAGCCTTTTGTAAATGAGCTAATAGATAAAATTGCTGCTTAATTGCGGAAATAAATTCAGCCCATGATAAAGTAATCTTACCATGTATTTTAATTTCATCCTTGGTCTTGGCTTCCCACCATACCAATGATGCTCCTTCCATTCTTAAAGAGGCTAACTGAATCTTGGTGTCGTCTTCAAGAAGGTTTTGTATCCTCAAGTAAACTTCCAACTGTCTTATTCAATTGTCAAGTTTCTCTTCATTAACTTCACCGTTAAACATAGGCAACTCAAATTTGACATCAAGCTTTAAAAATGTACTTTTACCAGTAGTTTTAGACTTGTGATATTGATTTTCCGAAGTAGAGGATGACGATGTAGAGGAAGAGGATGAAGATGGGGATGGTGGATCACCATTTCCTCCGTGTCCTTTCTTTGACTTATCATCACTTTTCTTTCCTCTTGAAGAGCCCTCTCCTTCTTGCTGATGTTTAGACCCTTCTCCAACAAGCCTATCATTCCTTTCTTGGTAGATTATCCTCATCATCTCTGTCATGTCTAAGAAAGATTTTCGGAATACCTGTTCTTCTTCTTTGGGATCAATGTATTCTGGAGCTTCTCCTTCTCTTGAAGACATGCTTGAGGCTTCTTCAATAACTCTTGGGGGTGTAATAGATGGTGGAGGCAATGGCTCTCTGGCCCTCCTTGGTTGAGGATTAGCTTGTGCTCTAACCAATTTTCCCTCCCCTCTTTTGAGTTTAAGCCTAGTAAGCATCAAAACTTGCAAACAATCAACTATATCTTTGCACAAAACAAATGCAGAGTAAAACTCTAGCTCCTAATACTCAAATCCTGAGCTCTGATACCAATTGATATGAAAATGGAATTATTTGAGTGAAAAGTATCCATTTCCATTAATTAAGTGTGCAAAGTATTCTCCATGTCTTGCAAGTTAAACAAAGTGTTTTTGATAAGTTTTCTGAGTCTTATGTGTGAGGGAATGTTAATTAAATTTACTATTTAACATCTTAAATCAGAAATACATAACAGATAAATTATACCATAACATAACACAACAACATGATGAGGCAGTTCACCCTTCCTGGGCTACATCTTCCAGGTCCAAGGCTCCCAATGGGCATGTCTGTGCTCTATTAAGTTTCTCAAATTCGTTATACAATGAGAAATATGCCAAAACATGCAAAACCAACTGTGAAATTGAATTTAGAAGACAGAAATAAGCTAAAAATGGCTTTTGCTTCACCTCAAACAGTGAAGTATAGCCCAATATAGCTCCATTTCCCTGATGGCCCTTGTGGCTCTCCAAGCTTCCCTGAAGCAAAAATGGCTGAAGAAATCCTCTATTGGCTCTGCAACCTGTCCAAAACACTCTAGAATGCTCAGAATACCCAAAGTTGACCAAAATTTCGTCCAAATTGGTTCAATATTGGAGAAGTTATAACCTCGACAATTTTCTACTCAATGTCCCTTGGAAACTCCACCAAATCTAGATGAATTCCAATTAAAGTCGACAAATTTGGCAGAAACTCCTTAATTGGCGGAACCGCACTCTAATTCGGCGGAGGCAATAAATATAACTGTTTGTTAAGTGCGTGTTCACATGCGGGTAATACGGAGAGTTTAATGCCGACGGTTAAGGGATTAGCCCCCCGCCCATGGTCATAGCCCGCAGGTCAGGTGGCTAGGGGGCCAGCACCCGCAACTTATCACAAAAGTCTCGCCGGTGAAATGGGCTTAACCCTTGGTCCTGGCGCTAAGTCATGTGGTCTTTCGCCCGTAAGCCCTGACGGCTAAAACTCTTATCTATGCCTATTGAAACAAACGACTTGCCCGCTATACGCTGACCCGAATCCGTTCAGGTCGAGTTGACCTCAGCCTGACCCATACCCGTTCACTACTACACGAGGCTGCTATTGACTGACCCATAAACGTTTGGTTCAGGTTGTGCCCAACTGACCCAAACGCGTTCAGCTTGAGTCGGGTCTGCCCACCAAGCATCATTTTTTTTAAAACATGATTTTTGAACCAACCTTTGAGCCAATGGTGTGGGGCCACGTGGTAGCCTCCAAGCAGGCCATGTGGCACCCTGTAATAGGCCCTCAAAACTTTAATAAAAAAAAAAGAAATTTGCCACATAAAATTTTTGAAATGACAATTTTTTTTGTGTTCAAAAGTCTTATTTTGAAGGTCATTGGGTGTTTTAAAACTTCAAGATATTTCTCATACGACATCAGATTTGAGTCTCATTCATGACGCCAGAATCATAGTGACGAGGCCTATCTGTTCGTTCAGGTTGCAACCAATTATGAGTAGTTCCAATTTTGAGCATTTTTTTCCCTTGGACATGATCACCTGATCAGTATGCCTATGCAAATTAAAGCTCTGTAAATACCAATACCTATTCGACACAATGACGTACAATGAGTAGAGTTGTACGACCACAACAGATTGATGTACATGTTCAATGGTAACTGCCAGCGGGCTAAGATGAATGGAGGGCATGAAACGAATGTGAAATAACTAATGATTGTTCCTTCAATTTAAAAAGAAAATGACTTAAATTTTTCTCTTTGGTTATAGGCTTACATAAAGGCAAATCTGGTAAGGTATACAATTGCTATACTAAAAAAACATGGCAACTAATTCATACCAATGCATAGACCTTGATCTGATAAATGACAATAATTCAAACTTGAACATTAGGATCTTCCCACTTTGACCTTGACCTGATAAATGTCAATAGTTCAAACTTGGACATGATGATCTTCCCACTTTGATTCCATTTTCTAAAAAGCAAACTAAATTATTATAAATGGAAAGCAAAACTTGGACGATATGATCTTCCCACTTTAATACCATATTATAAAAATGTTATAAAATGCAAACTATATTATTAAAAATTGAAAGCCTAGTTTACATATGGTTGGGATGAAAATACACACAAATATACACAATATAATATTATATTATGAACTATAAAGAATGTGAGAGGTCATATTTGTCCAAAATCCTAACAAAAAAACATGGTTTTTAATTAAAATTATTACATTGATTTTATTACACATGTAAGTCTTATATTCTAAGAATGTAAAAATCTTTATTATACGAACTTATTTTCAGGGTAAGTCTTATATTCTAAAAATGTAAAAATCTTGATTATACAAACTTATTTTCCTCCGATTCATCAAACCCCTAGACATGGGCTTCTTGTCCTCTGAACACGAGCTTCACACTTCTTTGCAGACACCCTTATGGTAACAACGACTGTACAAATTAGACAAGTAACTAACTTAAAGGTGGCTCTACAACTTAGACAAGTAACTAACTTAAGGGTTGCAATGATACACCCTGGTCGCTTCTCTTTACTCCTGATGGATTCGTTCATCAAGGTGCACTATCATTCATCAAAGTATTCAAGTGCTCACAATTTGACACTCGAGCAAAAATTCTATCCAAATTCTCTCTTCGCTACAATTATCTGACTTGACCCTTCTATCTCACTTGTTTGTGTATAATTAGCAGTCCCTCCACCTTCTTTTGCATACAACAATACTTTTTTTCTAATTATTCTCCTAACATGTGAGATTCACACACAAGGGTGGACTTAGAATGAGATAATAAAATGTCTCTTTATATAATCATTACATTAATTACTATATTAAATGCATCATTATTACATCATTTTATTATTAAATATTTATTATTATGTTTGATCTAAGTCTTAATATGCCTGAGTTCTAATATGAAGATTATCTCCTAACAATTTTCAAGTACACGAACCAACTTTTCTCAATGCATTTAAGGATACTAAATGATCATTTTGTACTAAAATGGTTCAAGGAATTCTTCTAGCTGTATAACCAGTGACTTCATCACCATATATCTTCACTCTGCCTGCATCAAAACAAAATGATCTCATTGCCACTCACATGACAAGCTACAACCAGTGTTATCAGAACTGAACCAAACCAAATTGGGCCGCCCAGTCCAACCATTTTTGAGAAAAAACAAGTCTCACACGGTGTCACAGACTGAAAAATGAAAGTTTGGTACCAAATCAGTTGGTTTTTGTACTGAGTTTAGTAACAAACTGGCCCTTTTTAACCGAAATGACCGATTTTGTACAATGTTACCAAGGACTCTTTGAACACAATATTTTCCAAAAAAAAAACAATAATTTATGAGTGAGGAGGCTTAGAATTTAAGCATATTGTCCTACAATGCAATTATTTTTACTTAAATTTTTAACATTGCTATTAAATGACTCGAGATGTTTGAGAGTGGTTCTGACCTCGTTCGATTTCATATGGAGAAAGTAGAATTTTAGATCCCACTCAAAATCTAGAAAACTTAACAATTTTCGAGGATTTCAGGATTGGGGGATTGCAATGTTTCCATTTGATTTTGTCATGTACAAGGATATTGAACTAGCATTTAATCCAGAAAAACAAGTCCTTTTTGTTACTGGCATTGATAATTTAACTCCTCTATCATGACCCTACTAAAAGTGTACCCATTACTAAAACAAAATCTTGATTTGACATGCTAAACTTTTTATATCTTATTTTAATGCTTAGAAAATGATATTGATGAAGAATATTCCAATATAGGCAATGATTTTGATGATATGTAGGTATTTGTTGTAACATGATTTTTTTTCGATACCTAAAGAAGCTACTTAGGGCCTATTTGTTGATATATTTTCAGTTCGTAGAAAGATTGTACACCCTTACATGATATGTGAATGAGATTTTTTGCTTATCTGCACATAAATGAATCTGAATTCACATATATGAATATATGTTTTTCTTTAAAATTTGAATATTTCATGTGTTTTTTGTTGAGAGTTTTTTTGGTTTAGTTTTTTACCAAGTCCAATCCGCTATGTCTGCTATGACCAGTTCCCAGTTCGGGGATCTACCGGTTCGATCAACAAATCAGTTCTGACAACATTGTCTGCAACTTGCCAAGTAAACCGTGCAATAATGACAAACCAACATATATCTTTGTTCATGGACATACCTTTTAAAATGGAATAATTTGCATTATCTGACTTATCAAAATTTTCATGGCAATGCAATATTTCCCAGTTTACAGGCATATTTGTTGTATGTGAATGAGGTTGTATGCACCAAATAAACTGCACTCACTGAATCAATTATTCATTTTCAGTCAGGATCAAATTCAATAAGAGGCATCTTGTTGTCCAGACCATTCCCTTGTCCAAGACCTGCTAAAATATTTACAAATAGTCAAAATGCATTAGCTGAATTCATATGTTCACCATTCTTGGCACTATGGCATCAGCCTTTTAGTGAAGAATGGTTACACTCTAGATGCAATTTACTATTATAATCCACAAAGGTTCGGAAACTCCAGTGGTGCATGTACTCAACTCAGATTGAGAAGCTTCAAGGCATTGTGTTGATTATATATGATATTTGTTGCATTTTGTCATTCTTTAAATATTTGTTTTGAGAAAACCTCTTCTATAGACTAAAAAGACTGTTTCTACTTCACAGGTTGTATTCTATTATGCAAAAGGAGATGATAATTTAAATAATTGTCATATATGTTATTTAGATGGAGGAAAATTGACCAAGCAGGAAGTACCAATATAAAATTTGATACTGCACAGCTCGTCTTATGCAGCAGGAGATGATTATGATGTTTCAAAGATCTTTCAAATACTTCTTTATACTACAAGATCTAAAGAACTTGTTCTTATCAACTTAAGTTGTGATGTTTTCCTTCCTAATTAATCACTAAAAGGAGGATGTCAAAATTCAAGAGCGGGAAGAACCTCTGATCAATAAAGAAGGGGAACAAAGAACCGGAACAAAGAAGCAAATAGAAGATAAGAACAAAGAACCTCTGATCAATAAAGAGGGAAAGACACTCCATGGGGCATGTTTACGAGATTGATGTACTAGTGGACTCAAGAACGTAAATCATCAGGACTCAAGAAAGGAACAAGATTAGAAAATTTAGACAATTAGTTAGACAATTTAACATAGAAGTTTTTGGACTATAAATAGACTACATCAATGATAAATATCATGGGTCAAACTATGAGTTCCCATAAACCTCGAGCCTAAAACTACTAGTAACTTGATCGATCAAATTTACCTAATCCATCCGAACAATCCAGAATTTTTTGGACTATAAATAGACTACATCAATAATAAATACCATGGGAAAAACCATAAATTCCCATAAACCTCGAGCCTAAAACCACCAGTAATTTGACCAATCAAATTTACCTAATCCACCCTAACAATCCTCGACTACTACCGAAAAATTGACCTAATCCCACAATATATATATAAACCTAATTCTGAATTTAAATTATTAATTAATTTCCTTCGACCTTCTTTATTTTACTTTTCCTTTAATTCTAATTTAAATTTATTTTACACTTCTTTAATCCTATATTTGAATTTTAACCATTTAATACATTCATTATAACCAAAATCTATTATTTCATTATTTTAATATATTAATGCAAATAATTAACTTTTTGCTCTTTAATATTATTATTAATGGGATCATAATCTATTATTTTATTATTTTACACATTATTTAAATTAATCCTTCTTTCCATTTTACAATTTTGTAATATATTTTATTTTCTTAATTTTTTTATTTTTTATTGTAATTCAAATTTAATTGGTTAAATATATTATTTTCAATATTATATTTTTTCTAATTAACTCTCATTTATTTGTAAAAAACTGTTTTTTTTTTTATAATCACATATAATCATATATATTGTTGAGGCGTTTGGAACCAACCAGTATGGTAAAATGAGATCAAGAGACAGGTTTAAAAAGATAGAAAAAAGATCTAACTAGCTGTTAAGAAATAACAACCAGCCTAGATCCATCTTAACTCCGGATCTATCAAGCGCCGAGAGGGATCAAATCTCTCGAGGTGAAAACCTCTTTTTTGAGTGAAAAACTTGAGGAAAGGTTTTCACCTGGAGATATTTGATCCCTCTCGACGCTTGATAGATCCAGAGTTGGATCTAGGCTGGTTTCAATCGTGTGCAACCAAGGAAAATCTATCGATAATATGAGGAACATATGCTTAATTTTATCAATAATATGTAAATACATCTATTATTAACATAACCATTTTAAATATGTTAAATATGTCTAAGATTTATTGAGTCATTTTAATTTTAAATTTGATTAGTTACCTCAGTTTGTTGAGACGATAAATATTGTAAAATAACTTTAATGATGAGATAAAATTTTGAATGCAAAGTGACAATGTAATAATATTGAGTGATAGAAACTGTGAATAATAAGAATGTAGTCAATTACGAATAGTCTTCATTGTGATCGATTTCAAACTATTTTCTTCTGTTATTCTTATTTTCACCCATGTTCGTTTTGTCATCTTTTCATATTGATTATTTGAAAAGGACAGTTGGAATCGTAAACCATTTAAATATTTAGCTCGAGCTGTTGTAGTAAACATCATACCTTGTCTCTCTTGCTCTCCAATATTAATAGGTTGAATTACTATAACGCAAAAATCAATGTACACTGTCAATAATTTTTTGTGCTTACACTGAAATCATTGCGCACACACTATTAATCCAATGACTTTAAAATTAATGTACCATCACACATCCAATTACATCAAATTAGAAATCAACATATACACTGAAATCAATGCAACTAATGCAAGAAATCAAATAATAATAGAAAGCAACATCTACACTAAAATCAATGCATCTAATGCAAGTAATGAAATATAATTAGAAATCAACATCTACACTCAAATAAATGAGTCTAGTGCAAGTAGGAAAATAGGATTTAAAGCCAACATTTGCACTGAAATCAATGCATCTAGTGCATGCAATCAAATAGGATTAGAAATCACCATCTACACTGAAATAAATGCATTTAGTGCAAGGAATCAAATAGGATTATAAATCATCTACATTTAAATCAATGCATTTAGTGCAAGCAATCAAATATAATTGTAAATCAACATCTACATTGAAATTAATTCATCTAGTGCAAGCAATCAAATAAGATTAGAAATCACCATCTACACTGAAATTGAGGCATTTAGTGAAAGCAATCAAATAGGATTAGAAATCACCATCTACATTGAAATCAATCCATTCAGTGCAAGCAATCAAATAGGATTAAAAATAATCTACATTGAAATCAATTCATCTAGTGAAAGAAATCAAATATAACCAAAAATCAAAATCTACATTAAAATTAATGCATCGAGTGAAATCAATCAAATAGGATTAGAAATCATCATCTACACTGAAATTAATGAATTTAGTGCAAGCAATCAAATAGGATTAGAAATCATCTACATTAAAATCAATCCATCTAGTGTAAGTAATCAAATATCATTAGAAATCAACATCTACACCAAAAGAAATTCATCTAGTGCAAGAAATCAAATAGGATTAGAAATCATCATCTACACTGAAATCAATGCATCTACTGCAGGAAACCTTCTTCCCTCTCTCCCCCATATATATCTATATATCCATCCATCTCTCCTTCTTTTTCTCTTTATCTCACCCTACCATACACACACTCTCTCTCACTCCATATCTATCAATTTCCTTGTCCCTCCCTCCTTCTCTCCATCTATATTTTTTTCTCTTCACCTTACATCTATATCTATATCTCACTCTATCTCTCTATATCAACTCCAAAACATAAACTCTTTTTCTCCAATCTATCTATCTAACTATCACTCCCTCCTCCTCCTCTCTCTCTCTCTCGCTTCTATCTCTCTTCCTTCCTGCTACCCTTTCTCCCTCTCTCTCCATCTTCTTTATCACTCCCTCTCTCTCTCTCTCTCCACCTTTCACCCTCTATGTCTTTATTCTTACCTCCCCTTCTCTCCCTCTCCATCTTCATATCTCTTTCCCTACCTCTCTTCACTCTCTCTCTTCCTTTCTCTCCCCCCCCTCTCTCTCTATCTTCACCTTCCAACTTTGTTACCATATTCCTCTCTCTCTCCTTCTCTCCCCCCTTCTCTCCATATCTCTTTATTTGTCTCTTTATCTCACCCCAAAACATACACACTCCCTCTTCATCTCTCCCTTGTCACTCCCCCTCTCTCTCCACTACTCACTCTCTATGTATTTATTCTTCCCTCCCTCTCTCCTCATCTAGCTCCATCTCTCAATCCCTCCCTCTCTCCCCCTCCAAATCCATATTTATATCCCTCCCTCTCTCCTCCCCTCTCTCCTCCTCTCTTTCAAGTTGCCTCTCCTTTCCTTCCTCTCGCTCCCTTTCTCTCCTACCTCCCTTTCTCTTCCCCCATCTCTCTGTCTCTCCATCTCTCAATCTCTCCCTCTCTCCCCCTCCAAATCCATATTTCTATCCCTCCCTCTCTCCTCCTCTCTTTCAAGTCCCCTCCCTTTTCCTTCCTCTCTCTCCCTTTATCTCCTACCTCCCTTTATCTTCCCCCATCTCTCTCTCTCTCTCTCTCTCCTACAATCCTCTCTTCCCCCATCACTCTCTTCCTCTCTCTCATCATTCCTCTCTCACCTTCTTCTATTTTACCCCCCAGCTCTCTTTCTTTCTCTCTCTCTGTCCTCCAATCCTCTCTCTTCCCCCATCACTCTATCTCACTCTCCAACTATCTTACTATTTCTATCCCTTTATCCTTCTCTCCCCCCTTGTCTCCATCACTCCTCCTTTCTCCTTCTCTCCCCCTTGTCTCCATCACTCCTATGTATCTTTATCCCACCCATAAGAATACACACTCTCTCTCCATCTCTCCCTTGTCACTCCCTCTCTATGTATTCCTTCTTCCTTTCCTCGCTCCGCCTCTAGCTCCATCTCTCTATCCCTCCTTCTCTCCTCCACCTCTCATCATTTATCTCTCTCCCTTTCTCTCCTACCTCCCTCTCCCTTCCCCCTTCATTCTCTCTCTCTCACTCTCTACCCTCCAATCCTCTCTCCTTCTCCCTCCCTCTATCCTTATCTCTATCCCACCTCCATCTTTATGTCTCCCTCTCCCTCTCTTACCCTTCTATAACTCTCTCACTCTTCTCACTCTCTCTCTCTTCATTCCTCTTCTCCCTTCTCCTTCAATTTATCTCCATATCTCCCTTGTCACTCCCCCTATTTCTCCACCTCTATCATATATCATGATATATTAATATATATTACAATATAATAAATTTAATATTCTATTAATCTAACCATATTAAATTTAATAATATTAATGTTAGGGTTAATGATGTTTTTTTTTGCATGGTATTAATAATAATTTGGTCCATGGTATTTGACCCTTATACTTCATATATAATTAGATATTGATTTCTAATCGTATTTGATATATTTTTATTTATTTACCTTACCTCTTTATACCTCTTTTATATTTACTTATTTACCATACCTATTTTATAAATATATTATTTGGCCCATGGTATTTTCCCATGGTATTATTAATAATTTGTCCCATGGTATTTGGCCCATGGTATTAATAATAATTTGTCCCATAGGCTTCACCTAAATAAGGCTTCACCTAAATCGGTTTTATTTATTTACCTCACCTCTAGTTTATTTGTGTTTTTATTTATTTACCATACCTCTTGAGTAATATAAAAAGAGGTTTTATTTATTTACCATACCTATGGATTATTTATATTTCTACGTATTTACCATATCTCTTTTTTGAGTGTTAGTAAACTCTTCATATTTTAGGTTTATATCATTTAAACTTATTTTTAATAAATTTTTAATTGTTCATTTATATGTTTATGGAAGCTATTGTTCAAGCCAACATTTTTTTTTGGCTTCCGACATACTTACACATCGGGGTCATACTGGGCTGTAGAATGCGCCTCTCGGCGCAACTAGTTTGACTTGGAAAGGAAAAATATATAAATGAAATAATTTATTAAATCATTTTATTATTATATTATATTTAATTTAACTTAATTAATTAATAATTATAATATATTTTATTATTATATTGTAGATATACTTAGGGTTCAAGAAGTTATTATTAATTATTATATAAATACAATTTTGATCATTAAAGTATATCTTTATTAAAAAAAAAAAAACTATTGGTCAAAGGTGATTAATAATAATAATAATATTAGGAATTTGGCTTCTGTGATCCATAAAATATGTATCAAAAATTTTCGGTAAAAATCACATATAAGAAATTTGTGTCCACGTGTTTCGAACCAACAAGTGTGGTTCATCATCAAGACAAGATGAGAAATCTGATGAAGAAACCTATTTAAATAGAAAGGGAAAGGTCCATCTAGCCGTTGGAAAAACAACTAGTTTGACATGGAGGAGGAGTCTCTACATCTTTTTAAAAAGGTCATATCAGATTTCATCTTAGATACTCGTAAACGTGCCCTTTTAAAATGGTGAACTTTAAGTGCCAAGGCCTTACCGAGCAGGGTTTCAATATTAGGAATTTGGCTTCTATGATCCATAAAATATGTTTTTCCAACAGCTAGATGAAGCTGTCCCTTTCTATTTAAATAGGTTTCTTCATCAGATTTCTCATCTTGTCCTGATGATGAACCACACTTGCTGGTTCGAAACGCGTCGACACAAATTTCTTATATGTGATTTTTACCGAAAATTTCTGATACATATTTTATGGATCACAGAAGCCAAATTCCTAATATTGAAACCCTTCTCAGTCAGGCCTTGGAACTTAAAGTTCACCATTTTGAAAGGGCATGTTTACGGGTATCTAAGATGAAATATGATCTGACCTTTTTAAAAAGATGTAGAGACTCCTCCTCCATGTCAAACTAGCCGTTTTTCCAACGACTAGATGGAGTTGTCCCTTTCTATTTAAATAGGTTTCTTCATCAGATTTCTCATCTTGTCCTGATGATGAACCACACTTGTTGGTTCGAAATGCGTCGACACAAATTTCTTATATGTGATTTTTACTGAAAATTTCTGATACATAATAATAATAATATCCAATTAGAAAAAAATATGTATAAAAAAAAATTTATCTAACAATGACTCTATAATTAGACTTATAATATAATATTTAATTATTTTATTATTATATCAAATTCAATTCTTGGTATTATATATTATAAGTATATTTTCATTAATTTTATTTAATATTATTAATTTAATTTGTTAAAAAGTTAAGGTCGAAGGAGCTTTAAATGATGATGATGATGATGATGGTTAATGTCGAGACCAATCTTTAGTCTATTGGACCTAGAGAAAAGAGTTATTTAGTTTGATTTAAGATTTTATTCCTATGCTCAAAAAAATTGCAAAGAAGCTTCCCAAGCTCACTATAATTTTGACATCTTAAATGGCTCGGAAGGTCAGTATCGCAACAAAGATTATGAAATTGAGCTCTAATGTGGTTGTACATGGGGCACTCTAAGAGGAAGTGATTTTCATCCTTGATGTTCATATTCTCACAAAGATGGCAGATCCTTTCCATCCATGGTGTTTTAGGAACTATCCAACGACCTGTTTTACTATGGAGCACATGACAGTTCGTTCTAATCTTGGCTATATTAATTTTCTTCTTTGAGCTAGTTAAAACAGAGAGATAATTTTGATCTTCTAGGGTAGGGTTGATGACCTCCTTATAATATATTAATTTTCTTTTAGCTTCTAGATCTTTCTGACACCACATTTTTTCTTTGAACTTAGAAGTAATAATTTTTTTAATGTTATTAATGTATTGCTTTTAACTTGAAGGTTATACGTTATAAAACGCTTCTAGATTTGCTCAATATTTCTCCAGGATTCTCTAGAGATGTTGCAACCCCAAACCTCACATCCATATAAGATAACAGGAGTGACTAAAGTTTCAAAGAGGAACTTCTTTCTATCTCATCCGTTTTACAATTATTTTCAAGACCAAAATAAGCTTTCCACCCCCCATTAATCATATATATATATATATATATATATATATATATATATATATCTGATTTAAGGGATCAAAGAAGGGGTTAAAATAAATAGCGAAATCAAAAAAGAGAAAAGAGGGTAGGGGCGCTAAAGGCAAACATCAACTAAGGATGAAGGGTCGGGATCCAACATCTACTAACACTCCATCCATCATCTCTATTAATGTTAAGAGGCATTTTCTCGATTTCTAATGCTTCCCTTAACTTACAGTGATGAAAATGGTCAATCCTAGCAATAACCTTAGCTTCTTTGATGCAAATGTGATGCTTCGTCTTTTCTGCGTGCTTTGTTGTCACACCCCCATAATTCGTTCCCTCATTGGTGGGCCGTGCGGTACCGGCTAAACGATTATTTTTATTTTTCGTCATTTTCCGAACAACGCCTTTCCAATTTTCAAGTGTTAATGTTCACTTTATTATAACATGTTTTATGTGGAATTTAAAACATCTTCGGTAATAAGAATGTGCACATAACCATTATAGAGAAATCGCAATTTTATAAATATCATGTATAAAATTAACTCGTTGATTTTATACAGGCCGAGCACCCTGTTCTTACATAAAACATAATTTTGCATGACTCGACCCGTCACATGTTCAACGCGTTGTCGGGGAGTCTCACGAATCGACCTGCGCTGTTGAACACGTTCAGCCTCTGCCGTGACTGTCATGGAGTTGCATCTTGGAATACCCTTCTACAAAATTTTATTGGTAGTTGGTCATCCCCAAGAAAACTCTCATATCATGGAAATTCTTTGGTTCCACCCAATCCTCTATTGCCTTGACTTTGGTCAACTCCATCCGTATGTGGCCTTATCCAAAAATGTGGCCAAGTAATAGAATCTCAGTCTAGGCAAACACACTTGGACTTCTTCAAATATAGTTGATGTTCCTTCAGTGCTTCGAAGACTAATTCCAACTGCTTCTTATGATCCTCCATGTTATCACTGAAAATTACGATGTCATCCAAGTATACCACCACAAAGGTGTCAAGATATGGATGAAGTACATCGTTCATCAACGTGCAGAATGTGGTTGGAGCGTTGCACAACCCAAATGGCATGATTAGGAACTCAAAGCTTCCATATCTCGTCACAATCGCGGTCTTCCTCTCATCTCATTTAGCTATTTGCACCTGATAATAGCCATGTCTCAAGTCCAGCTTGGAAAGCACTCAAGCTTTCGCAAGCTTTTCGAAACAATCCGCTGCTAGAGGTAGATGATATATGTTCTTTATGGTTTGCTGATCTAATGCACGATAATCACAACACATCCGCAACTCCTTCGTATCCTCCTTCTGTTGGAAAAATACTAGAGCACCATAATGGGACCTTGAAGGTCGAATGAAACATGCTTTGGATAAGTCCTTCAGCTCTAGATCAATGGAATAGTCCACTGCATGTCTTGGTAGCAGTACTTTCGGAAGCTCATCAGGCATAAGATCTGAATAATGCTTCAGTACATCGAAAATCTCGGTATGAATAGGCATCCCCACTCCATCATCAGCCTCGACTCCACGAATAATTGTTGCAAATGTCTCGATCCTTGGGTCCTTCATAGCTTTACTCATACTTAGTGCAGAAACCTGCTGCATAGTCACTTCCATACATTGTGCATGAGTAGGTAAATTCCACCATCGTGAGTCCTTCCATAATGCTATTTCACTGTTGAAAGGCATAACAATTGCTTTGTTACCCTTCAAAATTCCTACCTCAATATCATATCAAAGTCGCTCATGTCCATCCTAGTGAAGTCCAGACAACCCTACTAATCACCAATACGAATCGGCACTTTGTTTTCCAAACCCGACACTTTAGTCCTGGATTTCAGTGCTTTCACTTCCACATCAATGGGAAGAAGTTGCAGCCCAACTTCCTTCGCTACATTTGTCACCATAAAACCATGTGTGGCACCTGTGTCCACCAATGCTTGCATATTCTTGCCTAGAAGCTTTAGATCAAGAAACCCCAAGCTATGCAACCAAGTTTTATAAGAAACTTAAGGCTTCATACATACCTGATTACTGCAACATTTCTTGGTGGCTCTGATAGCATCTGTCACACCCCCATACTTTGTTCCCTTGTTGGTGGGGCGTGTGGCCTTGGGTAAACAACTATTTTTATTTTTCGTCATTTTCCGAACTATGTCTTTCCAATTTTCAAGTGTTAATGTTCACTTTATTATAACGATTTTTATGCAGAATTTAAAACATCTTCAGCAATAAGAATGTGCACATAACCATTATAGAAAAATCATAATTTTATAAATATCATGTATAAAATTGGCTCATTGTTTTTATACAGTTCGAGCACCCTGTTCTTACATAAAACATAATTTTTCACGACTCGACCCATCGCACATTCAGCGCACTGTCAGGGAGTCACACAACTTGACCCACGCTGTTGAATGTGTTCAGCCTCCGCTGTGACTGTCGTGGAGTTCGGTCACGTGACCACACCCATAGTTGTGACCGCAACTCAATCATGGGTCGATCACCCAACTCAACTAGAGACCTGCCACACTCTGTTGCAAAGTATCACAATGACCTGCGCCCTACACATCCGAAAATGCCCGCTGAACTGACCCACCATCGTTGCATGACTATGACCCGTGCCCTGAACGCACTTCGCTGACCCGAGCTGACCCTCTAATATTCAGACTTGTGTTGGCCCAACTTGCGGGCTCATCCTTCACCACACCTCGCAATTCTAGAGCTACAGTGACACTTTTTGTTGGATGATCCGATGCCTTTGTTGTTTCATTCGTCATTGTATTTATACCATGACTCCACCTTATCATGAGGGCGTCGGGTGGCTCTCGGTGGACCCAAGCCGACCCAACCCTTGGTTCACCTTTCGCCGTTTCATATTTGTAACGTTGGCTTTATAATCGTCGACTATGTTGCAACGATAGTCACGCCCATCTATAATGTCACTACCCCGCCACAATGCCAATACGCTATGCCCGTCCACAACATCGCACACCCATGGTTATAGTGCGACGAAACACTCATAACGTTGCAAGTTTTCCCGATACGACCCGAAGGTGACTGTGGGTGTGCTTGTGGCCGTGGCGCACACCCATCCACTGTATTGCCTATGTGCGCCCGTGTGGGGTGCTCGACTTGCCCGAGTCAAGGAACGCTGACTCGTGGGCCTAACATTTGCTAAGGCAAAGGAGCATGACCTACCATGCTTAAGGTCTGCCACATGCTCATGAATCCTTTGATTAATGGAACGATTAGTTTCACGAATGTATGGAGCCCCACAGGAGCAAGGAATTAGGTAAACACCTTTACCATCTATGGGGATTACCGAGTCTTTAACCGAATTTAGAGAACTCCAAATAGTACGGAGGGACTTGAAAGTCGAGGAAACATTATGTTCCTTAAAAATCCTAACGATCTTATCAATATTCCATTGAATAAATTAGAGGTGAACCCCAGATAAACAAATTAGATATTAATTCTAATTTGACTTTCAACTAATTTATTGTTTTTAATATATATATTCAACCCTTATTTCATTAGTATTATATTTAGTTTAACCAAATTCTATTCTTTTATTATTAATTATGTGATCTTTCTTTCCTCATTAAATTCACTAATATTAATTATTTTGACTATTTTTATTTATTTCAATTTAATCTCAACTTTTTGAAATTAATTTATATTATTATTAATTAGTGCTCTTATTGTCTTTAGACTCACTAGTCATATTCTTTCTCTATATATTTTTTATTTAGCATTCTTTGAAAATTTATTATGAGTTTTTTTGTCCCTAAAAATGGATGAAGTGTCTTCTCAAAACATGGGACATAGTATTCCAGAAAAATTCCTCAATATCTACACAAAAAATTTTAATTTAATGTTTTTGGTGATAGAAGAAGCCCACACCCTTTTTGGTCCCTTCTTGGTCCCTTGAGATGCCCGGAAAAATCAAAATTTAAGAACACATTTAATTTACCAATCCAAGTGCATAAAATTTCAAGATGCCCACCATGTACGTGCAACTATAAGGCTATAACCTACTACAATATAATGTCGTTCTTAAACCTTGAGTATTTATACAATGCAAACCTAACCTTGAGTATTGTATATGCATCTATAAGGATATAACATATTAAAATATACTATTTTTGGCCTGTATATTTCTACTCCATACATGTACAACAAATTCAAAAGAAAGAATCAACTCATAACGACTGAGGTTATTCTCTGAATCTATAAATGCTACAAAATGACATTAAAGGAACAACGACGTGGAAGTAAAATACTGCTAAATAAATGAAAACACAACACTTCAGAGGAATTGTGATTTCCCCTCGGATTCTAAAATCTATGAACTAATGCTTCGATAACTATTGCTGCAAAAAAGAAATTTTTATGCTAAGGAATTGAAACACACATGCAACTAAACAAGGAAATGAATAAAGTCCTAGAGAAATAAAGCCATAGCTCACAAGAATGGCACCACTGATAGTAGCACTGCTAGAGCTGGCCCTTAATAAGAATATTATTGGGATGAATCCTCAACTACAAACACTAATTAAAGAGATGCAATCAAGATTCTATGTTGATATGTATTGCATTAATCTTGAACAAGCAATGAAGGAACACAATATGCAGTGTGTCAAATTCTTCTTCTCTCCAACAATGAACCCAAATGGGTTGGTATCCAAGATATTTAAAAGCATGGGGCTTGGGTTTTTGGGGTCAGGGTTGGGGATTTCAACCAAATCCCAAAGATACCCTACAACTCTCAAACCATATTTTCTCCTAAAACTTCTCTAAATATTCTTTAAAAACAACAATTTCCTATGAAGTGACTAACTAACATCATCTTGGGAATTTCTAATAATTGCATCTAATTTTGATGGGTGCTCTTCTTGTTGGCAGTCCTCATTTTTTGGAAACTACACTGCTTTTTCTCCAGATTCTTCAAATCCATCAAAATCCCACCTTACACTCTCATGCTTGAAAATTCAAAGGATTTTCATAGAAAGGTTCAAAATCTAAAATGCACTTGGCATCCAGATTAATTCCACAATAGAGATTCTAAACTAATTCCACAATATATTTCCAATAATATTTCCTTATAAAGGGAATTCTATAGTAATGATTGAAATAACACAAATTACTTGTTCCTACCGCAATTATTTATCAATACGGATAGTTCATTCAATATCCCTATAAAAATTGACAATGAAATTGCCAAGAATTTTAAAGGAAACCAAAGGGGTATTATCAGATGATTTAGCCTAGAAAAGGGTGTCTAATAGGTAAATAGGAGCTCGAGTGCTCATTAAAAAGGCTGAAACTAATCAACAAAAAAGTACATATCCCGGTCTCATCAATAACGTTAGTCACAATGTCAAACATGTTCTACATTGAATATCCACCAAGTCAAGAATAACCAACAACTAAATTGTTTACACCAACACACACCCCCTCCTCAACTCGCCATTGAGGTTGACCTTGGGTCCTAGCAACCAAATAAATGTAGAATCATTGAATTGAGTGAGTAAATATTATCTATCCTAAGATCTCAACTTAGTATGTTTCATTAAATAGAAATCGTTCAATACATCAACATGGCTTTACTTTATACACCATTTAATGAATAATTTAACCAGTGTTCCATGGGGACACGTAGGGTTAGGTGCACACACCCCACACACTTAATTAAAAACATAAAATAGAAAGAAAAAAAGAAAACAAAACTTTAAAAAATAAAAATAAATAAAACTAAAGAAAACAATTAAAAGTTACCTAGGTTAACTTACCTATTCATTTCCCAAATTTTCTTGCCCATTGTTGATCTATTATTTCCTTCTATTGAGATCTTCTTTCCTGCCATCAAGCTCCTCTCTCCTACTAAGAACTTCTCTCCTGTAAGGATGACCCCATTAGTTGGTGGACCATGCATGGGGATAATGCTCCAAAGATCCAACACAAATTTTTATTCACTTATTGTCTCAGATTGCTAGTTCCTTTGCAACAAAGAGGATTTGGTCCAATTATAGCTTCATCCATTATATCAAGAGGAAAATAATTTCCTCTAGGAGAGCAAAGAACCTACTTGCAGTGCACATTTCTCTATATCTTGCACATAGGAAGACACTAGAGTACTAGAGGTAACCAAGAACACGATGGGATGTAGATCCAGAGGATAGTGCACAGATAGATGATGAGGATGGACTAGATGAGCTACAACATGGTTTGGTTGGAGTTCCATTGGTTACTCAAGAGAGTGACTTTGACTCAGATAGCAACATTCCCATTGATGGTCCTGGTGATTTTATGCAACAAAGGGATGTAGAGGAGCAATCATTGAGAGTGAGTCGTTGATGTTGATTTTATTTTCAGTGTTCGTTATCCATTTTTACTTTTCATTTTTAACTTTTGTGTTGTGACACTAGATATTGATGACCTCAAACTGATTCTTGAATCCTCACTCTTAACTATTTTTGAGTTTGAGACTTTGAGTTATATAAATATTAAATCTAGTAATTTACTATTTTAGTGTTCAAAATTCAGTATCTGGTATATAGTATATAGTTATACTAAACACTAATTTGTTTTTATTTCAATTTAGATTCTAGAATGATAAATGATGAATTTAATTGTTAAATCAATTGCTAAGATTAAATTTTGACTTGATCTGGATATTCTAGAACATTCACAACCATATTCTATTAATTCACTTTAATTATTTTATTTTCCTAATTTTAGACTTAGGTTCTCTTTAAAAATAATTAATTATTTTAATAGAATAAAATCCGAGTGGAATTTCACCAAACGATTTCTGGGTTATTTGGAATACATGTGTCTAAGCCTCCCTAATTTTTTTTTGACTTAGAGAAAATCTGATGCTACCCCAAAATCAACACTCCCTCTTAGCGAGGAATGTGCTCTAGCAATACACCCTCTAAGTACTGATATGATCCTATAGTGTAGAAATTATATAACTTATGTGTTATATGTCCAAGATTCTCCTAATCTCACACTATTTTAACTTCATGCATAATACATAATCTATTCCACCATTGATTATTTGCGGAAATTAAATCAAGATTGCAATGCACACATGAAACAATAAAAATTCACACACATTAATAGAGTTGTTTAACGGGAAAGCCTGAAGCTGAAAACCCCAACTATCTGTATATAATATATGTCATAGAGATCATGTAACAATCCTCATACAAAGCTGATCATATCAAGCTCTCAGTACAATACAATCGCTACACACTAATCAGGCCCGATTTTGCAAAGCAATGCACCGATCTTTGCCACCTGCTAGCCTACCTCTACTGCGCAATCCCTGCTGAAGAATGGCTCTGAATGAACTCGAATTGCTCCAGCCTTTCTCACACAATCCTCATTGGCATCTCCAATGAGTGTTGGATGCAATCAATGCATCACTATAGTCACAACTGATAGTCACACTTGCTTTTTCACCTATCTCTCCACTGGTATCCACCGAAACTGCCATGCACTATAGTTAACTAATGTATTCTTCAGTTGATTAATGAGTTATTATTTAGTGAATTAATTAACTAATTAATTCACACCACTCTCACTAGTGTATCAATCAGTTAGACTAGATACAACTAGCTCAACTGAGTCTAACTGAGTTAAACTATATACAACTCCACCAACTACTTCTCCAACTCCAAACTCTGTCACACAAGTTCTAACTAAAGTCCTCCATGCATTAGCTCCAGTAAACCCTTAGGAATAGCGTAATTCCTTCTGTCAGCAGCTGTGCCACATCTGTGCACTTAATTGAAGTGCTCTAAGAGAATAAGATAATGTTTAGAGTCCAAATATTATTAAGAGATAATAATATTCGACATATCTATTTTTAGACTGAAAATCTAAAAATAGAATCTGCCCAATATGTCTGAAAATAGAAGTCCATCTATTTTTCCAACTTGACCGACCATCCACAAATAGCATCCTACAACTCATAGAATCATGATCGACATGTCTAAAAATAGACTTTGTGCCAAAAATAGCCTACGGGCCCACTTAGTGAAGGCAACTCTTTTCACTAAGCTCATCATCATGTTGAATCTCAACGCTCCCTCTAAACAATATAGGGATTATTTTCCACCCCGATCCTGTCTCTATGGTATTCGAATTTTCTCCTGGTGAGCACCTTCATCAGAATATCTGCATCTTGATCCTCCGTAGGAATGTAGGAAAGCAACATGATCTTCCGCTGCACACAATCTCTGATATGATGATACCAGATGTCAATATGTTTAGATCTATCGTGAAATACTAGATTAACCAAGAGTTTAATGCAACTCTGATTATCACAATATATCACCATGGAATCTAAATGAGAACCAAACAAACCGACTAGGATCTTCCTCATCCATATAGCCTTGCATGCAGCCAAACTTGTTGCCATGTACTTGGCCTATGCTGAACTGAGTGCCACGGATCTTTGTTTCCTGCTGTACCAAGAAACTGTTGTAGATCCGATACTAAAAATCCTCCAGATGTGATCTTTCTGTCCGTTGGGCTTCGTGCCCAATCTGCATCTGTGAAGTCATGTAGCCTCACCTCATCCGACTGTCTGTACCATAATCCATACCCAGATGTGCCCCTGAGATATCTCAGGACATGCTTGCCTACCTTCCAAAAGAGCTTGGTAGGCTTCACCATCACTTGTGAAAGCTGGTTCACAACATAACATATGTCCGGTCCTGTATTGACTAAATACATGAGCGAACCAACCAACTGTCGATAAACAATGGCACCCACTACCTCTGCCGATGTAGCATCCTCTTTCCTCCAACCACCAGGAAGAGGACTGTCGGTAGGCTTGCAACCTTGCATGTGAAACTTCTCCAGTATCTCTCAAGCATACTTGCCTTGAGACACAAACAGTTCACCTTTCCACTGCCAAATTTCCAATCCCAGGAAATAATGAAGGAGGCCTAAGTCCTTCATCTCGAACTCCTTTGCAAGATCTGCCTTACATGAGTGTATCAACAGTTCATCACCCTTTAGTATTAAATCATCTACATAAAGCACAATGATCAAAAGCTTACCCTCCACCACAATCTGGTATAGGTTTGGATACACCTCACTCTTGGCGAAACCAAGTCCGATGAAATAACTGTCTATCCATGTGTACCAAGAACGAGGTGCTTGTTTCAGCCCATACAACGCTCTTTTGAGCCTGTACACATGTGAATTGCTACTGAAGATTTCGAATTATTTAGGATGCTCAATGTACACCTCTTCCTCAATGATTCTATTGAGGAACGCAATCTTCACATCCATCTGATGAATGTGCCAACCCATCTGCGCTGAGAGATCAAGGATGGTCCATATGGAAGAATACCTTGCGACAAGTGCAAAGGTTTCTTCATAGTCTATCCCCTCGATCTGTGAGAAGCCCCGGGAAACAAATCTTGCGTTATACTTCTCGACGCTCTTGTCAACAGATTTCTTCACTTTGTAGATCCATCTCGAACCTACCACTGATTTCCCTTCCGGCCTTGGGACAATCTCCCATGCACTTTTTCTGACAATCGAATCATACTCTTCCACCATGGAATCTACCCATGTGGGATCATCCACAGCTTCCTCGAAATAGGATGGCTTTGTCATGATACACTTGCTCATCAGAGCCATGTATCCAGTAAATCAGTCAGGTGACTATCTCTGTCTGCGCTACGATGTAGGAGCTCCTACATTCTGCGCTGAATCAAGATTCAGTCGCTTAGCTTCTATAGTGCGATTCTGCCCTCTGATGTTTGGCGTTGCATTTGTGGTTTCTTCCACTCCATGAAACTCCTCTTGTCGTTGATCCACATCTTGAGGCTCATCTTTAGGAACAAGTAGCTCGTCATCTGCATGCAAGTGTAGCTCCCTCTCAAGCAACAACTTCATGGCTTTCTCCTCATGAAATTTGATATCTCGTCGCACGACAGTCATCCGACTGTCTGGCAAATACATACGATAATTTTGGGGACTTTCTGTGTACCCCACAAATATCCCAACTTCTACAGTTGGCTCTAGCTTCTTCCTAGCATCCTTCGTCACATGAATGTAAACAGGTGAGCCAAAAATCTTCAAATGAGGAATATCAGGCTTCTTACCAGAAAACGCCTCTTCAGGTGTACTCATGCCAAGTACTCTATGAGGACAACGGTTTTGCACATAAACTACAGTGTTGCATGCTTCAGCCCACAAGTGTATGGGAAGGCCCTGATCATGCAACATCAGCCATGCAACACCCACGATCGTTCTGTTCTTTCTCTCCGTGAGCCCATTTTGCTGTGCGTTATGAGGCGCTATGAGTTCTCTTTGAATTCTTTCTTTATTATAGAAGTATTTGAATTTTCCAGAGATGTATTCACCACCATTATTGCTCCTTAGAGCTTTCACGTGCTTCCCCGACTCTTTCTCAACCAGCGCCTTGAACTCACAGAGCTTTGAGTATGTCTCACTTTTATTCTGCATGAATAAGATCCATCACTTACGAGAAAATTCATCAACAAATATCACATAATACTTGTGCTAAGCTATTGAAGCAACCGAGAAAGTTCCACACACGTCTGTGTGAATTCTCTCAAGGATCATCAAGGCGTGACTATCCTTCTCATGAAAAGTGGTCTTCACAAATTTTCCCAAAGTACATCCCTTGCACTGATCTGACTGCGCAAGTGTACCTTTGGGAAGCCCGGTAGAAATCTGCTGCAAAATTTTCAAAGCACCATGGTGAAGATGGTCTAATCTCCTGTGCCAAAATTCGCCCTCATCCTGGCTCACCACTCCTTATGCTTTGCCTACCATTGCTACGTAGCCATCTACCTACAATTGATAAATATTCTTAACTTGAATCCCTATCCTCCTGGTTTGAACAGTTGTTTTATGCCGAAGGAAAGCTTTTCCCTCATTGAAAACAACATCATAACCCTTGTCTTCCAACATCGCCACAGAGATCAGATTCTTCTTCAATCCTGGAACATGCATGACATCCTTCAAGATGAAAGGTTTACCTGACTCCCTCTCAAAGGAAATGGTCCCGATGCCAGTCGCACTATATCTACCATCATCGCCCATCTCGATGTGCACTCCAAGATCCTTTTACTCCAGATCACTAAACGAATCTTTGTCTCCAGTCATATGGAAAGACGCACCACTATCAAGAAACCACACTGATCCCATCATAATTTAAAACAAGCATGTGATCAAAGAAAAATCCAGCTCAAACTGCGAGGCTAAGGCCTCTCCAGCTGTAGATCCAGCAGCCTACTTATTCTTCTTCTTCTGTGGATAGTTAGTGGTGAAATGCCCGTGCTGGTGACAGTGAAAACACTTCACCTTGGACAAATCCTGCTTCTTTCCTTTCACACTGGATTGAGAAGGATTTTTCTTCCCCTTCCTTTCCTTGCTTTGGTAGCCAAAGCGCAATTTTCTTCATCTTCATTCTTCGATGAAGATCCATCCCTAGTACCCTGCCTTATCTCCTCCTGCACAAGATTCGACCAAAGTCGCTCCCATCCTAGCAGTTTCTCCTGTCCATTGATAGAGTCTTCGTAGCTATGCCAACTCTTCAGAAGCCCAAGGAGAGCCAAGCTCACCAAGTATTCTTCATCAACAGTAACCCCCACACTTCCCAACTCATCCTTGCAGTGGACAAACTTCGTGAGGTATTTTGGTATACTGTCGCCTTTCTCCATTTTTATTTTTTTGAGCTTGTCTTTAAGCGCCAACTTCCTCTGGTCACTTCTGCTTTGGAACAAGTCTGTCAAAGTCTTCCACATCAAGAATGGAGTGGCTTTACCATGAAGGCTGGACACGATGTGGTCCTTCACACCTTCCAATAGAATTCTTCGACACTTTGCTACCTTCTTTTGCCATGCGTCAAGTGCGGCTGCATCACTAGAACCTGGCTTAGGAACATCGCTATCGATGAACTCCTTCAACCCATTATCATCCAGCACCACCTCCATCCTGTCCTTCCATGCTATGTAATTCGAGCTCCCATCAAGGGCATACTCCAATCGCAATCCGTTGAAAGACATTTCAATGAATGCTCAACTTCGACACTAAGAAAACACTGCAACAAATTCGAATTCCACCAGCACAAAACTCAACCGCTTCAATAATTGCAATCTGCTCCAATGATCAACTGCTCTGATACCATGTAGAAATTATATAACTTACGTGTTATATGTCCAAGATTCTCCTGATCTCACACTATTTTAACTTCATGCAAAATACAAAATCTATTCCACCATTGATCATTTGCGGAAATTAAATGAAGATTGCAATGCACACATGAAACAATAAAAATTCACACACATTAACACAGTTGTTTAACAGGAAAGCCTAAAGCTGAAAAACCCAACTATATGTATATAATATATGTCATATAGATCATGTAACAATCCTCATACAAAGTTGATCATATCAAGCTCTCAGTACAATACAATTGCTACACACTAATCAAGCCCGATCTTGCAAATCCATGCACCGATCTTTGCCACCTGCTAGCATACCTCTACTGCACAATCCCTGCTAGAGAATGGCTCTAAATGAACTCAAATTTTTCCATCCTTGCTCACAAAATCCTCATTGGAATCTCCACTAAGTGTTGGATGCAATCAATGCATCACTATAGTCACAACTGATAGTCACACTTTCTCTTTCACCTATCTCTCCACTGGTCTCCACTGAAACTGCCATGCACTGTAGTTAACTGATGTATTCTTCAGTTTATTAATGAGTTATTACTTATTGAATTAATTAACTAATTAATTCACACCACTCTCACTAGTGTATCAATCAGTTAGACTAGATAGAACTAACTCAACTGAGTCTAACTGAGTTAAACTAAATACAACTCCACCAACTACTTCTCCAACTCCACCAAACTCTGTCACATGAGTTATAACTAAAGTCCTCCATGCATTAGCTCCAGTAAACCCTTAGGAACAACGTAATTCCTTTTGTCAGTTGCTGTGCCACATCTGTGCACTTAACGGAAGTGCTCCAAGAGAATAAGATAATGTTTAGAGTTTAAATATTATTAAAAGCTAATACTATTCGACATATCTATTTTTAGACTGGAAATCTAAAAATAGACTCCGCCCAATATTTCTAAAAATATAAGTCTATCTATTTTTCCAACTTGACCAACCATCCACAAATAGCATCCTGCAACTCATAGAATCATGATAAACATGTCTAAAAATAGCAATAGTCTAAAAATAGACTTTGCACCAAAAATAGCCTATGGGCCCACTTAGTGAAGGCGACTCTTTTCACTAAGCTCATCATCTTGTTTAATCTCAACATATAGCATCTCCCTTTGTGCTGTTGATGACTGACATTTTTTCCCATTAACCCTGTGCAAATGTTGCATATGTATTGTTTCTAACACTGCCACTGTCAACACTGCATCCGTACTGTAACTCTCTCTAAATTATACATCCATGCTGCTACCGAATCTGCCACTGCACTGCATCATAGTTGCTTACTGCCACTAAAAAAACATCCAAAATTGGACAAGTATGATGCATCTCAGTGATGAAGATCTGATTGTTGCTAGCCTCTATGTTGTCCCTATGAAGTTGTTGTGATGCTATTGGCTTCTACATTATGCATTCTTCCACTATTGGCAACTCTTCTCTGCGTTGTTCAGACTCTGGCACTACTAACCAATGCATTGTCATTTCTGCACTCCTCTACACCAACTGGCACCCGTCCATCCCACTACTTATGATTTGGGCTCCTGCAACAAGGTATTGATTTGAGAGTTGGAATCCTAAAGGATCATGCCCAATATTGTAGATCTCTAGGTCTACAACTCCAAATCACCCCACCTACCTCATGAAGGCATATGGGCAATCATAGAAAATTCCTCCTCCTCTATCTTCGCTGCTCCGATCTGCGGATCATGCTTATCATCCTTGTCCTTCTTTTTGAGAGCACATTGTGTGGCGTAATGTCCCATCTCGCCACACTGGAAGAACTTTATCTTTGAAATATCCTTCTTCCTCTTGCGCTGCTCTTGCTACCCATTTGATGCAAAGGTCGCACACTCCTCCTCCTACTTCTTGACCTTCAAACCACTGTTATTCTCGCCCTCAAGTTAAAACTTGACTAAGTCTCTCCTCATCTTTTCTTGCTGAAGAGCAACCCACATCGACTCCCAGTCCGACAAATTGTCTTTGCCCAGGATGCTCTGGAAAAAGACTTTATATTCTTCAGACACTGAGTTGAGTTCCAATCCGACCATCTCTGTGACCTTAGGAGTTGCTCCTACAGCTGCCAATTGATCTCAGTTTTCCTAAAGTATAGACAGGAACGGATCAATATTCTCTCCCTTTTGCATCTTGGTGGTCTGCATTTTCTCTTCCAAAAACATCTTTCATTGCTCGGAAGATCCCTCATACAACGTAGCCAATGCTTCCCACATCTCCCTGGTTGTCCCTTTACCAGAAATATGAGACACAATGTGATCCTTCACTTTATCGAGGATCAGTATTTTGGCCTTTTCCATATTCTTCTTGAAGGCCTTTAATGGTTTTTCATCCACCGGATCAACTAGAGCACTGTGGATAACGTGCTTGAGGTCATACTCATCTAGAAGGAAGGAAAACCTTGCCTTTCATATTACATAGTTGGAGGCACCCTCCCACTGGTCTTGGTCATGCAATCCACTGGTGGCCATCTCACTCAACAACTATCAATTTGTTTCCTCTAACCCTCTGTGCAGCTGGCTTTACGCACTCCCTATTGGAGCAAGCCACAAAATCTGTTGCTACTGCACAGGAAATTTGAGCTTCTTTGGGCAAGAAACTTACTGAGGTCATAAATCCCCAAAAATGTCTTTCAGCTACTCTTCCTGACGTTTATGCACCAAAAATCACTGCTACACAAAAAACTGCATCCCTCCAGCTGTTGATATGCATATATATGCTACGTTGCTCCCTCTACCTTGGAAAAACAACAATCTAGAAAAATCCTACCTCTCTGTCAGCTCACTCAGAGAGAGATTTTCCATGTTGGTCTAGCCCTCCTAGCTTGGACTGTGCACTCCACTAGGAAATTGATCTGCTGCTTGCGAAAATCCTTGATCCCTGGTTTCTTCTACCACGTTGGATATGTTTGATTTGTTCTTTGATTCTCTTTGACTTAGCTTAAGAAAGCTCTGATACCATGTGAATTTTTTTTAAACTGGAATCCTATTGCAGCAACTGGAATATATTCACGTAATTGTTAATTTTAACTTAACAATTTATTTGCACTTTCCTACAAAAAACACTGAATTCATCTCACTGCAACCTACACAAATAAATTGTGGAATAAATACAAGTTCAAAAACAAAACTGAATAAGAATAGATCACACACACATTTGATACAGTTATTTTTGGACCAATGTCCCTAAAAAAACTCAATGCGGGAAAGCCGGTGTAGCAAATGAGGGTTTATATTATTATGCAGTAATTATTTCTGAGTAAAATTCTATGATTGACACATCTATAAAATCATGCAAAGAAATTGACAGAAAATATCTCATGAGACAAACCTCACTCCTCCACAGAAACCTGGCACTGATCAACATCCAAAACAGACTGCCCTATGCTACCTTTGCGCAGTCTCTGCATCATAGCTACAGTTTCCCTCTATCTCTATGGTGGTTTTTCTACTGGCTGGAAACTGAGAAATCCTGACCTCAAGAAAATCTCTTTGGGATCCGGCACTCACCCAACGTTGTCTCCTTAGAAAAATTGTGACTTTCCTTCAGCCTCTGTGTAGTGACTGCGTAAGCACTACGTCATTGGCTCTGCATTGCTACTGTGGTTCTCTCTGTCTCTGTTATTATGCACTCTCCAGCTCAGGAATGCTTCGAACTGGAATTATTGCCCCTCTGCGGAAGATATTTCGATCGAAGTTTCTCCATGAGCACTACTCACTAAAGAAATTGATCTCTAATATTTTCTCCATCTTGTCAAATGTGATTTCCAAATGACTCTTCAAGCCATTCTTATAGTATTCTCGTTGAAAATTTAACGGCCTAGATTAGATCTCTAATGAATGGTTAAGATTAAATTTTGACTTGATCCACCTTTTCTAGAACATTCACACCCATATTTTATTAATTCACTTTAATTATTTTATTTTTCTAAGTTTAGACTTAGACTCAGGCATGATCCCCATGACACATCAAAGAAGCCCTCCAAACTTCAAAAGCGTCTATTTTTACATCTCTGCAGGGATGTACTGATTGATGACACTAAACGAAGTATGAGAAAAAAGAGCACCTCAGGAGAAAGTTTCATGCTATGTCAATTTACTATGGAAGTCAGAGAAGAGTGCAGATTGTGGCCAGCCCTACAAATCAGCCTTGTATAACCAACAGTGATAATCTTCTGGCAAAAAGAACTTTAAAGAAAATTAGGCACCATAGTGAAGGTATAAGAAGGATAGCTACTTCTTATACCTCATCATGAACTAAACTTTGAAATATTGTCACAGACAAGTTCACCACACCTTATGAAAACATAGTTAAGGGAAGAAAGAGTTGTTTCAAGGATGCATAGCAGTGAGCTCTCACCATTTACAAAGCACATTATTTACTCTTGAAGATTCACAGTAATATTATGCAAAAGGGATGTACATTACTGACAAGTCCTCATGAAGCAAAGGGCATTATGATTCAGATGATTTCATCAAGGATAAGTACCAAAGATTCACTGTTGCCTTCTATTTGTATTTTTTTTCAAACAAATAGACAGGGGTCACAATTTTGAAATGAATGAAGTTTTATAGTTTTCAGGACCTCCATCAGTAAATAAGTAGGGCGCCTTATAGTAGATCTGAATGGTCACAAAGACTGTGTTTTGGAAGCCTCCTTCAAAAGATAGGTAGAGGGTTAAGGCATAGTCTCAGAGGGCCCAGATTTGGAACAGGTAGCCTTTCTCAAAGGTTAACACTGACAGATCAAAGACCTCCTTTCAGAGAAGAAAGGGCACCCCTCACAGTCCTAAAGAAGCCTCCCTTGAATGACAAGCACGGGATCTCTTTTGAATGATAAACATAGTTTTTCTAAAGAACCACAAACAGTTTGTTCATGGACATTTTTCATTTGGTTAACAGAGGTCAAAAAGTGCCCATGCGGTTTGTCAAACATTGCCTCCTTCATGATAAGTAGAGGGCCCACAGACAACTTGTTCAAAAATAGTCTTCAAATGATAAACAGAGATGAAAGAAAATTTGTGTTTACAAGGCCTCCTTCAATTATGAGCAGATGGCAAAAACACAGTGTTTACAAGGCCTCCTTCACAAATAAGTAGAGGGCCCACTTACCATAGTTGCATAAGACCTCCTTCATAACAAGCAGAGGGTCAAATCATAAAGTGTTAACTCTGTCTTTAAGAAAAACCATCAGGGCAAATACTGAGCTAAAGAGGTCTTGTTGTGAAGACACTGTGCAAAAAAGGAAAAATCAGTTAGTAAACAAGCACAATTTATTTTGAAGGTCTTCAAAAGTGATAAAAAAAGATCACAGTTTACTAATTATGCCTTTTTCAAATAAGCAAAGGAAGACATTGTACCTGTTGAAGATGAGTTTTTTATAATGTAAGATGACCTCCTTCAAAACGAGCAGATGATTAGGTTTCCCAGTGTTAACACTGTGGTTGAGAAAAGGTGTCATTAAATAGATAGGTTTGAAAGATATAGTGTTTTGAACAAATGGAAAACACAACACTTGTTTCAAAGAAACTGTCATAAAATACACATAGTAATGTTTGTTGTGTATCTCTCAGTGAGAAGCATACTCATGGGACGAAGTTCAATCTTCAAAGAAGACACCTTTCAAAAAAGGGATAGAGCAATTGGTAAAAAGCAAGCCCTCAACAAAAACAAAGAAAACCATTTTTCTTTACAAACACAAAGGCAAAAAATGAGAAATCACCAAAAGGAGGGAAAAGGCGTTCAAAGTATTTTAAAAGAAGAGCTATAAAAGCTCTCGAAGAAGAAGTTCATTTTCTATTGTGCAAAGGGACAAAAGAAAAATGTTTTTTCGAACCTTGGGCAAGCAGTTTGCAGAAATTTTAAGACGCGACATGCCTGTGGTAGGACGCGACGCGCCTGTAGCATCTCTCCAAAGCATTTTACACACAGCGCGACGTGCCTATAGCGTCGTGCGACGCGCCTATGTGTGTCGACTAACTGGCCTGCCCGGCGTTCAGAGGGCACCTAGTGCCCGACCCGACAACACCACTGCGGCGTGCAGGTGTTACGCGCCTGTGCATAGCAGCATAGCACCGCTCAATAGACCTCCAGCTCACCATGAATCGGATTTTTTGCACTGTGAAATTATCTCCAAAAGCACACAATACATTTTCAAGAGGTATTCCTTGTTTTCCTCGTCGAATTTTTTGATTTTGAGAGGTGTTAAGAATCAATTTTGTTAAGAAAAAGACACAATCCAATGAAGGAAAAAACACAGTTTATTCTTAAAACCACCATGTTTACTAAGACACAAAAAGACAGTGATTGAGGAAAAGCGCCTATTATCAGTTTACAGAGTTTGTTTGGTGTAAAAGGTTAAAGGATAAAACTCAGTGATTTAAAAGAAGAAAAGGCACAGTTCTTAGGAAGGAAACCTATTGTCATTAAAAAGAACCTGTTGGCTAGTTAAGAAAGAGATACAGTGCTGAAAGAAGAGTTCTATTTTTTTTAGTTCATTTATAAGACCTGTGTTGGTAAGAGAGTGAAGGAAAGCCTAAACAAAACTCTGCCTCCAAAGAAAGTCAGCAAGGGTGGATTTCACAAAAGGTTTGAGCCTGTTACAACTCAGGAAATAAATGACTCCCCTTTGGTTCTTTTCAACTTCCATGAGGTAGGCTGCCTTGATTTTTTCCAAAAAGTCCAGGAGGTCACCAATTACCCTCCATTAACACAATTGTTCGCTCGGAGGCTGCAAGGAAAACATGTCCACCTAGCAGGCCTTGATTTTGTTCTCACTCCTAGGTTAGTGTCAAGGGCCACCAAGATTCCCTATCTTGGTGAGAAATGGTTCAAACAAGCATACCTGGATCTAAATCACTATAAACCCTTCCTAAAACGAGACCATCAGAATGCTTGCCAAGCTATATTTCCTTTTTCTCACTTATTAAGTAGCTATGCCCCCCTCATGAGAGTTATCATGAAGTATTTCACATGTGAAGGGAGGTATTCCCGAATTTATTCCTATCACATTAGGCTTCTCATGCATTTCACAAGAACTCAGTTACTAAATATCCCTTTTTTCCTCTGTAAAAGCATAGACAAAATTTCCTCCCTTGTCCAAAAGAGACCTCCTGCTCAGCAAAAAGCTAGTCTTTTCCATCATTCTCTCATCAAAATCATCATCCTTCACCAACTCGAAAAGAAAGGAGTGTCTTGGAAAACTTTCATTTCTCATCCAGACTTTGCTATTGCCTCTTCATCTCATGGCCCATCTCATATATCCTCCTCACCCTCCACTCACTATGTCTCTCCTTCATCAAGTCAAAATACTCCTCAAAAGCAAGAATCTCCTATGATTGATAGTGAAAAAGAGTAGTCTTATGAAAGCAGGCATGAAGTTAGTGATGATGAGGAACATAGGGACACTAAGAAAAATAGTGAGCATGAACCAAGTGACAAACCACAGGGCAGTGACCATGAGTAGACTATTAATGGTGAAGAAAACTCACCAAAGGATAAGGAAGTAAGTGGCACTCAACAAATTAGTGAGGATGAAGAGCAAAGTAGCCCTAAACAGAGTAGTGAAAATGAGAAAGGGAATAGTGATGATGAAGAGCAAAGGGAATATGTTCAAAGCAGTGATGAGGAACACCATAGTCCTCAACAAAGTCATGAAACCAATCAAAGGGACAGTGAAAAAAATGCCTCCCAGCAAAGTAGTGACCATGGTGGCAACCCACACACCGAGTCTAAAGAGAACAATGAATATGATGGCAGCATGCAAAATGACAAAGATAGTCAAAATGAAGGCAGCCCTCAACAAATTCAAGACAGTGAGGAGGGTAAACAAGGCAGTCCACAGACAGGCAGTGAAGGCAGTCAAGCAGCAAAAAGAGATGATAAAGCTAACAGCCCCAAACAAACTCAAAACAATGAGGAATACAATGAACAAGGCAGCAAAGCAAGTGATGATGGAGGCAGCAGTGTAAAGGATCAAGTTGAATAAGTGCTAGTGATAAAACCTCCTCTCTCTTCTCCTCAACACAATAAAGAGCATGTACTAGCTGCCTCTCCTAGGCAAGAGGCCATGACTCTTCCTCCAAAAGTGGTGAAGCCTAAAAACACCAAATCTGCAAAGAAGAAAATCACTCCAACAGTGACTAGCAATGTCACTAGGGCGCTAAGGAGTAGAGACAAACTGCCTAAGAAGAGTATTGTTGAATTGCCAAAGAGGAAAAGAGCAAAGAAGTCTATCGAAAGCAAGGGCAAAGAAAAAGTTGAACAGCAGGAGAGTAGTCATGAAAAATAAAGGGAGTTTGACATCATACAAATAGACAGTGATGCTGGAGATGATGAAGCTAGAATTCTTGAGTCACTTTTGCAAAATAGAGAAGCCCAAATACATGACTTGGAAACTGATCTAGAAAGGTCAAAGGACCTCATACATTTTCTACAAATGCAAAATAAACAAATGAGTGGGCAAATGGCAAGTTATGAAGCCCGAGCATTCAAATACCAAAGGGAAGCATACAAAGCACAAGTCAAGCTTGAAGAGTATATGGGTGCATTTGATGATATTGAGGAAGAAGAGCAGCCAATAAGAAAAATGCCTAAGACTATGGGTCTTAGGAAAGCTTTGGAGAAACAGAAGGAAGAAGAAGCAAGCCTTGTTCGATCTTATCCTCTCACATAATTGCTTGCCCAAGAAATAGAAAATGATAAAGAATCATGGCTTGAAAGAGTGAAAAAGAATTTAGAGGATAAATTAGACAAAGCAAACAGATACTTGGTTTTGCAAAGGAAGATGACCGGGCACTATAAGAAATTGAACCAATTTGCTTGAAGAAAACTCAAACTTGCTCAAGAAAGGCTCAAAACTGCTCGAAGGAGGCGCCCGGTGAAAAAAGTGGAAAAAGACATATCTAGGCTTGAAATCTTGGCTTCAGCTTCCTTTCATGCTTCTAAGAACCCATAAGGGGTTTTCTCACCAAAATTGAGAAAATTTTGACATGATCTTGTTTTTTGTGTTTTTTGGCCCTAATTGCACATTTTTCTAGGCACTGCCATGTGTGCTAGGAGCATCCTCAGCTCATGAAAGTCATTTATTTGGATGTATTAAATTTGGGGGCAACAAATCACAAATTTTTAGATCAAAAGGAGGTGTTCTGGTCCCCCAAAGAGGCAAAAATCAGTCAAAATTCACCTTTCTGCCTCACATATCAGCAGATGAGCCCTCCCGGGTTTTTTCACTCAGTACACCTTTTGATAGACTTATAGGGATAATTTTTGGAAAAATCAAGTATTTCTAGAAACTATACATCCATAAATTTCCACCAAGCTATCACGGGCCTCGTTTCGACATCGGGAAGTCCCTTAAAAGCTATCTGCAAAACATGCATCTTTCTGCTGCTACGCTCCTGTAGCATTTTGGCTAAAAAGCAGTTTTCTGAATATGATCATCCAAATGTGAATTTAGATATTTTTAACTCCATGTCAGAGATTAAAAGTCAATTTTATTTCTATTATTAGCTTAAATAGATATTTTTGAAGATATTTTGTGCCTTGGGCTTTGCAAAGCCTCAAGGACAAAATTAGATATTTGTATTAGGCCAATGGCCTTCTAGATGCTCTAGGAGGGTTTCTTTCTCTTTGGCCTATATAATACAAGAGAATTCATTGTAACAAGAGGCTGAACTTGATGTTATAGAGCAATACATAGCATTAAAAGCTTTGAAGAAATACTTTGTCTCATGAAGTGGATGATCTCTTGCTTGACTTGGATGGTGGAGGAGGATTGTTTGTAGGATTCCATGGCTTGGTGAATGGTATTGTGCTCCTTACCTGTTATGTTTCCTTAGTTTATCATACATGTTTTCATGCTTCTTGCTTGCTGTAGGTCAATAAGAATAGATTTGAGACATGCCCATGGAGGCACCTCAAGTTTCCTGATTCATTGCAACTTCTATGTTTTCATCTTTCTTGGTTATGTCAAAGAATTCTTAATTGCTCTTTGGTACCCTAAGAATTTGTTATCAGTTTCATTAATGGTTATTATGTATGCTGTCTAGTATGATTCACAGCACACCCTGCTTACTCATAGCTAATCAAAACTCCATCTCTTAAATCTCTCTCTGAAGTATTGATTGTCTTAGTTAAGTCAAAGAGGTCTTGTTTCGATCTTTCCCTTTGTCCATGCTCTGTAGTCTTATTTAAAAGCTCCCAATAGCTCAAGATATGATGTTTAGGAGTTCCCTCTTCATAAACTGATTTGTTTGTTTGTCTTATTTTTTTTCCCAAAATTCTGAAGGTGATTTTCCCAAAGTTAGAGGGTCTTATACTTCTATGCATCACCTGATTGTTTATTTTTTGCATCTATCAGTTTGAGTTTCATTTATAGTGATTAATGGTTAGCCCTACCACATGAATGCTTGATATTTAACTATTTATGCTTAAAAAAATATTTTGTCTTTCACAAACTTAGTGTCCATCTCACTTCACTTTCACCCAAAGAATCTATTTATCTCCACCAAATCGGCCCTGAAAAATACCTTGTCCACCATTTGAGACAGTCTCGACCTTTTGGACCCCATAGCCCAGTTGATCTGACAAAATTTTTATCTATTTATCCTTTGATCAGTTCCCCCTCAAAAAACATAAAAAAAGCCAAAACATACTTAACAACTAGCCTAAAATCTAATCTACAAAAGCAAACAAGTTTACATCCTTTGCATTAATAGAGAGAGTCGTCTCTGAGTCCAAGAAGGCTAGGTCCTAGGGCTCCAAAGCTTGGTCTGATGTTACCCTGTCAATTGGCTTGCCAATTAGCCAAATCACGAGACCCTAACATGATACATGTCAACCCTTCATGCCATATGTTGGTCTTCATCAGAGCAGCATAGGAAGACCATAGTGGGTTGAAGTCCTTGAGTAGCTGAAGAGAAACAATGGGAAGATTGAGAGTTGTTCACAAGTGGAACTGTGAACAACTCGACAAGAGTCTCGATGTGTTGTGCTCTTGATGGACGAATGGAAAACTAGAGAGAAGATTGGACAATCTATATTCAGTAGCCAGATGGAATTTGAGCATTGATAGAGGCAAGTTATGTATATTAGGAGTCGAAGGACCGAGAAATTACAGGGTATGACTGAGAGGAGTTGTTAGATGCTACATCCAAATGGTCGGATTACATTGTCTTGTACTAGTGGATGTATGAGGGCCATTATCCCTAGTATGGGAGCCCTAGAATGTTGTATTATATGTTGTAAATATAATGAAGCTGGGTTGAAAAATTAAAAAGTTGTGTATATTTGTGTATATATGATTTATTGTTTTATATTTCTGTTGTGAAAAGTAGTTTAGTGGTTGAGATTCTTGGTTTGGTAGCACCAATGATTTAAGACTCTAACCTAGACCCAAGGTTATGGAAATTCAATATGGTATCTGAGGATATCTAAGCTACTTTGGAGGACAGTGAATCAGAGTGTGCACAATGAACCAACTCAGAGGGAGTTGTTGATGTCTAGATCATGGAGTAGAGGGTGCAGTTGAATACATGGAGATTTGGTCTTGAAAAATTACATGGCAAGATGGGATGGGAGTAATGGAGGATTGGCGGTGAGCCTGGTCAACAACACTTTGTTGTAGGGCAGATAATTGATCGTGGACTTCCATTGATGTGTCATGGATGGTTGGGACAGCTTGAGGGTTTTGTTGGCATGGACGAGATCAGGTTGATCGAGATGGCTTCATGTGATGGACTATAGGTTGGCAGGCTAGAGTCTTCATCAGATCATGGTGCTGCATATCCGAGATTGGTGGGATTTGCATGAGTGGTTTTTGATCCAGGAGGATGAGTGCTTGTAGGAATGAGCCAGTGGAGATCGTGTAGGCTCAAAGGGAGTCTAGCCATAGAGGGAGTAACCCTATGGAGGTTTGAGATCTTCAGGTTCACATGTGACGAGGAAGAGGCACTACCAAGATTTTCATATTCATATATAGGGTACACTATAGTGATGGATCCCAAATGAGCTAGTGTCATCGACGAATGATGATGTTTACTTCCTAGTCTTGGAAGTACCTCCCTCGCTAAGAGGGAGTGTTGATTTTTGTGTAGCTTGGGAGGTACTCCAATCCCTAGTATTCGAGGGTTGGAGGTCAAAGTGCCACAAATGAGTTTGTGGGCTTGAGATCCAAGCTTGGGGGTTTTACACCCATCGATGTTTGGTCCAAAAACATGATGATTTTTCAACATGTGATACATGAGGATGATAATTCTCATCGAGACCAATTTGGCGCATCGAAAATCATCTAATTCTGAGATGTTGTTGAGGAGTTATGAATTTTTTAAGGTTACTAATGGGTTTGCACTTGCGTTTTTAGGTCGTCCTAAGGTGTTTTAGGCTTATGACAGGCTGGAAACCCTTGTGTGACATCCTAGATAGAAGACCCTCAATTGTGTATAAAAGGAGGGTGAAGGCAAGTCTTTTAGCATCCATTTTGTGGGACAATTATCCAAGGAGGTAACTCTAAAATTGAAGGCTAGCTGCAGGAGAGAAAGGGTCAATGATAGCATGGGACAAGTCTGAATAGGAGGTCAAGGTTCTGGGCAAGAATGCAGATCTATTGAGGGATTGTCTTAGGGTTAAAAGACAGGTCCGAGAGGTCCGTTTTGAGGTCGAGAGTTTGGGCATGAGTGCAGACTTCGTTGAGGACTGTGTTAGTGCTAAAATGGTGAGTCTGAGTAGTTGTTCTAGGGTCGAGGTGCTAGGAATACAAGTCGAGGAGCAGGAGGGAAATTACATTGCTACGTGGGGTGACTATTTGGGCTAATTGGAGGATGCTGAAGGCTACACCAAGTTGTTTTGCTAGGCCATGGGACTTAGAAAGCAGCTGGAGGTGTATTTTGGGTAGCATTAAGGATAACTAAGGCTGGAAGGAACAACGTGGCATAGGAGATGCCTCTCCAAGGTAGGTTTCACCCCTTAAGGGCTTAAAATTGTTGACTGGGTGGAGGATTAAGGGTTGCATGGTATGCCCTAACCAGAACTGTAGTGGACAACAAGTGCAAACAAAGTACAACATTGTTTCGTGGAGGTTTTTCAGTCAAAGGTGTTGATCAAATTTGGATCGTGATAGGGAAGCCTATGGAAGTAAATGAGGAGAGGGAATATCTCATGGTTAGATGCCCTAGATCAGTGATTGGGCAGAAAACTTGGACCAAGGGTTTTTCATGTATTGGGTCAAAGTGTTGACTCTTACATGAATTAGTTGATGGGAAACTTGAGGACTCGGCCTTAGGAGTTGTTTGGAGGAGCCCGCGTGGATTGTTGAGAGGCCTACCAAGCAGCCAAGGTGACAACATGCACATTAGATTGGAAGGTAAGAGAACAACAACAAGGTATGTTGCAGAAGGACCCTTGTATGATGGATTGATGGTGCTGTAGGTGAGGACACATTCAGGTGCCTATATTTGGGCAATATATCCTCTATTGCAGGGAAAAGGGCAGATTGGTGAAGTTTGAGAGAAACCATGTGTAAGGGTATCTCCCAACTATGGGGATGTCCTAACTAGGAGCAGATGCTACAACATGGACTTGGTCTCTCGTGGACCGTTGGAGGGCAGCATGAGAGAAGACCAAGTGTGGACGAGATTGGGAACTTATGGTGTGCTGGAGGACAGTGTGATAGTGTCCAAGTTGGAGCCGAAGTGCAGCACCTTGATTGAAAAAGGTGACTGCTAGCTTGGCAGTTGTTGGAGCTGAAGGATCTGATCAACCAAGAGCAAGATTCTAGAGCCCGAGACTAGTGTTTGGAGAAGGAATTCTACAACAGAAGATGGGAAGTCCTCCTAGCCTATGTTCATTGTGAGAGATGGACATCTCATAGTGACAGGTAGCAACCCTCTATGCCGTAAGTTGGTCTTCATCGGAGCAACACAAGAAGACCATAGTGGGCTAAATTCCCTAAGTAGCTGAGAAGAAGCAGTGGTGTTGGGTTAGGGTCCCCTGGGGTCAAATTTTTGGTTAAGTTTTGTTAAAACGTGTTGCGTGCCAAAGTCAAGGGGATTTGGGGCGATTCAAAGCTCCTTTATCATTGTAACAGGTAAAATGGGAAACCATGAGTCTCAAACCATGGTTTGAGACAAGGTATTTGCGCGTTTAAGTCCTATAAGTATGTAAGAGTCAAGCGAAGTTAGATAGAATCTGATTGCTGAAAATTTGAATGTAATGATCTGATTTTGGGCAAGTTTTGTAATCGTTCTAGGTCAAGACAAGCTCCTGTCACTGTGTGTGTGGAGACCTGAAGAAGAGTCATGAGTTGTGTGCAAGGACCCTGCTACTCTGTGCGTAGGTGAAAAAGATTGTACTCATTGAAGATCAATTAATAAAGATATTTTTTGACGAATTATGATCTATTATGAATCCCATGTTTATGCGTTAATGTGTTGATTTAATTATAAATCTATTGTTGTTACGATTATTAAATATGCATTGTCTGAAGTTAAATAGGTCTCTATATCTGTGCAAGTAATGCATCTGTGTTAATAGTTTTGTTAGAAGATAGATCTTTGTGATGGTGCAAGGGTTGATGTTAGGTCCCTATAATACTAGTGTATCCCCTTATTTTTGTTAGTGTAGCCCCCTTATTGTTATTTTTGTGCCCTTACATTATTATTGTTAGGTTGGCTAGGATTATATTGTGACCCCATGGACTCATATATATAGAAAGAAGGTTGTTTCATTTGTACCATCTAAGAATTGTTCATTTATGTAATGTAAAGGAGGGTTCCCCCTTTAAGTGGCCAATTTATAAGGCGTTGATATTTCTTTTCTTCTATTTTTGGAGTTGGTTTCATAATATTTGGTATTAGAGCTTCAGATTATAGGTTTTCGTTGCTTCAAATAGGTCATCATCGAATTTTCTCTATAATTTTTTTTCTATGAAGTTTCAGAAGCTAATAAAAAAACATTTGTGAATCAATCATGAGGAACATTGTGTAAAAATTTTAGATCTTGGTTCACAATATTTTCGGAGATATGATCTGTCAAAGTTTTGGTTTTTGAAGGCTCCCAAATTTCATCTCAAATAGGTGACCTTGGGAAAATCGTCATAACTCTCTCTCTGAGCATTAGATTGGAATTCTGTAAAAGGTGACTGAAAGTACACGAAAATTATTTTCTTGTGTATCAATTTCAGATCCGAAAGAGGAATCAGTGACACGTGGAACGTCGTACAAGTTCGCTCTACTAAACCGGTCCATAATTAGGTCATAGTGGGAGATTGGGCATAACTTTGACTTGAAGACTCTAAATCAGGTCATACCTAGCCATTGGAAAAAATATTCAGAGGGTTACTACATGACTAGAATTTATTTATTGAAGATCCAAAATCACAGAGATTATTTAGTTTCAATATCAAGCTCCTCAAAAGAAAGAAAAATATGTGTATTTGTTTTTCAAATTGCACAAGTTTTGTTTGAAAAATTAGTTTGAAGTGATTCCAAGGGAATATTGAAGCTTAGATATCAATATTAGGTTCTAAAATCCCCCCTAAAATAATTCCACACCCATTAAGACCTCGGAAATCTCTAATATGACGCATGAAGAGAAATAACTGCATTATGATATATCAAAATTACGGTACCAAGTGCAACAAATTTTGATGTTACAAAGAGCAACCAAAGATGACATAGATGGTTTAAAAGCAGACATGGAGGCTAAGTTGGATGGTTTTAAGGGTCAAATGGAAGCTAATATGGATGATAAAGCAATGGAATATCACATCGAACATCAACAACAAGTTCTCCAACTCTCAAAGTATAACCCAACTTTGGTGCAGAATCAATTGAAACAACGGGAAGATCAACATCACAGCACAAGAAGTTGTGAAGTAGTCACAGAAACAAGAACTCAACAACTACAAAATTGATCAATTTTAGAGTCTTCAGGCACAATTCTTATTTGGTGGTATCTAGAAAATCTATCAATCAATGAGTAGGCCTCCTACCCACCTACATTGTCCAGTACTTCATTGGAAAAATGATTTGGAAAAGCGTCATTTCCACAGGCATCATTTAATTTGCGCATCTCGACACAGATCCTGATTTATCCCTTAGTATTCTTTTCTTGGACCACCATGGGGCTTACCCAATCAAATTCATCTACTGGTTCAATAACTCCTGCAACAACCATTTTTTCCAGCTCCTTGAACTTCTGCTTATATTTTGGATTCAACCTGTAAAGCCACTGCTTCACAGGCCTAGCATCTAGTTTCAGGGTGATCTTCATTACTCCAAGATCTCTTATAATCCCCTTCAACTCAGGAAATTTAGTAGGAAACAAACCTTGGTACTTAGTCAGTAGTTCTGAAACCTTCCCTATTGTATCATCATCCCAGTAATCTCCTACCTTAGCAAACTTGGGTTGTTCTTATGTTCCAATATTAACTTGTTTTGTCTTTTTTGGTTCAGTCACATATAGCAATTCAATCTGAGGCCCAGCAACTACATGTTATACTTATGACTCAAGGATATTGAGATTTCTCAGATCTTCCTTATTATCTTCAATAGTTACATTATGACAGTCCACTGTAGCCTTTATCTGTGCACTCCATCTTGTAAGGCCAATTATACTGGTTCCTTTGGCATGTCAAAAATAACATCTCGAATCTCCTGTAGTGCGACATCGAGGCCTTAGAATCCACTTTCAAAACTAAAGGTTAGGATGAAACTTTCCTTCAACACAACCCATTCAGCAGTGCCTCGTCGCAGTTTAGTGTCCAGGTACCAATTCATGGGTATCCTGTCTAAAGTATGGATGAATATATGCACCCATTTCGGCTTCAGTTCGTCTCCACAAATTGCAGGCCACATAGCCAGATGATTGTGTGGATCGGCTTGGCCTGAATAGGTTTCCTCCATTTGGGTGTTGGGGTTTCCAAATCTCATGTGCATCATTCAATGACATTCTTCCCAATTAGAAAAATTGTCTTTATGTGTCCCCCACCAACACACTAGAGTCGAGCGCAGTGTTAGATCAAGCGCATGGAACCGTTTTACTTTTGGAACAACCTTTCAAGTTCTTCGAAAAATAAATTGACACTTCCTATACCATCATAGTATGGTAATTCACGTACCTCATAGGTTATACAACGCAACGATATTTTCACCCGTTATAGCACAACATAGATACTTCATGTAGCTAGTTCTACCAATGCTCTAGTTCCTCATTATAGTTTGATAGACATGGACTATCTTTCTCCCAGCTAAGTTGACCATCTGTTGTAGGATTGATCCAATCCTCCTCCTTCGCAGTCAACTTGTAAAAATGATCGATATCTTCATCAGCATAGTCTTCGCGCACAAGTTTTGTGTATCTCTCTCTTTCTGTAGGGTCCAAGGGGACCACATCCCTTGTCCCATTGCTCACAAACATCATACTTTTGTGCTTGAGGTTAATGAAAGCATCCATATCAAAGGCCTAATCTAGACCCAACAACACAAGATATATGTTGGTATCATCAACAGTCTTAATCAATTTGAAATTAGAAAGTACCTTAACTCCTTCAATATCTACAACCACCCTTGAGAGTCTACCCATTGGGATGATCTTCTGCTGATTTGTCATGTGCAGCTGAACGGTCGACCATTCTAGCTTAGGTTCTCCCATTATTTGCCATGTCTATTTTAGTAGCACATTTGCATCAAAGCTCAACTCCAAAATAACCTGAGGCCTATCTAAGCAGTCAAACACATTTCTCGGCCTGTCCTTCTCTTATTCTTGTAAATCTTGTTGACAGTGTTTTGCTCTATCTGATGTTGTTCCTTCTCAACGTAGCTATCAATCAAAGATTGAATATTCTCAATTTCCTTCTTATTACACAGAAGCTTAATACAACCTTGCAAAAATGGTCTCAGCTCAGCAGACTCGGTCCCTTCGACGATATCCATCGCAGGCTTTCTTGGCACCTTAGATGTTGATGCACCATGATCCATGAACTCCTTTCTTGCTTCAACAAATGTTTCCTTCTCCCTTTGTAGGTTAAATCCTTCCTTTTTTTCTCAGGAGCTTTCCGGACCCAAACATCATCGGTAGGATTCTTTCCTTCTGCTTTATCTTCGCCAGTGGCTGTACCACTTCTTGTTACAATGTTCACACTGGGATCTTCATCGTATGGTTTGACCCTTACCACATGGACATTCTACGTAGGTGTATGTGTTTTCTTCTCCTGCATTTTTACAAATAATACAAGACAATCCTCAATAATATGATTAAATTTTCGACAATACCTACAGGATTGGCTTGATAAGAAGGTGCACGAGTTTGCAATCCAAGAAAATCGAAACCCTAAATTATCTGCTAAATATTGGGATCAAAAGTATATCTACACAAAGATCCACAGAATTTTCTTTGCTTCCTTCGCGATAGAACTACAAGAGTGGTTGTCTCGGCTTACTGAGTTTCAAACCTATTGGAAAGACAATTTGATCACCAGGTGGATTCCAGAGTTGATCCGGCAATTGGAGAAATCTAGCAACAATATTACTCGCGCAGTAGATTATTGGATCGATAACATTCTGAGCGGGTTTGTTACTGAGTTTGTTGTTGATGCTTTTGTGTCATTCTGAAGTAGAAAGGAGATTTTTCAAGGGCTCTAGAGGTAACTTCCACGCTCATTGAGACTTTGGATTAAAATGCTTTTATGTGAAAAGGGTACCTTGTGCAACCATATTGAGTGAATGATTAGAAGAGGCCCTCCTAGTTTCACATGCAGTAGGAAGGTTTATAAAGTGGATCAAGAAGAATATTTTGTGTATAGTCCCCTCAAAGGTAGATCTGAAAATGACGAGGAGTCTACAACAAGTAGCTCTAGTGAATCTGCGGGCTTAGAAGAAAAGGATTTAACTATAGTTCAGATCCCATCCACTCCACTTCCAAATTCATCTCACACTCTCATCTCATCCACTCCACCCCCACCTCCACAACCAAAAGTTGATATGGCTAACTCCATGAAGCTTCATAATTTCATGGGTGTTGGAAATGAAGATATTGAGAAATTTTGGTTCGTCGCAGAAGTTGTGTGGACAGTGCAATAAGTCAGTTAAGAAAACGCAGCTTGCTACTACATTTTAGGAACACGAATTGGATGGGTACATGAGGTATGTAGCAACAAACCTAGCGACGATCGATGAGCTTAAAGCCGCATTGAAGGAGCAGTTCAAAAATCCAAAATCATATGCTCAATGTGTTATTGAATTAAAGGAAATTCACCAAGAAGTAAATGAATATGTATGGGAGGCGGATCAGCGGTTGAAGTGCACCATCAGAGACGGAGGATTTAATATTGATGGTACGCAACATAAATAATGGTTCATTGCAATTTTTTTGCCACATCTGCGCCAACCTTTATCCTAGTAAAAGATTGCGACACAAGTTGAATTTGTGGAGATCCAATTGAAATTAGAGGCCTCACCTGTGTAAGCTATGCAGGTTTGGGCTCAGCAAATCCAGAGCTAGTTAGTTGCCTTACACATGGAAATACAAAGTTTGCAGAAGGAAAAAGAAAAGAATGTGTGCAAAAGTATGGTGTGTGCGTTGCGAATCCAAAGGGCACCATAAGGATCAATTTCCTGTATATGGTAACTATCTAGCGATTTGAGTACCAAGTCCAATTAAGAATGTGGCAGGGCCTAGCGAGAACCCCACACTATGGTGTGTGATCTTTCAAGTGATGGGACAACACGAAACATACTTTTATCCTAGGATTGGTAAATATGTTTCGCATTTCAAACAATTATATTGCACATTTTGTCAATCTGTGGAACATGATGAAAAGAACTGTCACATCTTTGATCAAATGATTAAACAGGTTGCTTCCTATAACAGGTTAAAGGTCAAGGGTCGAATTCACCTACATCACTGTCTGGGCACAGTGGATTTCAGGGTAGAGGATGAGGAAGAGGAGGAGTTAGTCGCGAAAGAGGGCAAATCATTTGTTAAAACTACGGGGATGCTGGCTAACCTGCATTTATGGAGGAGATTATGCAAAATTTGGAGCTATTTTAGCATTTATGAAGCTGCATCAACAGACATAAGGTCGTTTCAATGGCGCCATTGCTATAAATATGGAATGAATGATCACATTAGTTCCATTCGCTTTCTGACTGATCTGTACCTATTGCTTTCGATAATCTTGTTTCTATTAACTAAGTTTATATCTGAACACTTTGAGACACTCCAAGAGACGTTGCGCAAGGAAGGGTTAGGCCACTTGATCCTTGGAACCATGACTACTACTCCACCTACCCCTGCTACATATGAAGTTGTTGAGAACCCACAACCACAAAAGCAAAAGAAGGAATAGACGTATGGGACTCAAAAATCCCCACGCAAGCAAACTCCTAAGAAGAAGCCCTCACACGCAGACCGTCAAAAGTGACCAATGTAAGAAGAGCCAGAGGTCATTGTCAAAGAGGATATTGTGGAGGAAGTAGACCCAATGTCGTAGCTACCCAGTACATGGTGCGACACAAACCAACGATTGAAGTGACCAAGGACCTGGATAAGGTCAAGTCGCACATCAACACACCATTTCTCCCAGAGAATGTGTCATTTGAAGGTGAAATGTTTGCCAAATTACCTACACTAAAGTTCAAGGATTTGGACCTGGCTGACCGCGCCGAATTTCTAGAGTTGGCGTTATCTGAATACTTGGAGCAAGTGCACTATGACAGAGCAGTAATTAAAGTTGAACCAATGCGATGGGAATTGGGGTTACAACAATATGGGCTTCTGAATCTCTTAACGGTTCTGCATTTCAAGCGCAACAACATTAATGATATTTGTCTGCGCCAGTTGCTACCCCCGGTGCATGAAAACTGCCTATGGTTGGGAGAGCCCATTCCTATTGATGACATGTTGATCAATCGCATCACCAACCTCCCTTACCAAGGAGAAGACCTGGCGAAGGCCTTTGGAGGAAAAGGACAGGAGAAAAAGGTCACAAACGATGTTAAGAAGCAGTTTGGAGTAAACATAAATACCTGGGGATTTGTAGTTAGAGAAATAAATGACCCTGCGATCAAGTTTGCTACCTTGACCCTTGCATGCAAGATGATGAGGAGGTGTCACGCCAAAGAAGTGTCAGCGCCTGTGATTGCATTGGTTGTGCAATGTTTAAAAGTGGTGCAATATAATTGGTCCAAGTACCTCTGTAACGAATTCCTGCAGAATGTCAGAGAAGCGCAGGAAGAAAAAAAGCACTTTTACTATGCATGGTTGTTGCTTCCTGTCGCACTTATTGGGTGGAAGTTTCTGACGCAGTCCCAACTGCCGAAAATTGAGCCAGATTTATGTGAAGCTACGAAGTATGCGTTGCTATGGGCATCTAAGATTCCATCCAGGGTGACAAAGAATAAAATATTTTGGGTTCTCTTTAAAATGGAGTTGTTCCAGACGGTGGAGTCCAAACCGCGCCTGTCACCCACACTCTATGACCAGTATAAGCACATCGCAAATTTTAAAGCCACTTTCCACAATGTCCACATTCACGCAAAGGTGGACATGTCAGGAATCTGGTATGAGTTGCCATATTTAGTTACGGAGGATGAGCTCTCACGCATTACAACAAAGTGGCCCCCTGTCTCGTTAAATGCAGCCATAGATAGTGGTGCGACTTCTTCTGTACAACCAAAACCACCACCAACGAAGCGACGCACGCAGAAGGACCAAAATAAGGATACGCAGGAACCAACCTCTACAACAGAGACTGATAATCCACCTGAAGAGAAAGTGGATGTGCGCAGTGATGCTGAAATGGAAGATAAGGAAGGAGACAATGTAGATGCACCCTTGATATAGATAGACATGCGTCAAGGCACCAAGAGAGGTGCTCAGTCCCTACTGGGACTCTGCTAGAAGACAAAAGCATCCAAGAAGACCACAATTGAGCCTTTGGTGCTAAGGGATAGATACTTCGAAGAGATTGGCAACAAAATTGAGCCTTTGGTGTTCCAGATTCCAGGAATTGCACTTCACCTTGAAGATACAGACTTGCGCGCATCTGTCCACGTGCGACCAGAGGTTGGAATTGACTTGGTCATCTTTCCTAGTGGAAAGCTCCATTATATACACACAATGATCGCGGATGAGCTACAGTATGAGAATACAAGGTGTCGCAGGCCACTAATGAAGCTCAACAACATGCTACCACATTACATAAGGGACAACGGGTAGCAGAAGAAGCTCGACGCTCCGCAGAGAGCCAGCACGTAAATTTAGAATCCATGATCAATCGAATGTGATTTGAGTTGCCCAAAGTAACAGTGCCCACCATTGCAATGCCCACGATAAAGTGGGAGAGTTTGGCAGTTGCACTAAAAGATTCCCAATTAGAAATAACAACCGTGTGCATTGAGTTGGAGCAGAAAATCACAGACTTGCTGATGAAATTGCAACCATAGACTCCTCTAGAAGTCCAAGCACAGTGCACTGCAGTCAGCTTGGAAGCCACTACCAGTGTTTCAGTCATTGTGGAGGCATGCAATGCTTTATTTGAGGATGCCATGGGCTTTTGGACCTCTGTCCAAGTTGACCCCGTAATCCAGCAGCTGAGGACGAACTTACGGGCCAAAGAGAAACAGTTCAATGAGATCTCAGTCACTACGCTGACCCTGGTACCAGCTCAGAGGCTTGCCTGCTTGCAAGAAGGTTGTGCAATTCAAACAGAGATCGAGAAGTTGCATCGACGAGAGCAGTTGCTAGAAAACCAAATGCAGCCATGGGCCGAAGAAGCACTACAACTGTTGCAGACCATCGACAGTGCACTCAATGGGCTCCAACAAACTCATCGGAGCATAACTTAGCAGCCAAAGGACCAACTGTCGAGAAACTTGTTGGAGAGGCATAGAGCGCTGCAACATAGAGTACAGAGGTGATCCAGCCACTTAAACAATCCATTTAGGCGCTTAAGGCTAAGATGCAGGAAGTTGGACCAGAGTGACTCAAGGGCGAGTCACTATATTGTGTGGGGGGCCTGTTGGGTTAGGGTCCCCTGGGGTCAAATTTTCAGTTAAGTTTTGTTAAAACGCGTAGTGCGCAAAAGTCAAGGGGCTTTGAGACGGGTCAAAGATTGTAATAGGTAAAAATGGAAACCATGAGTCTCAAACCATGGTTTGAGACCATGGTATTTTTGCATTTAAGTCCTATAAGTATGTAAGAGTCAAGTCAAGTTAGATAGAATCTGATTGCTGAAAAATTGAATGTAATGATCTAATTTTGTGCAAGTTCTGTAATCGGTCTAGGTCAAGACAGGCTCCTGTTGCAGTGTTCGCGGAGACCTGATGAAGAGTCTTGAGCTGTGTACAAGGACCCTGTTGTTGTGTGCGCAGGTGAAGAATATTGTACTCATGAAGATCTATTAATGAAGAGAAGTTTTTGTGAATTCTGATCTATTATGAATCCCATGTTTACGAGTTAATGTGTTGATTTAATTATAAATCAGTTGTTGTTATGATTATTGAATGCACGTTGTCTGAAGTTAAATAGATCTTTGTATCCGTGCAAGTAATGCATCGATGTTAAGATTCTTGTGAGAAGATAAATCTTTGTGATGGTGCAAGGGTTAATCAACTTCTCTTAAGTATAATTGTCTATGTGCGCAAGACTACATCAAAGTTAAGGGTTTTTCTTCAATTAGATCTGGTTTTATATGGTTAGATTTGAATTGGGTTAAGGAAATTATTGCGCAGAATAGTAGTCATTACATATTTGAAGAATGGTTAAGATTCACATCATATGCTCCCTCAGGGTGTCGAAACCTGGTTCCAACACCCCCCCCCCCCCATATTGCTTCAGGTGAGACTTTGGTCTACGCAAGCGGATCACTGTTGAAACGGCTTGTAGTTGGAGGGTTTTGTTGGTTGCGCAAAACACTTTGAACCTAGGTCAGGACCCCTCAAGCCAACAAGTGGGTAGAATGAGAGTTGTTCACAAGTGGAATTGTGAACAATTTGACAAGAGTTTCGATGTATTGTGCCCTTGATGGATGAAGGGACAACTGGAGAGCAGATTGGACAGCCTAGATTTGGTGGTGAGATGGACTTGGAGCATTGATAGAGGGAGGTCTACAGATCGGGAGCTAAAGGACCGGGTAGGTACAGGGTACGACCGATAGGATTTGTTAGATGCTATAGCCAAATGGTCAGAGTATCTTGTCTTGTACTAGTGGATGTATGAGGGCCATTATCCCTGAGCCCTAGACTGCTGTATTATATGTTGTTAATATAACGATGATAGGTTGAAAAAATAAAAAGTTGTGTATATTTGTGTATATATGATTTACTGCTTTATATTTCTGTTGTGCAAAGTAGTTTAGTGGTTGAGATTCTTGGTTTGGTAGTGGCAGTGATTTAAGACTCTAACCTAGACCCAAGGTCACGGAAATTCAACGTCAACCCAACTCTTACCTATAATTCTCTTTCCCATCCTTTCCTTTTGAATAGTGTTGTTTCTCATTGATAATTTCCTTCAAAGTCTCCTTAGTTTCTCTCTCTTGTAAAGCTAAAAGAGATGAAAGCATGTCTTCTAAAGTGCGTGGAGACATAATTAAGAGTAAATGCGCCATTGTTATGTTAAGAAAGTAGATTGTATAGCAAAATGGGTTTGGCATCCTCTTCTTGTATTGTAGTTCATTTAGCTAGCTATTGGATGAGAGATCTCAAATTGTTTAGGTCGCTAGACAGAGTGTAGACACCTTGAATCTAAATAACTATAACTTCAGAGAAAACCTTGCATTCGCTACTTTTTCTCCAAATAGATTGCAGATTTCCTTGGATGAATTTTCCATATCTACATGATGAAGCTCAAAATTTGTGAGGGCACGGCCAATAACAGTTATGACTTTATCATCTCTATTCTATCACTCTAATAATTTATTTGGATCTACCAGTGACATTTTAATAATGTATTTGTATGTATAGATGGTTGTGTGTTCTCATTTAAATTCCTCATAAGTTCTTGTCCATCAATTACATTTTGATTATATTTTTGTTCATCAATTACATTTAGATTTTCACCTTCCAGGTATAGAGATTTTGGCCTTGATTTTTTCCATAGTTTCCATTCATAAAATTTTGTCTAAATTCATCTAGAAACAAACAGAAAAATTGAGAGTATGCCTATGCAAATTAAAGCTCTGTAAATACCAACACTTATTCGACACAATGACATACAATGAGTAGAGTTGTACGACCACAACAGATTGATGTACATGTTCAATGGTAACTGTCAGCAAACTAAGGCAAATGGAGGGCATGAAATGAGTGTGCAATAGCTAATGATTGTTCCTTCAATTTAAAAAGAAAATGGCTTAAATTTTTCTCTTTGGTTATAGGCTTACATAAAGGCAAATCTGATAAGGTATACAATTGCTATACTAAAAAAACATGGCAACTAATTCATACAAATGCATAGACCTTGATCTGATAAATGACAATAATTCAAACTTGGACATTAGGATCTTTGCACTTTGACCTGACCTTGACCTAATAAATGCCAATAGTTCAAACTTGGAAATTATGATCTTCCCACTTTGATACCATGTTATAAAAAGCAAACTAAATTATTACAAATTGAAAACAAAACTTGGACATTATGATCTTCCCACTTTAATACCATGTTATAAAAAGCAAATTATATTATTAAAAATTAAAAACCTAGTTCACAGCATAAGGTTGGGATGGAGATACACAAATACACACAATATAATATTATATTATGAAAATAGTTCACAGCGTAACAACCAGATTCACTTCTCTTATAGAGAATTTGAGAAGTCATATTGTCCAAAAATCCTAACCCAAAAAACCTGGTTTTTAATTAAAATTATTATATTGATTGATTTTATTACAAATAAGTCTTATATTCTGAGAATGTAAAAATCTTTATTATACAAACTTATTTTCCTTCAATTTATCAAACCCCTAGACATGGGCTTCTTGTTCTCTGAACACAAGCTTCCACACTTCTTTCTGAACACAAGCTTCCACACTTCTTTCTGAACACAAGCTTCCACACTTCTTTCCAGACACCCTTCCGGATAACCTAAGAAGCAGAAGGATAACCTAAGAAGTTCTCAGAGTAGAGGTAGGCAATCAGAAAGACAAAATGTCAATTGAATGAAAATGATTGCTCGACTAAGGGCAACAAGAACCAGGAGAATCGAACCCTTGTTGACTACACAAGCGCCTCTGTTTATCGTTCTCATCAACTGTCTGCCCTGCCACAGACTTTAAAGATCCCGAAAGATCTTTAAAGATTCATTTTCATCATGCTTTTCATGGTACCATTGTTCAACCGGCCTTGTTTGTGCAATGAAGTCAATTAACAATTTTACCACGGCTTATCTAGTTTGTGCAATGAAGTCAATTAACAATCTTACTAGTAATTTAAAAAAAATACCAGAGAAATTATCTGTCAGAACAGCGAACATATTCGCTTAATCTAAAAAATAAACGGAATGACTTAGAATTCGGCAAAGATTAGAATTCCCTCTGAACATTTCGAGACCCCCGTGATGTCTAATAATCTAATTAGAAAATGCTGACTGGGAATTGATGCTCCTGCATCACAAGAAAGGCAGACTCGTCAGAAAGCTCATCAAATATGATAATTACCTAAAAAATCTTAAAAAAAGGGACCATAAAAGCTAAAATGCCCTATACTGGTTCAAGAAACGAAGATTTGTGAAGAAAAAATTGTGGAAACAACTAGGAACATCTCGAGAGGTTCTGATATATCGCAGCAACACGAATCTAGGGAGGCTTAACAATAATGTGAAATTCTCCCACAAATAAATTATTCTTTGTGGATAGAAAATGTTTCACATTGTCATTTACTGCTCTGTTTTCTTCAATATTTTTGTTACACTAGTGCACACATTCAAATATTGTTGCATCTGTCTCTCATTCAGAATTATTGCATACTCTGCAATTGCTTCGCACTCTCCTTCTGTGGGAAATTTGTGGAGTTGAATGTAGTGCTCCATTTCATGCCCCAGTTCTATCCGTGGAATAGCACATTTTATGTTAAACCACTGTAGGGTATTTGTATTGTGTGTTTGATGTCTAGTTTCTCACATGGTTTTGATACTATTTAGGAAACCAGACAGCAAGCGCACAACTCCTATATCTAATAGTGGTTGTCGAGTATAGAGGTTGTGTTTTTCATGTCCGATTTTCCACATGGTCTCAAGAGTTTTGATACCATTTGGGAAACCAGACAACAAGCACACAACCCCTATACCCGAATTTGACATAAAAAGTGCTATTCCAATTGGAGCACTACTTTCAACTTCACAAATTTCGCTCAGATGCAGAGGTAGACGTAATTGCAGAGTATGCACTAATTCTCAATGAAAGACAAATGGAGCAATATTTGAACAATATTTGAACGCATGCACTAGTGTAATAGAAATGTTGACAAGAGAAGAGCAGTGGATGGCAATGTGGAAAAAAATTAACTTGCTGCGAGTTTGTTGTGAGTTTCATTATGAGAACATACAAACATTCAGAATACACATATTTTGGAAAACTCATTTAAGCTTTACATGGATACACATATTTAGAAAAGTCATTTGGGAAACATATTTAGACCTTTTGAGCAAAAGCTATGTCTATTGTTTGCAAAGCAATGTGAGGGTTGTTGATGTCATTTGCCTCACATTGTTTGACTTTATTGGAGAAAATGTGATGGGATTTCATGTGATGATAGCACTAATTCTCATTTTCTAGCTTGTTTTTCCTCATATTCATAATTATATGAAAATGTTAGGATCACAAAGCATCAAGAGAGAAATTGTTGTGTCTAAAGATACCATTGCTTGATCTCACCAGTTAGACAACTTAACATAGAATTTTTTGGACTATAAATAAGCTACATCAATGATAAATACCATGGGCAAAACTATGGGTTCTCATAAACCTGGAGCCTAAAACCACTAGTACCACCAGTAACTTGGCCGATCAAATTTACCTAATCTACCCTAACAATCCCGACTACCGAAGATTAACTTAACCCAAAAAAAAAATTATATATATATAATTCTGAATTTAAATTATTAATTAATTTCCTTCAACCTTTTCTATTTTACTCTTCCCTTAATCTAGTTCTAATTTAAATTGACTATACACTTCTTGAATCCTATATTTGAATTTGAATTTATTTGTTATACCATTTAATACATTCATTATAACCAAAATCTATTATTTCAATATTTTAATATGTTAATGCATTATTTTTTTTTAATTGTAATTCAAATTTAATTGGTTAAATATAATATTTTCAATATAATATTTTTCTTAATTAATCTTCATTTATTTGTAAAAAAATACTTATAATCACATATGATTATGTATTGTTGAGAAGTTTCAAATCAAGTGCAGTTTATCTTTAGGACAAGATGAGAAATGAGATCAAGGAGATAGGTTTAAAAAGATGGAGAAAGGATCCAACTAGCTATTAAGGAATAACGACTAGTTTAACTTAGAAAAGGAAAATATATAAATGAAATAATTTATTAAATAATTTTATTATTCTATTATATTTAATTTAGTTTAATTAGTTAATAATTATAATATATTCTATTATTATATTTTAGATATAATTAGGGTTCAAGATGTTATTATTAAGTATTATATAAATACAATTTTGATCATTAAAGTATATCTTTATTAAAAAAAAAACTATTGGTCAAAGTTGATTAAGAATAATAATAATATCCAAAGATATATATATATATATATATATAAGAAATTATCTAACAATGACTCCATAATTAGATTTATAATATAATATTAAATTATTTCATTATTATATCAATTTCAATTAGGTTTATTAGTTAATAAATATAATGTGTTTTATTATTATATTTTTATTTTATTTAAAAGATATTTCTTAAAACCGTAATAATGAGAAATTAGGGTTAATGTATTTATTCTTAGTATTATATACTATAAGTATATTTTCATTAATTTAATTTAATATTATTAATTTAATTTATTAAAAAGTTAAGGTCGAAGGAGATATATATATATATATATATATATATAAGGGATCAAAGAAGGGGTAAAAATAAATAGGGAAATCAAAAAAGAGAAAAGAGAGGAGGGGCACAAAAAGCCAAATAGCAACTAAGGATGAAGGGTCGTGATCCAACATCTACTAACACTCCATCCATCATCTTTATTAATGTTAAGAGTCCTTTTCTCGATTTCTAATGCTTCCCTTAACTTGCGGTGATGAAAATGGTCAATCCGACCAATAACCTTAGCTTCTTCGATGCAAATGTGATGCTTCGTATTTTCTGCGTGCTCTGTTGTCACGCCCCCATACTCTGTTCCCTCGTTGGCGGGTCGTGCGACACCAGCTAAACGACTATTTTTATTTTTCGTCATTTTCTGAACTACGCCTTTCCAATTTTCAAGTGGAAATGTTCACTTTATTATAACATGTTTTATGCGGAATTTAAAACATCTTCAACAATAAAAATGTGCACATAAACATTATAGAGAAATCACAATTTTATAAATATCATGTATAAAATTGGCTCTTTGTTTTTATACAAGCCGAGTACCCTGTCCTTACATAAAACAAAATTTTGCATGACTCGACTCGTCGCACGTTTAGCGTGTTGTCGGGGAGTCACATGACTTGACCCGCACTGTTGAACGCGTTCAGCCTCTGCTGTGACCGTCATGGAGTTTGGTCACACAACCGTGCCCGAAGTCGTGACCGCAACTCAGTCATGGGTCGGTCACTCGACTCGACCACAAACCTGCTGCACTTTGCCACAAAGTATCACTGTGACCCGCGCCCTGCACGTTAGCAAACGCCCGCTGAACTGACCCGTCGTTGCTGCACGACTATGACCCGAACCCTGCACGCATTTCTCTTACCCGAGCTGACCCGCTAACGTTCAGACCTGTGTTGGAACGACTTGCGGGCTCATTCATCGGCACACCTTGCAAGTCTAGAGTTGTGGTGGGATTTTTTGTTGGATGATCCAATGCCTTTGTTGTTTCATTCGTCGACGTATTAATACCATGAATCCATTGTATCATGAGGGCGTCGAGTGGCTCTCGGTGGACTCGAGTTGACCCAACCCTTAGTTCACCTTCCGCTATATCATATTTGTAACGTCAGCTTTGTAATCGTCGGCTATGATGCGACAATAGTTGCGCCCGTTGTCGTGGCGCGCACCCATCCACCATATTGCCTATGTGCGCTCGTGTGAGGTGCCCAACTCGCCTGAGTCAAGGAATGCCGACTCGTGGGCCTGACATACTCCCCCACCTTGATTCATTGTCGTCCTCGACAATCCGCTAGACCTCATCAACTACTCATCAAACTCTGCTATCTCCTTCTGCCAATTCCATAGCAAATCCTTCAGTTCCCAACTCGACTCCTTTGGTCTGTCCCTCCACTGAATGAGAAACTCCCTTCAAGCATTTCTCTGAAGGCCTGTCATAAGAAGATCAAGGATCTTCTCTAAAATCAAGTCTGGCCTATCAATGATCATGGTTGTACCACTCGGTGGTGTTTCTTGCTCAGGGTGATCAGCGTCAAGTCTAATTTTCTTCAGTTGGCTCATATGGAAGATAGGATGTCTAGAACGCATTTGGTCTGGAAGCTCCAGTTCATATGAAACTTCACCAACTCTATTCTTCACACGGAATGGCCCATCATATCATCTTGTCAAAGACCTAGTAGTCCCCTTAGGTGGCTGAAACTGATCTTCGGTGATCCTTAGATAAAGCACGTCTCCAACATTGAAGTGTGCATCCCTCCTATCCTTGTCTGCCCATTTTTTCATCCTTCCTATTGCATCATATAGGTGCATCCATGCTAACTCCAAGGCCTCCTTCCATGTTGTCAAGAACCTCTTGGCATGAGGGCTCTTCCCAAATCCTCTAGGTAGCACTGTATGTGATACAACTGGCATCTGTCCATTGACCAGCTCAAATGGAGTATACCCAGTTGCGGAACTCTTCTGCATATTGTAGCTAAACTAAGCAATATCTAGGAATTCAGACCAATTCTTCAGATCAGTCATGACAAAATGTCTCAAGTAGTCTTCCAGCAATGCGTTAATGTGCTCAGTTTGTCCATATTTCTGCAGATGGTAACTCGAACTCTGTAGAAATTTTGTCCCAACTAGCTTGAACAGGGCATTCCAAAACTTCCCTGTAAAGCATGAATCCGTATAAGATATGATACTAACAATATCCCCCAATAGTTCACAATGTGCTTGAAGAAAAGCTCAGTTGTCTTCTCTGCTCCACTTGGTATCTTCATAGGGACGAAGGTGGCATACTTGGAAAAATGCTCTACAACAACCATGATCCTGTTATACCCTTGTACCACTGGTAAATGACAAATGAAGTCCATAGAGACACTCAACCATGGCCTCTCTGGAATCGGAAAAGACTGCAACAATCCTCTTTGTCTCTGAGTATCTAATTTTTCTGAGAAATGATGCACGTGTGTACATATTCCTCCATTTCCTGCCTCATCCTTTCCCAAAAGTACCCTCTCTCCAACAATGCCATAGTCTGACACTACCTCGAGTGGCCAGCCCAAGCTGAGTCGTGTGACTCTTTCAAAAGGTGCCTCCTAAGTCCTCATGAATTTGGAATGGAGATTTGATTCCCATAGAACAAGAAGCCATCCCATAAGTGAAACTTACGTGTCTTCCATTCCTTTACCAGCTTCAAGATCAACATTGCTTGTGTATCTTCCTCCACACTAGCTCGAATTCTATCTTGTATCTCCACGGACATGTTGACACTACTTCTTGTCCTATCAGATCGGTCCTCTTCTTCCAATGCTGATATTTGTGCCTTTCTACTGACGGCATCTGCAACAGCATTGAGTTTACCCGGCATGTAGTCAAGATTCATGTCAAACTCTGCGAGGAAGTCTTGTCAATGAGCTTGCTTCACTGACATCTTGGGTTGTGATGCAAAATAACTTGCAGCAATGTTTTCAATCTTGACAACGAATGGTTTCCCTACCAATTAATGTCTCCATACATGCAGACAATGAATGATGGCAGTCATTTCCTTCTCATGGACCAGATATTTGTGCTCTCTATCCTACAACTTTCGACTTTCATAAGCCACTGGATACCCATCCTGCAATAGAACCCCTACAATTTCAAAATCTGATGCATCAATGTGAACCTCAAATGGTTTCTCAAAATCATATAGCCTCAGTATCGGTGTTGTCACCATCCTTCTCTTCATATCTTTAAAAGCCTCACGACACTTCTTTGTCTAATTCCATCACTTCCCCTTCTTCAAAAGGTTTGTCAGTGGTGCAGTTATCTTGGAATACCCTTCTACAAACTTTTTTTGGTAGTTGGTCATCCCCAAGAAAAATCTCATATCATGGAAATTCTTCGGTTCCACCCAATCCTCTATTTCCTTGACTCTACTCAGCTCCATCCGTATGTGGCCAAGGAATGAAATCTTGGTGTGGGAAAACATACACTTGGAATTCTTCAAATACAGCTAATGTTCCTTCAGTGCTTCGAAGACCAATGCTAAATTCTTCTTATGATCCTCCATATTATCACTGAAAATTACAATGTCATCCAAGTACACCACCACAAACATGTCAAGGTATGGACGAAGTACATTGTTCATCAACGTGCAGAATGTGGCTGGAGCATTGCACAACCCAAATGTAATGACTAGGAACTAAAAGCTTCCATATCTCGTCACAATCACAGTCTTCCTCTCATCTCCTTCAGCTATCCGCACCTGATAATACCCCTATCTCAATTCCAACTTGGAAAACACTCAAGCTTTCGCAAGCTTGTCAAAGCAATCCGCTGCTAGCGGCAGAGGGTATTTGTTCATTATCGTTTTCTTATTCAATGCACGATAATCACAACACATTCGCAACTCGTTCGTATCCTTATTTCATTGGAACAATACTGGAGCACCATAAGGGGATCTTGAAGGTCGAATGAAACCTGCTTTGGATAAGTCCTTTATTTGCCTCTTCGACTCTTCCGATTCTGGCCTTGACAATTGATAGGGAGCTTTGGTTGGAGGTTCCTTCCCTGGCTCGAACTTAATGGAATGGTCCACTACACGACTTGGTGGTAGTACTTTCGGAAGCTCATCAGGCATAATATCTGAATAACACTTGATTACATCAAAAATCTCAGTAGGAATAGGCATCCCCACTCCATCATCAGTCTCGAATCCATGAATAACTACTGCAAATGTCTCGATCTTTGGGTCCTTCATATATTTACTCATACTTAGTGCAGAACCTGTTGCAAAATCACTTCCCTATGCTGCCCATGAGTAGGTAAAGTCCACGATCGTGAGTCCTTCCATAATTCTCTCTCACTATTGGAAGGCATAAAAATTTCTTTGTTACCCTTCAAAATTCCCGCCCCAATATCATGTCAAATTCACTCATCTCCATCGTAGCAAAGTCCAGACAACCCTGCCAATCACCAATACGAACTGGCACTTCATTTTCCAAACCCAACACTTTAGTCCTGTATTTCACTGCCTTCACTTCCAGATCAATGGGAAGAAGTTGCAGCCCATATTCCTTCGCTACATTTTTTGCCATAAAATTATGTGTGGCACCTGTGTCCCACAATGCTTGCATATTCTTGCCTAGAAGCTCTAGATCAAGAAACCCCAAACTATGCAACCAAGTTTTATAAGAAACTTTAGACTACATACATACCCGGTTACTGCAACATTTCTTGCTGGCTCTGATACCATTTGTCACACCCCCATACATCGTTCCCTCGTTGGTGGGCCATGCGGCACCTACTAAACGACTATTTTTCTCTTTCACCATTTTCTGAACTACACCTTTCCAATTTTCAAGTGTTAATGTTCACTTTATTATAACATGTTTTAAGTGGAATTTAAAACATCTTCAGCAATAAGAATGTGCGCATAACCTTTATAGAGAAATTGCTATTTTATAAATATCATGTATAAAATTGGCTCGATATTTTTATACAGGCCGAGCACCTTGTTCTTACATAAAACACAATTTTGTATGAGTCAACCAGTCGCACATTCAGCGCGTTGTTAGGGAGTCACATGACTAGACCCATGCTGTTGGACGCATTCAGCCTTTGCCATGACTGTCGTGGAGTTCGGTTACACGATCGTGCCTACAGTCGTGACTGCAACTCGGTTGTGGGTCAGTCACCCGACTCGATCGCAAACCCGCTGCAAATTATGACCATGACCCGTGCCTTGCACATCCGCAAATGCACGCAGAGATGACACGCCGTCGTTGCATGACTGTGACCCGCACCTTGCACGCATTTCGCTAATCCGAGCTGACCCGCTAACGCTCAGACTTGTGTTGGCCCAACTTGCTGGCTCATCCTTTGCCACACCTCACAAGTCTAGAGTTGTGGTGGTGATTTTTGTTGGATGATCTGATGCCTTTGTTGTTTCATTTGTCACCGTATTTATACCACAACTACACCATATCATGAGGGCGTTAGGTAGCTCTCGGTGGACCCGAGCCGACTCGACCCTTGGTTGACCTTCCGCCGTATCATATTTGTAACGTCGACTATGATGCGACAGTAGTCGCGCCCGTCTATAACGTCTCTACCCCGCCACAATGCCAATATGTTATGTATGTCCACAATGTTGCATGCTCACGTTTATAGAGCGACAAAACGATCATAACGTCGCAAGCTGCCCAATACGACCCGAAGGCGCCCATGGGTGCACCCGTCGCTGTGGTGCGCGCTTGTCCACCGTATTGCCTATGTGCGCCCGTGTGGGATGCATGACTTGCCCAAGTCAAGGAATGCTGACTCGTGAGCCTAACATCTACTAAGGCAGAGGAGCGTGACCTACCATGCTTAAGGTCTGCCACGTGCTCATGAATCCTTTGATTACTGGAATGACTAGTTTCACCCATGTATGGAGCCCCACAAGAGCAAGGAATTAGGTGAACACCTTTACCATCCCTGGGGCTTACCGTGTCTTTAACTAACTTTAGAGAACTTTGAATAGTACGAAGGGAATTGAAAGTCAAGGAAACATTATGTTTCTTAAGGATCCTAGCGATCTTATCAGTAGTCCCTTGAATAAACGGGAGGAAAACCCTAGATAACCAAATTAGATATTAATTCTAAGTTCAGTTTCAACTAATTTATTGTTTTTAATATATATAGTTAACCCTTATTTCATTAGTATTATATTTAGTTTAACCAAATTCTATTATTTTATTATTAATTATGTGATCTTTCTTTCCTCATTAAATTCATTAATATTAATTTATTTGACTATTATTATTTATTTCAATTTAATCTCAACTTTATAAAATTAATTTATATTATTATTAATTAGCGTCCTTATTCTCTTTACACTCACTAGTCATATTTTTTCTCTATATATTTTTGATTTAGCATTATTTGAAACTTTATTATGAGTTTTTTGTCCCTAAAAATGGATGAAGTGTCTACTCACAACATGGGACATACTATTCCAGAAAAATTCCTCAATATCTACAAAAAAAAATGTTAATTTAATGTTTTTGGTGATAGAAGAATCCCATGCCCTTTTTGGTCCCTTCTTCGTCCCTTCTGTTATGTCCGTTATTCAAATTTCAATCTAGTTCTTGCTAGTTTTTGGAATTGAGGAATTTAATAATTTCCAATCCTTCTTCAGGTTTTGTCCCTAGCTCCTCTTTGGTCCTTTGTATTTCTTCTCTTACTGCTTTTAGTAAATTATTTTGTTCATAAATCACCTGTATTGATGGCTAAGTATCATTGATTGATTCAATGATATTGGTCCATAATTGATTTTTAACATGTGCCATGGGTTCTTTGAAATTCAACTCTGTTTCCAACTTCTTTAATTGTTCACTCAACCTTTTAGCCTTTTTCTCTTCAATATTGGCATTAATCTGTGCAATCTTTTTGGCATCCTCTAGATTTTTAATATGTTTATCTCATTGGTTTGTATGGACATGTCCTGCATTGATTTTACCAATTTACTGGCTTCATCTTATTGCTGGACTGCTGAAGTGGAATATTCAGTGGCAGAAGTGGTTGATGAGGTCACTGGCACTGATGTAGCTAATGGAACCTTTGGAGCTAGTTCTTCTGCTAGAGTAGATGGCACTGTTGTTGTAACCATAGGAATTACAGTTGCAGGGACTTCCTGTGTTTTATTGGCTTCTTTTTCTTGGACCAATTTGTCCATCTGAATCTCCATATCTTTCATTTGGGCTGTCAACTACAATATGAGACTCATCATCTCATCCTTTTGATTGGATTCCTGTAGAATCTCCTTGGCCTGTGGATTCTTTGTAGGAGGTAATTTCAATTGTTTTTTGAGTGTAGCAATATCAGCATTCTTCTTTTTAATTAGCTCCTCTGCAACTTTTACATTGTCAAGTTCATAACCCACCTCAATCACTAACTCCTCCAAGGATTTGATTCTGCTATCCTTAGCATATGATGAAGCTTTCTCAACTTTAAGCTGATATCTCATATTTATCAAAGTATTCTGAAGCTTTTGAGCACTCATTTTTTTTGTAGCTATTATGGAATAAAGCATCTCTAAACTCTGTTTATGGAATTCTATTTGGTCCAGGGGATGAATATCTTGAACTGGAACTTCAAAATCAATCTTTTTGTAATCAGATGTTGTTTTAGGAGTTGGCACTGTGGGTTGATGGACTGTCATCAAGAATTTCTTGTTTTTGTAATCAAAGGCTGAAAGCAGCCTGTTTTTTATCCCAGGAGTCTGCTTCAAGTATTGATAATAAATTTCATTTTTTATTTCCTCATTCTTAGCCTTAATTTATTTATACCTTTCCTTAATTTCCATATCTGTGTCCTCTATCTACTTTGATGATGACACTTTTACACTATGTTGTTTCTGGATCAACTTTGTATTGGAAGTGGTAGGTTTCTTTTCATTTTCAATCATTGTAGGAGGCACAGTGTCTTTATCTGGAATCTTTGTATCTATAACCTCAATTGTTTCTTTATCTTTATCTGTTGGATTAATCTTTGGCTTCTTGCTATACCTGAGTTTTAATTTTGATTCTATGGTAGTTTCAACAGTGTATGACCCTTCTTCCCTATTTATTTTCATGCTTTTGTCTTCCTGAGCTAGAGTCTGCAAAATGTGACTAGTATCACTCTGGTTATCAGCTTCTATCAGTGTGTTTTCTAATCATTCAAATTGGTTAGAAAATTTCTCAATTTCAGTCTACTTTTCATGAATGTAGAGAGTTAATTTACACTTCACTCTCATTTTGATGATTATACCATAAGGATCATAGTGCCAAAGGAAACTTTTGTTGAATTTGTACTCTAACAACTGCTTTTCTACCTCTACACCTGCTTCTCTGTTATTACATATAAAGGGACCCACTTGGTTCTTCAGTTTAAACTGGGTTTTCTTCTTAGCAACCAAGAAATTTACATAATCTGAGTTCAAAATATGTCATATATACTCTAAAGAAAACAACCTCATAGGTAAATACTTTGGAAATTTGTAAGGAATGAGGGTTGTCCCATAAACTCCGACTTCAGTGTGATTTTGGTATAAATACCAATCACTTGTCCTGCTCTGTTCAGATAACTGTAAAAATTTCTTGATTTCATCACTGATCCTAGGTTGCACACTATTTTTAAGTAGATTTACCAATGGATGGATAAAACAATCTGTAAAGTCTGCATAAGAAAACTTAGATGACTCCTTTCTGATTAAGGAAATCCAGAATATAAAATATTGTGGATTTCTTCCACATCCATCTTTTGAAGAGTTATGAGGAAATTTTCAGACTGAAAATAGAGAAACATATGGAAAAGAAATGAAGTATATCTAAAGACACCTTCAGTAGGTAATTTGACAAGTTGTTCATGTATGTTGTCAGCAATGTACTGCGCAAAATTGTAAATGACTACAGGGGGTTGACCAGGTATAAAAATGGATAGGAAACCAAGTATTGATGCATTAGTATGCTCATCTATGAAATATCCAAATATAAAAGACAACATGGAAAAATTGTGTCTGGTTCCTTCTGGAAATTTGGAAGAGGAGTATGGAGGGTTGAGCTTGGCGATTTCCACATAAGAGATCATGAATGTTTGGAAAATTTGGAATCTCTTGGGAAAATCCAACTCCAAATAGAACTTTGTGAGAGTTTCAAGGGACAAAGGGACTGCATTAGGCTCAGACTGCAGTTGAAGCATTTGGTTTAGAGATTCAACTGTTATGGTAAACAATGCTTCTTTTTCAGAATTGACAATAGCTCTTTGATTTGGAGAATAATGAGATTGACATAATCTAATGGCTTATGGGCATTGATGGGTGTGAGGAACAAAATACTTGGGAAAATTTGACTCCGAAATAGGCACATCATCTACTTGGTCCAAGGAATTCTCTTGGCTCCAATAGTGGAGCTCAAGAAGATTAAATTCAGTTACAGGATATGTGATTTTGAAGTCTACATCTACCAAGGGAGTATGTTCTACATCTACAACAGGAGGTTATAGAGGGTTGATTACAATTGTGCTTTTGGATGCCATTGATAGGTTTAATTTATCAGTTTTAAACACTCTTAACCTTTAAAACTATGTTTTTAGGTCTCTGACACGCTTCAGTAAGATTAAAATATTTACAGAAGGACTTTTAAATATAACATAGGCTTTATCTTGTACTACAAAAAAGGTTACTACTGATCACTTTGACTAAAATTAGCAATTATGTATCAAAAAGTGCAATTTTCTTGACCTTCTAGCTTTAACGGAAGATTTCAAGGGTTATCAGTGAAATTTATGTAATAGAACAATCTTAAAACATCAAATTTGGAGAAATAAGGCTTCTAAGTAATGTGGAAAAATCTTTGGATGTATCAAGAGGTTCTTTAGGTCAACAGATGGCAAAACTCACTTTCAAATTTGTTCTAAAATATGTCACAACTTTGAGAAACTAAAAATACTCAGGGTTTGTGTCTATCTGAGGAATTTATGAAAGAAAGGGGCATTCTTTTAAGGTATACAAGCTTATAAGGCTTCAATTAACAGTATATTTCTTTTAGATTTGATGGATAGATCTCTTTCTAAAGAATACCTGGAAATTCATTGTGGAAAAGGGTTTGCTGGGTTTTGAAAGCTTTCAAAAGCTTATTGTGGTCTTTATATGCAGTCTAGAGGCTTCTCAGTGATTGTAGCAGCTGATTCTGCCAATTTCTGTTAGTTTTTGAGGCAAAACAGAGGCAGAAGCGTGATTTTCTTGTTCTAGAGAGGTTTTAAAAGTAGAAAATGGTAACATAAGCTTGAAATGAATGCATTTCGGGTGTTTATAAACAGTTTTAGTGAACAATAATCGCATTAAACACAGATCATTTCAAATCATGGTGTTTTAGGCACGGAGGAGGATATTACCGCCAATGTTTTTCGCAATGTCAAAAGGCGGTAAATGGTTTTTGTTGAATCAATGCGATCCAACAATCAAATGATGCGTGGAGGAGAGATAAAGGTTCAAAACAACTTTTATCACATTTATCATTTTGGTTATTGATCGCACAATTAAATTTGCGATGGGAGATTTGCACCATCGAATCTGACGAAATGGAGTGAATGGTCGAGATTTAATGATGGAACTGCGGGGTAATGGGCGTGGGGCTCGGGATTAGTTATGCAATGGGAGCGGTAAATGTATTAAAATGTAATGTTTTAACACATAGTTTAAATATTGAATATGATAGGCGGGTAAGGTTTATATATAACAAATAAAATGGATATATGTGTAATGTAAACATTGGGAGGGTTAATATAAAAGGTATAGTTTAAACCTATGGGGAGCGGGGAAAATATCACGTGGGGAAAATATACCATAGGTTAAAAGTAAAATATGGGTTGGATATATTAATATAAAATGAATTCTGAAGGGTATTTTGGGGAGTTAATACATTATATTAGTGCGTTAATAATGAAATGTATGAGTGGGAATGAAAAAATATACTAAGCATAGTGTTAAAACATGATTGTAGACAAGATTTTCATAGTAGTGACCTAGTATTAACATTTTAACACGTATACTTAGGATAAAAGCATTTCTTTTGGGTTTTTTGGGTATTTTTGAATGAAATGAGAATTAGTTAAAGGGGTTTTTAATTTTTCTAAGTAAAAATGTATTTTAAACTTAGGAAAAGGGGATTTTGTAGGATAAAATGAGTAATGTAAGGGGAAAAAATACTTTTTATGAAGGGGAAAGGATGAAAATGTCGGAAATTTCAATACCTTGGTGCCAATTATTCATTAAGACGTGGGTCTGGTCCCACCAAAAGTCAGAGAAATGCTTTAAGTCTTTATAAATGAAGGGTATAGTACTGGAACACATTGTGGGGAGGAAAATTAGTAATTTTCCAAATGATGTTTATCCATGCCTTGTGAAACTGCTTTCTTCCTACCCATATGCTACCTTAACATTTTTTTTTCATTTTTCTTGGGTGCATTTGAGCTTGCAAACCCTTGTTCATTTTTCTATTAAAAAAACAAACAAACTAATTTCTATCCTTATTTATTTCAAGGGCTCAGATCAAGCTGTTGAGCTCCTTTTTTATTCTCTACCTAACTACTGATCTGCCAAGATTAAACTATTTGGAAAGATATTTATTCTCTACCTATCAACATGAAATTTAAAGCATGAAAAAGTCAAGATTAATCTATTTAACTCATCATGGATTATGGAATTTTGAACAAGCTGCACATAATCATTTATTTTGTAGTAAAGCTGCTAATTCCATGAAGCTGAGAAATATGGCATGAAGGATTGCATTAGTTCCCTTTTCATTCTGATTGATTTGTGCATATTTATTTTGTTGATATTGTTTCTATTAAATGAGTTTATATCTGAACACTTTGAGACACTCCAAGAGACCCTGTGAAAGCAAGGGTTAGGCCACTTGATCCCTAGAACCATGACTACTACTCTGCCTACCTCTGCTATGTTTGAAGCTTTTGAGAACCCACAACCACCAAAGCAAAAGAAGGGACAAACATCTGGACTCGAAAATCCCCATGCAAGCAAACTCCTAAGCAGAAGCCCTCACATGCAGACCGTCAAAAGCGACCAATGGCAGAAGAGCCAGAGGTCATTGTCAAAGAGGATATTGTGGAGGAAGTAGACCCAATTTCGCGGCTACCCATGTACATGACGTCGTGCAAACCAACGGTTGAAGTGACCAAGGACCTGGAAAAGGTCAAGTCCCACATCAACACACCATTTCTCCCAGAGAATGTGCCATTTGAAGGTGAATTTTTTGCCAAATTACCTGCGCTAAAGTTGGAGGATTGGGACCTGGCTGACCACGCCAAATTTCCAGAGTTGGCGCCGTTTGAATACTTGGAGCAGGTGCCCTATGAGGAAGCAGTAATTAAATTTCAAAGAATATGATGGGCATTAGGGTTACAACAATCCAGTCTTTTGAATCTCTTGACGGTTCCACATTTCAGGCACAAAACCATTAATGATATTTGTTTGCGCCAGTTGCTAGCCCTGGTGCATGACAACTACCTGTGGTTGGGAGAGCCGATTCCTATTGATGACATGTTGATCAATTGCATCACCAACCTACCTTGCCAAAGAGAAGACCTGGTGGAGGCCTTTGGAGGAA